>OV049925.1:18238426-18680815 GCA_920104205.1 Eupeodes latifasciatus
GCTTCTCGTCGTCGTCGGTAGCATCGTCGTTCAAGAATAATTTGTATTTTACATCAATTAATCATCATATGCCTCTTTATATATCAGCATAAAATTTAACGAAATTTCAGAATTCATCAGTACGAGTATATGGAGTATCACATCAGTATCATATCAACATCATCATCATTATCATATTTCATTTGAAACTCAAAACAATTTTGCAAAACATTTTCCACTTCAAATGATATAAAGCATCAAATTAATTAACTTCATATCTCTGTAAAATAAAATAATATCGTTGCCATATGTACCTACAATATACTCTCGGCTCTCGGAAGTCATTAATACCATCAGACACACGGTAACATATTCTTAAATTCAATTGAGAAAACTTCGTAATTACCGTTGCCAATGTTTTGAAGAGGAGTTCTTTTTGGTTTTCATGTCACAGCAATGGCCAAAGTAATAGGAACACATCAGAATTTAATTTTTGATTATTAAGTTCTCAGGGCTTTTTTAAAGCAACAAGTCTAAAACTTAAACATTTAAATTTAATGGTATTTTTTGTTAAATTTTCTAAGCTTGTGATTTTTTAAAATTCATATTGATCGTAAAATTTGCTTGCATTTACTACTATTTCCTTGAAATTAGAGCTTCGATAAGATAAGTTGGGTATCACACAACAATTCCAATTTTTCAGAATTACAAGATAATGATTGTCTACCACAGTTACAGGCATTACAAATACTTAACACAATTTAATCTCGCCAAAACCTCCAAGACCTCAACAATTTAATAATGTTTCTTCTTTTACCACTTTGACTTAACCAAAGCTGCTTAGTGGAAACTCAAGCCAATCTTATTATTCTTCTAAAGTCCTTTTATCAGTATTTCAGATTCTAATTATTTTAAATATTTACCCAATTTCTCTATAGGTCCTTTACTTTCAACATCAATTAATTTAAATAAATTAATTTAAAACAAATTTATGCTGAATTTTCACTTGGGCCTGATGGTTCCATATTTCTCAAAAAGTGTTCTACATCCCCAACTTCCCCTTTTTACTAAACAGTTTTCAATCTGTCTATAGCTCAAATGAAAATTTCCAAATGTATAGAAAACCATCTTTAAACCCCTAGCTTACAAAAAAGGTTCCAAAGATAATATCAAAACCTATAGCCCAGTTGCTTAACTGTCCCATATTCAAAAATTGTTTGAAAGCATCTTACACGATATTTAAGCTATTCGTTGCAGATCTATCATTTCCAATAGACAACATGGTTTTCAGTTATATAAGTCTACAATCACCAACCTTGTGGAATTTTGTCTCCTTTATCTCCACTGGTTTTAGCAAGGTATTCGACAAAATATCCCGTAGACCTATGCTCTTTAACCTTTCTAAATGGAAAAATGGATTTCTTCTAATTTAGAAAACCGCGTGTCGTCTTCTTTCTACCTTTGGCGTACCCAAAGGTAGCCACTTAGGTCCTCTTCTTTTTATTATCAATATTAGCGAAATGAAATTGATTGCTAAAGTATTCCCTTATCACACTTAACGCTGACGACACCAAGTTTTTGAAAAGCATCACGTCAATGAATGATTCTGGTGTAAAGGGAAATACTTACATAGATCTGAATATAAACAAATTTCAGTCAATTACTTTTTTCACTAAAACGAGTAGGAACACGTCAATATTTTCTCCAAGTAGGTTATTCCTTTTCTCCCTCCATTGAGGTTATTCTCGATCATGGACTCAATTTACTGTCCGAAATAAACAATATAAGACTCGATGTTAACTCAACACTCTGCCTTATAAAACGTTATGAGATCTTTTTATATCACCTTTATCCGTTCCATGCTTGAGTAGTCTATATAGTCTCCTTATCAGGGCATGTATATTTCAAAAATTGAGAACCTTCAAAGACGTTTCCTTCGATTTGCGCTTCGAGGCCTAATTTTGTCGCCTTTAATTAATTAATCTCTAGAAGTCTAGAAAACCTATATTATTTAATAATAGGGCCCATACACTACGCAAACACGTTTGTTCAAACGTGTGTGTTTGAGCAAACATAGTTTCACCACACACTACACAAACATGTTTGAGAGATATTAGTAAGAACAAAAAATAATAGTTTTTACACACCACAATACCGGTAAACTTTTATAAAGTTCAATCAATTCAGTCCAAACAATTTGTTCCTCTTGTTTATTCATGTTAACTCTATGAGAATTGGCATCGGTTTGATCAAAATTCAATACACACCACACAAACATGTTTGTGCAGGCACGGAAAATTCTAATTTTTTTTATTTTGTTCAAACCGCTTGCGCAAACACGCATCATCGCTACACACTACTCAAACAGTTTGCACAAACATTTTTACAACAACAAAATACATTCGTTTGCTCAAACAGTTTGTGTAGTGTAAGGTCCCTATTAGGAAGTTCAAAGTATTGATATTGAATAATTCATGAAGCCTGTAAGTTGAAGAACACCATGGTAAATCAAACAATATTTTTAGAATTTTGTTTTGGCATATTTGAAGCTTCAGTTTGTGAGAGTTTTGGCACAATTGTTACAAACAGGTGCACCGTACATGAAGGAGGATGAATTGGAAAATTGACTTAAACATTAAAATTGTATTTCCTTTGTCGGGTTTGGAACTTCTACATTTTAATGGGTAAAGAATTCTTTTCTACGAACCCGTCAACGTTCACGTTTCGGCGGAAACAACATTTTCGACCTCTTGTAAGCCAAATAGCTTGCGTTTTCAAGGGGTTTACCTAAATCTTCCATTTGAAAAAATTATTTTTCTATTGTTGAAAGAGACATTTGTCACGTATGATAAACGTCTAGAAAATATGTGTCTGATGTAAAAATAGCCGTATCTTCAGAAAACATTGCAATACCAATATTGTTTCCTAGATTGGGTAAATCGGGGACAAAGATATTGAAGAGAGTTGGACCAAGTACTATGCCTAGGGGAATTCCATATTGAATATTTTAGAAAGAAGATTTATCATTTTAAACTTTTACTAAAAATGTTCTGCCATCTAAAAAGCTTTGGATAGTTTTTACTTTACTCATTGGGAATTAATCTCAAGATTTTGGAGAACAGATATTTCACATTTTGTATTTCCATCTCCTCCTGTCCTATCTGTTAACTGTCCAAATCCTTGCAGCTCCATCTTCTTTAACACTTACCCTCGCAATTTGAGAAATACTCATCACGTTTATCTCTCCATTCACTGCACCTCTTATGGCTCCGCTCACATGCTTCAGAATATCGATTTCAAATCAAAATTTGTGAAAAACAGTTTAACGTGAAATTAGGAAATGCTCCTATTATTTTGCCCACAGCTGTACATATGAAACTTATACGTTAGGTACACATACATATGTTAGGTATAGGAAGATACCCCACCATATGAAAAATATTACATACAGGTATACTGTACATATGTACATACATACATTTATCCTTTTTGAAGAAGACTTTTTGTTTTTGATGTCAACGACACACAGCTTCCATCATCAGTTATCAAAATTAACTTTCGCATCAGAAAACACTTAGGTGTGCGCATTGCTTCTGATTCTCTTCGGTTTTCATTTTCTTTGAAAATTCACCAAACCGCAAGTAATTAAGGGACTTGAAATATTTTTCAAAATCAAAACTTCACAAGAAGTACGAGTACCTATGTAGGTACACGGTGTTTTACCCGTCTGCGTACCAAAACCCCCCAATCCCCTCCCATTATCAACCTCTTCTTTAAAAGAAAAAGTTGGAAAAACATCTCTTATGTTGATGGTTTTGTGTTATAAAGAAAACAAAAATTAAACAAACAAAAATATCAAAAGTTCGAGTTTTGTATTTTTGTTTTTTAACTTTAACTTGTCATCGAAAACTTTTGAAGTGGCAAAATGTTTGCAATGTACAAATAAATTTGAAGATACGTAACTACCTGCATTTATTTTTAAAATAAATAGAACACAAGAATGCATCGCGTCGAAATTTTCTACGAAACATCCTTTTTTTTAATATTTTCATGTCGTATGTGTCTGACACGGAAGTTGTATTCGAAAATGAAGTTTTATTTTTGGATAATTTGTTTTTGCATTTCATTTCATGGTCTCAGATGTTTAAAAACTAAAATAATTTTAACACTAAGTTTAGTCTTTAATGGGGATACTAATTGCAAATGTTGCACTTTGATTTGGCACCATTTTGTTTTTTTTTTTTAAAGAAGTACACCCAAATGTTTTCGTTATTGGTTTGAAATGTTGCTTTTGTGCTTGACTTTGATTTCTAAAAAAGTCGTAACTACAAATTTTTACGTTGTCAAGATGATTTATTCATTTAACATGCATTGAATGTCACTAACAATTATCTGTACCTAACGATGACAAATTACCGAACAAGTTAAAAAAGAAACAATATAGCAGCTATTTTAGGGTCAAAAAGTGCATTTTCTTGTTTCATTAATTAGTTTTGACATCTGCTTCTTTTCAAACTATTGTCTTTTGACACTTGATTTGTAAAGGGTGGTTAAACTTTATGAGCCGATGTGGAATGTGAACCACACCTAAACGTCAATTTTTGTCTGCATTTCATAATGTGGCTAAAGAGCTTTCCACCTCAACTCGTTGTCGAGCCCGACAATTGCACTTCTCACGCTCGTCGTTGATGAACTTTAGGAATAAAGACTTTCATTTACACGCTTACAAGTTGCAATTGACTCAAGAACTAAAGCCTCTTTGCCATTTCAAACGTCGTCAATATTCAGAATGGTGGCATATTTTCACCTCAGTGGATTCGTCAATAAACAGAATTTTCGCATTTGGGCGAATGATAATACAAGATTGTCGAAAAACTGTGAATGGTGTTTTTTTTCTTTGGAGTTATTTGTAAGAAAGAGTATGCGTCGATAATCCAACAACAATTCAAGAGCTAAAGGATAAGATAATTCGGCACTCTAAAGGCATAGAACCTCGCAAATATGCCTCAGTGTCATCGAAAATTTAGACCATCGGATGGAAGTATGAAGTCGTGGCGGCCATTCGGCCGAAATTTTGTTCCATAAATAATTGAAACATACCAATATTATCATAATAAAAAGAAATCACAATAATTTTTTCAAATAATTTGTGTTTTATTCAAAATCAACATGGGCCCTTAAAATTTAACTACCCTTTAATAAATTTTGTCCATTGAACTTAAATCTGTTTTTACTTTAAGGCATTTAAATTTAAAAAACACATTACAACTAATAACATTCGTGTCATTTTTTAATTTGTAAATATCAATATCAAAATAAATAAATGGCTTGAAATAAAACTGAAATAAATACAAATTTTTCATATCAATCATAAAATTCATTAATTTTCTAAATTGTATTCCCTAAATAATGATTTGATGTTGATTTTCATTTTTCGATAACCTACATAATGCATATAGGTATGTATATTTTATAACTAGGTATAGTTTAAAATAAATTTGTCTAATCCTAACAAAATTTGAAATTGACTTGACATGGCATAAAAGCTCTTTCAATTTATTTTAAACATAAAAATCATTTATCATAGAAACATAAAATTTCTATAAATGCATCTATAGATTGTATAGAAAATAAATTTGTTTTAAAATTAATTAATTATTTGTGTGTATGAGAGAGTATAATGATGGGCAAATTCTATATTGCAAAAACTCATTAGAAATTGTATTTTGAAAATTTGAGATTTATTTTTAATCATTATAGAAGTCGTGTGCCCATTTGCCCACTACCCATTATTAATGTGCTGCCACAATATGTGTAAAGGGGGCATTGGGTTGGGTGGATAATTTAAATTTACATATATAACAGGTCGCTTAGAAATTATTTCAAATCAATTGAAATAGAAAATTAAATGCACATGAAGAAGGAGTTTTATGGTTTCGCTTTAAAGGCTCATAAAGCATATATTTTTCGATGAATTTAGAGTTTTCAAATTGAGATTTGACAATTTTGAACGATCATTGTTAACACCCCCAAAATTCATTGACTAAACTGTCAGTGTGAAAATATTCAGTAAAAAGTGAGCTAAAGTGGAATAATAAAAAACATCCTGCATGACAACACTTCTATTATCGGACTCAGGCTAATCGTTTTTGTTGCGGGGCAATGCCGTTAACCAGATTGACAATATTGCGATCGACACGCTTCCAGCATCATGGAAGGCCGAACCTTCCGAGGAGCTTACATCGACTGGGACCACTATCTCGTTGTATAAAAGATAACCTTGACGTTTCAAGATCTAAGGTAAAACAGGGAGATTCTGGAAGAAGATACAATCGCCAAATCCTTCTCCGACCAAGTCACAAGTAACCTCTTTCGAAGTTCTCTGCCGTGAACACAATGCATCTAGAACCAATGGTAACATTGCCAAGATGCAATCACAGAAGCCGCCTTTGAAGTGCTGGGTTTCAAGCAGCCACCAAAAGAGGAACCCCTAGTTTGATGAGGAATGTAGACAGGCAAATGCAGTTAAACAACAGGCACGCAAAGCGGCGCTGCATAGAAGGACTAGAGCTGCTCAAGAGCTCTAGGAGCAGAAGAGGAGAGAGGAACACCGACTTCTCAGAAGGAAAAAGAGAGCATGAGAAGCGTGCCGTCGAAGAGAAGTTCGAAAGTTTTATAATATAAGTTTTATAAAGGTGACACGCAATTCACAAGTGCATAAACCTCAAACCGACGAGAAGGCTGAAAAGACGAAAGCGGAAACATCTTACTACTAGAGCCGTAGTCAATGCTAAGGATATGGAAGGAAAATTTTTGCAGACTGTATAACGGCGACGGACGAACCGAATTCCGCTTTCAGGCAGGATAATCCATTCAATATAGACGACGAAAGCTAACAATGTCTTCCCGACTTAAACGAAGTAAAGATTGCCATTCCTAAGCTAAAGTCCAACAAAGCCGCTGATACAGATGGCTTGAATCCTGAGCTGAAGATAATTTGGTTAGGAGCATGCACAAACTTATCTGTAAGATTTGGTCGGAAGAAAACATGCACGAACATGGAACCTCAGTATTGTTTGCCCGATTCTGAAAAAAGGAGACCCTCTAAACTGCACCAACTATCATCAGTCTACTTAACATCGCTTACAAAATCTTCTCTCCCGTAATATGTGAACGTCCAAAGTCCATCGTCAAGAACCTGATAGATCCTTCTCAGTGTGGTTTTAGACCAGGAAAATTCACAGTCAAAACTTCACCATCGACAGACGTAACTTTGAGGTAGTTAAATACTTTGTCTACCTAGGCTCGCTATGAACAAAGAAAACAACACCAGCAGCGCTGAGATCAAACGAAGAATTACTCTTGCTAACCGCTGCTTTTTTGGCTAAAAAAGCAATTGAGTAGTAAATCCCTCTCTCGAGCGACCAAAGTGTCGCTATATAAGACCCTCATCATCCTGCTGCTATACTGTGCAGAAGCATGGACTTTGACAAAAGCGGATGAAAACACCTTGGGTCGCCTTAAGAGAAAAGTTCTTATCGTAATCTACGGTCCCGTATGCATAGAAAGCGAGTGGAGTAGAAGATACAACGACGAGATCTACGGGCTGTACAGTGACGTAGACTTAGCCAGAAGGAAAAAAGTCCAACGACTGAAATGGCTGGGTTACGTAGAGCGAATGGAAACCAATGCTACGGCCCGGAAAGTCTTTGAATCCACCCAACATGGAGTGCGCATCTGGCGACATCAAGATAGGGACCGAACTAGATGGAGAATTTTGTTGGGTGAGGCCTTAGTTCACACAGGATTGTTGCGCCTCCTTAACAAAGTAAGTAAGTTTTTTTTTCGGTTTATTGAAAATATTACAGTTTTCAACATATTTCTATAAAGTTTTCGAAATCTGCCTCACAGAACTTTATATAAATGAAATGATTTACGAGTACTTAAAAAATAAACAGTAGGTATGATATACAAATCTGAATTTGAAGAACTCTTGGCCCCAGATATGGCAGTCTAGCTTAAAAAAATCCAAATGGAATAAAATAAACAAACATTTTGTTATTTTAAAAGAATTGAAATTTATATTGAACCAAAATTGGACCTTTATTCGAAAATCAAAAAAATTTATAATTAAACAAAAAAAGTAAACCACAACACTTTGAAACACTAGTAATGAAATCAATAACTCAAATCCGCAATGTCTCTGTTAATTATATTTCAAATAAATTGATGACTATATAATATTTATTTACATAAAATATTTGATTTAATTATAAATTTATTTAAAAATTAACTTGTTCAACCAAACAAAAAAATCGAATAATATTGAAAATAAATTAAAGTTTTAATGTACAAAAATATTATACATATGTATAGGTACATATATATTTGCATATAAATAAATTTTATTTAAATACAATATATTTATACATGGCAAACACCATCTTCATCCACACATGTAAGTTATGTAAGTGTACAAAGGATATTTACACTCATGGGAGAAATAATTTTGATTTGTCTGTCGTCATTGTGGGTGACGGTATCGCATTCCGCACGAGTGATTATTCTATTTATTGATAAATATTCATCTCACATGATTGATAAATCGATGGTATTTTTATTTTTATTTTTATTTTGTTAATTTCATGTGTGAAATTCAATTTCATTTAAATAATCACACATGACTTGTTAAATGTGGAGCAGTCGTCGTTTATCGTATGAATCCCACATATTGACTAATTTCTAAGAAAATTACAGGGATTGGAACTTCAAAGGATTTTTTGAAAGCAATTTTTTTTTGATACAAGTTAGTATTTTATTTGATAATTTGTATTCCTAAAGATTTAAGGTGTGAAAAGTAAAGCTTAAGACTAAAAGAAAAATATAATAAGAACTCTTTATGAAAGATTTAAAGATTTGTAACTTTAATCAAGCATGAAAGGGTGGTTAAACTTTAAGGGCCGATATTGATTTTAAATAAAACACAAATTATTTAGAAAATTAATGTAATTTATTTTTATTATGATAATTTTGGTATGGTTCAATTATGTATGAAACAAAATATGAGCCAAATGCTCACCGAAACCTCGGCGGCGCATCTCCATCCGATATTCAAAATTATTGTTGACGCTGAGGCATAAATGAGGTTTTATGCCGTTAATGAGCTGAATTATCTCATCCTTTAGCTCTTGAATTGTTGCTGGCTTATCAACATACACCTTTACTTTCAAATAAACACAAAAAAAGAAATCAAAAAGTGTCAAATCACATGATCTTGGCGGCCAATTGACATTGCCACCACGTGATAAAACACGGACATTAAATTTATCGCCATTGTTTTGTCAGCTTTGAATCTTGGTGAAATCACATATCTTCCACATCCAAAACTCCCAATTCGGCCATAAAAAAAAAAAGTTCGTTATCATCTCCATTATTCACAATAACTAATTTACCGGTCTCATTTTTGAAAAACTACGCCCCATGATGCCGCCAGCCCATAAAACGCACTTTTTGCAATTCTGCTTATTGACGAATCTACTGAGTTGAAAATGTGTGTCATTACTGAAGATGACTTTCTTCGATCATCCGCTGTTGCCATTTCTTGCACAATTCCGACCATTGATGACGCTTGAGTAGTTCTTGAGTCAATTGCAGATTGTAAGCGTGTAAATGCAAATCGTTATAGGTAAATAATGTTGATTAAGGACGAGCGTGAGAATTGTAATTGTTGGGCACGACGATGAATTGAGGTTGATGGCTCTTTAGCCATACTATCGAGAACAGCAGCAATATTTTCTGTGAAACGAGCTCTACGAACATTTGTGTTTTCGTATTTCCCGGTTTGCTCATTTTTTCCGATCGTACGCACAATTGGACGATTAAATTGACCGAAAAATCAAGCAGTGCACGATACGCATTTTGATTTAAAGGCCCATTTCCATAATAAGCCTGCATAACTTTAACACATTGCTCGATTGTATTTTTTTGGATGGTTCAAATTGACAAATGAAATGCAGAAAAAACTTGACGTTTAGGTGTGGTTCACATTTAAAATCGGCCCTTAAAATTTAACCACCCTTTATAAATTTAAATAATTTGTCTTTATAAGTTAAGATTATTTTGACCTCGTTTTTCAAAAAGTTGTGAATCATACTTTGTTAAAAGTATTAATGGTCAGTTAACTCAGAACGCTTCACTTTTGAATGTTATGTGATGTCTTATTGAATCTGAAAGGCGTTTCCAAAAGTTAAAGATTCAAAGTCTTAAACATCCGGCTTTGTATAATTTATTGGTTGAAGTTTAAGTTCTTTCAAAATTTTCAAAACGTTAGACCATTTAAGAAGATTTTTAAAATTTGTTGTACTTAATCTGTCAATGTTTTCATAAAAATATAATCTTGTACAAGGTATTTTATAAAGTTTCATCTTCGTATTTGAAAAAATGTGTATATTGCTTTTAGTACCTACTTAATAAATTCACGAATTCCAGATTGAAGATCTTTAATCGATTTAAATCATTAGCAAAGGCCCTATTTCACGTGACCCCAAAACAAAAGGTGTTAAGTTACAGGAAATCGGTGGTTAATTGTGGTCATCTGTTCCAGAAATAACACGGTTAGGAAACTTGCCTTCCGAAAATGTTATTGTTTTGTTAAACTCATTATTGAATTAACCTTAAATTCAAGCTAAAAATGCTTCTCATCACTGGAGATGATTTTCGGAATATTTGAATAATGATCGACTTGAGTTCTTGAGTTAACTGAACTTCAAAAGCCTTGATTCTTTGTGTAAAACACAGTGTTATTGTTATTTCACTTCTGAAATGCCTTATTCCAAAGATCGATTCGGAATCGAAAAACCTGACTTCTCGTCAAGGCTTGACTACGCAAACGTTTTTCAATCTTCCCGTCGTTTCAACGTCGTTTTCAATTGGTAATCTGGAAGTGAAAAAAAGCATTCTGAATGCGTTCAATTGGGCAAAAGTGACAGTTCTGATTCTAAAAAGAAGAGAATTTCCCTTCTGGTTTTAAAAACAGAATCAGAAGCAGAATCACTCACACATTCATAAATTTTAAATGTCAGATGTCACACTTGACAAATGACATTTTTTTTTGTAACACATTTGTTTGCATAAATTATACCAGCAGTGAAGTGATTTCTTGAAATTGATATAAAAATTATAAAAAAATATAATCAAAATGGAAAACAATATTGAAAATATTGTAACAAGTGTTCCTAGTTTGTTAGAAACATTATTGGAGTCGTCTTCCTCATCTTCTTCATCAAGTGATGCAGATATTATTGCAGTTGATTTTCTCCTGCAGGAGTTTGCCAAAAAACCAAAAGTGCAAAACTTTGTGGAGGATGTAGTGGACAAGTATTCGGAGGAACAGCTTAAATAATATCGCAGCAATCCAAATTCACTTCCTCCATGTTTGCAGCACAAAAACAAAATGAAATTTAGCGCGAATACACATATATGTGACACATGTCATACTCAACCAATACATTCTCACCAAACTTCAGATTCTTCGGAATAAAAAAAAAACTGTTCAATTGGGATTCCGAATCGAAGAACAATTCCAGTTTGCCAATTGAAAACGACGTAAAACTCGTCCCAGCAGCTTGAGTTATTCCATCTGTTTTACTATTGTCGGAGGCGGAAAAAAACAACAAAAGACAACAGCTTCTAAAATGACAGCTGTCCAAATAACAGGCTATTCTATCAAAATAACAGGCTATTCAAAATGAAGGCTTTTAATAGAAAACCCTTTATTTATTTACTAAATTAGTAAAAGCAAAAATGTGTGAAACAGAAAGAAAATTGTGTTTTGTGTTTCAGGTGCATCAAAGGGAAAAAGTTTGTGATGCATGTAGGTATTTGATTTTTATTCACCAAACAATTTTTCATTTTGTTGTACATTTATGTTAACACATATGTACCTATGTATCTCCGTTTATACAAAAACTCATAGAAACTACTCTCTCTATTAATAATAATTTCATATGTCAAAGCCACAAAACATCAATGGAAGAAGTGCAAATACATAAATCCTATCACAAATATCAAAAAGGAAGAACTTTGCTTGGGGGAAATCAGACAAAAACCACCAACGGCAAAAAAGGAAAATATGTCAGGACGATGTTCGCGCGGATAAAGCTCTCTTCCAAAAAGGAAATAAAAAAACAACTCAGAAATCACCGCAAAGCTAAAAAAAAAAGTGGTGCAAAGTGGATGACGTTACTGTTTAGCCTTTTTACCGCCATCAGCATCAACACACACATACCAACCGCACAAGGGCGGATCCAGACTTTGAATCAGGGGGGGGGGGGGGGGGGGGGGGTTACACACTTAGATGAGTTTTTACTCACCGCTTAAAAATGTTGTTTAATGTTTTGTAAAGAAGGCTAACAAAATTTAAATAACATAATGTGTATCTTAACCTTACATTTACAGATTTCAATTGCTAAAGTGGCAACTTTAGTTATCAAATTATTTTAGAACACTGTTGTCCACCAAGGTATAATCTAACTATTTAATTTGGATGACTCCCTACATATGAAAGCATTTCAAGATTCCAACAGTTTTCTAAATATGCCATATTTAAGAGCTAAAACACAATAGTTTAGAGGGTTTTTAATGCATTTCACGCAGAAATGTAAGAAATTGTTTTGAAACGTAGCTTTTTTCGAAAAATAAAATCTCAAATCTCAAGAGATTCAAAGTTTTTATATCAATAAATATGAAACGTATATTATGTTTTTCAATCAGCCATTAGTTTTACAAAAGTGTAACTTTTGCTGTTTTTGGAACATTTGTATTATTGAAATTCGTGTTTAAATCTCAGTTCTAGAGCATCCAAAGCAAATTCGCTTCAAAAGTAGATTTATTTAATTTTTAAGATCTTTTAAGATCTTTTGTATTCAACAGAAAATTAATTTTGAAAGACTGGGTCGCTAGAACTTGCTAATATCTTCCAAAAAGTCTGTTTAAAAATATTTCCTATATTTTAAGATTTAAAAATTTAACTTATTTTTTTCGAAAATCATTTTAAATTTTGTCTTAAAAATAATTTTTGGTAAGCACTAAATAAAGTGCTTATAGATATACATTTTACATTTAAATTTCGCTATTGAGTTTTGTAAACAAAATTAATATTTTTTTTAAATTAAAAAAAATGACATTTGTGATCATCAAAAATTATCATCTATTTGATCATCGACAAGAGCTTGCACAGAAAAAGAAGATTATTGAAATCGGTCCATTAGTTTTTGAGAAACTTTAAGATAATTAAGGTTTTATGAGGGATACCCTTCTGGAGCAATACCAAAATATGTTTTTCTTGTAAAAAGAAGCCAAATTAAGAATACAAAATTTAGAGACACTTTTTAAAAAAAACACATATTTTTAAATTGACGATTTCTTATTCAAGGCATCTTCTTAAGAACTTGAATATTTGCTCTTTATCTTAGAAACAAATTTTATGAAATTAATTTAAAGCATGACTAAAGTTTTTTCAAATTCTAAATTGAGTGAAAACAAAAATTTGAGTTGTTTTTGACAGCAAACCGCTTTTTGATGAATTTTGTTAAATTACTAACAAGTCTTTAGATGAAATCTTTACTTATTCAACTTGACTGTATAAGCTTTATGGCTCATATGACCCCCCCTGGATCGTCCATTGGTCAAAAGTTGATGAATTTGTGATGTTTTTGAAATAGGGCTGAATTTCCGATTCATATTATGTTCTTGGTCTAGTCTTCAATTAAAAGTAGTACTTTTAGCAACAAAGTTTAAGGAAGTAAAATACAAATTTTGTTTTCATATACAAAAAAATAATAATTCAGAATATAATGGAGGTCATGCCCATTAACGCAATATGAATAGCTTTGAATTAAAGGGAATTTCTTCAAAAAAAACAAACAAATTATCTCCCAGGGGGGCAAGACCCCACGATCCCCCCCCCCTGGATTCGCCATTGCAACCGCAGTCCTTTGAATTCTTTTTCAAGTCAAGTTACTGACATGGCGATGATAGAGGATGCTTCGTATATAGCATCACATAAGATCTATACAAAACTTTTCTCGGAGTGTTTGAAGATGACATGTCATCAGGATTTCATCAGGAACAGGCCATATTTCTTCTAATATCCTAACAAGAGCAATAATTAAAATCTCAATGGGCATATTTCTGAGTGGCGATGGCTATTTATCCTTTTGTACATAAACTACAATACGGAAGAGATAAGAAGAGAGCCTCTAGCCTAGAGACGACATAAATTTTGTCGACGTAAAATCTGCCTGGTGTGTGACCCAATGCAATGGACAGCGACACAATCACAATCATCACCCCCGACAACCACCTCCTTTACCAAGGAGCAGAAGCAGTGAAAGTAGACAAAGGAAGGATTTTCCAAGAAAAACCGTCATAGTCCTTCTTCGTCTATCGTCTTCTTCTTCTTCTCAGTTATAATATTTAACTCGTAAATTTCTTCCTTCGTCTACAAAACATCATCAGGCAGGAACGCAGGATACAGTCAAGGAGTCATTTGCATATTTTACATTGGACAACAAGGAAAATGTTAAATGAAAGATGATGGTGTCAAGGGATAAAGACACAGAACCGTTGACATGGGCTATCCTGATGGTAAAGTCACAATCATAAGACGTCTCGCCGTATAAGTCGGTCCTTTAGTTCAGTGAAGCTATGACGCTGTTGGTGGGAAGAGGTGCTTTTTGCTTCAGCTTCACTTGATGCTGATGCATTTTGAAATTGTTGAAGGCATTTCTCAAGGATGATTTTGTATAATATTCCTTTGTTTATTATTTTCCATGCAACATGACGTACTTATATCAAATTTAAACAATTTAAGTAGACTATAAAACCAAGTAGCGAGCTAAGATTGTTGCCATCAAAGAATTAAAGGAAATGAGGTTAGGGAAACCTAAATGATATTGAAAAGATAAGGAGATGGTTTGTTTTTTTTTTCAAGTGGATTATAAGAATTAAGGTAATTTTCTTTTTATAAGGTAAACAAAAGATTTTAAACCTTAAATTGTTATTTCAAAACCTCTCGCTTAAAGAAGATTCAAGTTAGGGCAGGAAATATAAAAATTGAATTTTTATAATGTCTATACTCGCTTAAGAAATTGGTTTTAATGTGACCTATGATATCTTTACGTTTTTAATAAATCCTTAACATTTTGGCTATTGGTTTAAGGGTTGATTTAAAGTGAAAGTTTAAAGTTTTTAAGTCCTTTTTTGAAATACAACAACAAACTTTTAGCAAACAAAATTAAAATTAAACGAAAAATTACGTGTACGTCACAGTGTGCCATAAATAAAATAAAACACTTTTCCATTCCTCACAACTCCAGTTTTTCAAACCCTTTTTGATGTTTTCGAAGTGTAGCTGGTTGATATTAATTTTAAGGGCTTGAATCATTTTCGGATTATTATTGGCATAACGTCGTTCCTTTAGGGAATTTCGCACATTGAAAATGGCCAAATTACATCGCCACACAAAAATGGTTGATTTTGACATTTCTTTGCTGTTTTTGATCAGTGTTGCCATACTTGATTTTTTTGTTGGGGATTTCTTTGATTTTAGTGTTCTAATGCAAAAAGTACTTTGCATACACCCATTCTTGCATCCACCCTAAATCCTATAGTGATTCTCCCTTACATACCTAGCTGTTAGAGTCCGCCATACTATCAATTCAAAACATTATTATTGGAAAAACTTGGCATTGGGATAAATAATGATTGGAAACCATTGCCTTGGGAATGACCAAAATTGGGACATTACATTTTGGGAAAAATGGACATTGGGACACACAGATTGCGAATTTTGTCCTACAATCGGAAATGATAGATGTTGTTACCACAATTGAGAAAATAAGCAGCGGTGTAAAACGTCAATTGGAAAAATCGAGCGTGAAAACATACAAGAAGTTAAAAATAAAAAAAAGGCGATTAAAAGTTGAAAAACTTAAATTTTTAAAATGTGTACCATATTACCATGAATTCAAAATGTATTTCTTATTTTTAAAAAACATAGATACGAGTACATAGTATGAATTTCTTATGTTTTTGTTTGGTTTCGGATTTTGGATTTGGGGATTACGTTTTGTTGATATTGTTTTGGGGATTTTTGCTTTGGGGCTAGGGTACCTGAACCAGCGAAAACTTTTTCGAGTCTTCATTTTAAAAGATTTATGTGTCCACTACAATAAAGCAAGTTCTCTATGCTTGGGTTTATAAAGCGCTGGGCAAAGGAGTTACATTGACTCTATGTTACTCTTTCTTTATACAAATGATATGTTTGTCGAAATCTTGAATATGCTTCACAAGTATGGACTCCCAATAACCAAAATCATAGAAAACATATCGAATCAATTCAACATAATTTCATTCGCTTTGTCCTTAAGGGTCTTCCTTGGAATTTACCTTACGATCTGCTTACCTATGATCATCGTATTCAGCTTCTTTAAATGCAATATATTTCATTAATGGTGAAATTGATGCACTTTATTTACTATCCTGTTAACTTCCCATAGGAAGTTATTGTAATGGGTCCGATTTGTCAAATTGAAAGAGAGTTGAAATAAAAGATTTTTAGAAAGATGTACGTACGTGTGTACGTACGTTTTTACGTCCGTACGTCCGTATGTCCGTATGTCCGTACGTCCGTACGTTCGCGACGTTTTTATCGTCGTCCATAGCTCAAGAACCAGAAGAGATATCGACTTCAAATAAATTTTGTTATAGAGATAATAAGGCAGAAAGATGCAGAAAGGGCTCTCAAGAAAATTGCGTGGGTGTTTTTTTTTACCATAGCAGTTTAAAAAAAAGGTGAGAGACTTGATTTTAATTTTAAATTATATATTATAACAAAACAAGTATATTTTTGGAAAGAAATCTAATTAACGTTTTTTTTATAAATCAAAAAAAACTGAAAAAAAAAATTTGTCACCTCGAAAATTTTACAACTAAAATATGATTTCATCTCGAAAACAATTTTGTGCAACGAACAATAATGATGTTCTTGACATCTGATAAAATTTTGAGAAAAATCTAATTGACAGTTTTTTTTTATAAAAAATAAAAACCTAAAAAAAACATTACTCAAAATTGGTAAAAATTGAATTTCGACTCAAATATCTTTTTAAAAACTTGATATTAAGGCTTCAAACTTATTTTATCTTATAAGAAATATTGTTTTCAACATTCTGAAAAATGTTGAGAAAAATCGAATAGACATTTTTTTTACAAAAAATAAAAACCCAAAAAAAAAGAATTAATAAGAGTTGGTAAAAATTGATTTTCGACTCAAATATCTTTTCAAAACTTTGAGATATTGGCTTTAAACTACATTTATCTTTCAAAAAATATTATTGTCAACATTCAGTAAAATTTTGAAAAAAAATCAAATTGACAGTTTTTTTACAAAAAATTAAAAACCGAAAAAAAAATTTAAAAAATTTGATAAAAATTGATTTTCGACTCAAATATCTTTTCAAAAATTTGAGATAATAGCTTTTTACTACTTTAAACTTATGAGAAATATTGTTTTCAATATTCGATACGATTTTGGGAAAACTCGCATTAACAGTTTTTTTACAAAAAATAAAAACCTAAAAAAAAAAAATTATAAAAGTTGGTAAAAATTGTTTTTCAACGTAAATATCTTTTAAAAAATTTGAGACATTGGCTACAAACTAATTTTATTTTTCAAAAAATATTGTTGTCAACATTCAGTAAAATTTTGAGAAAAATCGAATTGACAGTTTTTTTACAAAAAATAAAAACCTAAACAAAAAACAGTACTAAAACTTGTAAAAATTTACTTTCGACTCAAATAGCTTTTCAAAAATTACAAATATTGGCTTCAAACTTATTTTATTTCACAGAAAATATTGTTTTCGATATTCAGTAATTTTTTTTATAAAAATCCAACAGTCCGTTTTTTCATAAAAAAATAAAATCTACAAAAAATAGTACGCACATTTAGTAAAAATTTATACATATATACAAACTTTTATGCAAGACAAATCGACAGACGGGATGGGAAGTTATCAGTGTGGGTCGCATCCCAGCCTCTTTTATACATTTGAATTACCGAAGCGGAGCTCGTCACTTGCGTACATTTAATTTTATACATATACTGACTTCCATTAAACTAATAATGGGAAGAATACGTTGAATGAACATATTTTCCGACTGAAAATTAACAAATGTACCTACTTATGATGAGCCTCTGATCATAGTATGTCGCTTGCTAACGACTTTCTGAAATTTCTGAAATATGAATAAAGTGCCTCCCATGCATAGGGCATAGCGTGAGCTGCATTAAGTTTCATTCGGAAACTCAATGCAGCTCACTCTACAATGCTTTCAAGATCAGAATTCAATAAACTTATCATACTCTGCAGTGGTAATCCATCTTTGAAAGGCAAGGATTTTAATCTAAAAACGCTTATGAATTGTAGAATTGAAGGTGAAATAAATTGGGTGGATTAGAAGTTTCATCAATAAAAATATGGAAAGTATTGGAGACAAAACGGAGCCCTGTGGTACACCAGCGTTTTTTTCTCAAGCTGCATCCCAATGTTGTATTAATTAAAAACAATCCACTAAACATTTTATTATAAATTGTAGTTTACGAACCTTAAATTGGTTTATTTCAATCAAAGGATAACTTTATCTAGAAACTTATAATCCAAAGCCCTCAAGGAAATTGAAGAAAACAAATTGATATTGGTACTTCTTCGAATTGAAAATTATTATTAAGAGAAATTTATTATTTTCTGTTTTAATCGATTAAATTTCTTGGTATCACTTCTAAAAAGTCTGCAAAGATTCTTTATTATAATAGTTTTATATTCTTCCTTTTTGTGTCCCAAAGGAATTAACTATTCCAGACAACAACAAAAACTAAAAAGAACACAGCTATAGATTTCTGTATGTATCACACAAAATACGCCAAAGTTAGTTTGCATATAATTCAATTTGTGTCCTGATCCTGATGAAAATCAAAGAAAGGTCTTTTGGGATTGTTTCGTAATATTATTTCCCTTTGAATTCAAACGAAGAAAAATAGGTACTCTCTTTCTCTAACGGTACCTAATGCATTTAAAAATAAATCTTTATTATCTGTCTTATATTTTCTTATTTTTTATATTTCAAATCACAAATTGGTTTTCCAAGTTTCACGATGAGAATTGTGCATAAATTTATCAAGCAGCTATGTAATATACATTGAGCCAACTCACATTTTTCATTAAGTGGGATCTTGTTAATTCAGTGCACTTTTGTCCTTGGAGCGTATAGTGCAGGAGGTTTTAGAAAAGATTTGTTCATTCCTCAAACTCCCTCGCGAGCGCATCACAGTTAATAAAAGAAAGAAAGCAAAAAAAAAGGATGAGGAAAATGTCCTCATAGAAGAAGAAGAAGAAGAAGAATTTACAAAAGCCATCTCTGAATGAGGAATAAAATATCCTTCTACTCCTAGGTATAGGTATTGTCAAAAGGATCCACTCTGTGGATTGCAGAAGTTATGTATGGCTTTGGTCTTGATGTTGTGCGGGACTCGACAACTGCAACAACAATGAAAACACTACATCACTCCTGAATAGTTCTTCAAGAAGTAAAAAGAAACGAATTAAAATGGCTAAAATGGGTATAGGTGTATGACTCTGTATGTACTTCCGGTTGTTGTGAAGAGTGAGGAAGTGCAGACATTTCATTTAGTGTAGCGCATAGTAATAATAGCGGTGGTTTTTTTGGGGTTTGGGGGTGCTGATGATGGTGGCTGATGGCATGTGGTTTGCGTGCATTAGAACAGCTAGGGCAGCACAGCTACAGCTCCAGCCGCTATAGGTATAGCCTTGACGGGAATTGCTAAAAAGTTTTCATTCCCCGGTCTAGACACAAAAGCAATTTCCACATAGCATCTTCTTATAGTATACAAACTATGCCATGTGTATACATTTTGGGGATGTCGTTTTGAGGATTCTATCTATTCCGGTTAATCTATCTAAAACTCTTGAAGGAAAACACTCCACTTTCTTCGGCACTATAAACCGTTCGTTCCGTAATTACGAGGGAGGAACAATTTGGCAGAAGGAGTAAAATATTTGTAGCTTCTTTTAAGCAGCTATCCAGAAGCAAGCCTGAAAGAAGTAGGAGTAAACCACTTATAGTTGAGTTGAGTGTGGAGCTAACTTGATTGCAAAAGGATAAATGGGAATTTGCAGTATTTTAATGATGATGGCTGCACTTCTTAGTATAAACCGCGATTAATCTCGAAAGTAATTGCATTGCGGAGTATTTATATGTAGCTGTGTATTCTTCTAAGAAGATTTTGTAATCATACTCCAAGGAGTTGTGCGAACATCCAACCAATCCAGCAAAGCGAGTGAAGCGAGTGAGTGAGTTCTCATCTCATCATAATAAAATGAAAGATGTAAAAATCATGGATGTGGAAATACTTAGAATGGTGTGAAGGGAATTGAACCGTGTGAACATATAACAAATATTTGGTGTTCGTACTCTTGGATATAATAATATGTATGTATGTATGAATGTGAAGTATGAGCTTAAGGGATTTTATAAATTGCCTTTGGGAATGACAAATAAATTAACTCTGGGATTGATATAAGGTGAAGTTTTGTATATAATATCAAACATACATACTTAATCTAATGTAATGAAGTTTATAGCAACAGCTGGGGAATTTTGATTCGTATAGCGCAGCGTAGGTTAAGAAAAAAGAGATACATTGTATTAGAACATTCACCTGTTAAGAAAAAGATTTCCGCATAGAGACTTTCAATATTAAAAAATACTTTTTATGGCGGATGTTGCATAGATATAAAAATTAATTTGAATAATTTTCTGCTATGAAGAGTTTTAAAATTGTTTTACCAAAAAGCTATATAAGAAGTTGATCCTAACGATGGATAATCTATGTTATATGTGAAAACAACGGAGGAAAGTCATCGGAAGCTGAGATTTTGAATTTTGTTAATAAGATATTATTTTCAAAAATGGTTAAGGATGATAGATCATGAGGGTTTTGGTAATGGTGTTATTTTATTAACTTCCCATAGGAAGTTATTGTTATGGGTCCGATTTGTCGAATTGAAAATGTTGACATTTCTTGACGTTTCAAGGTCACTAGAGTCGAAATAAAAAGATTTTTAGAGAGATGTCTGTGCGTGCGTGTGTACGTACGTTCGCGACGTTTTTTCGTGGGTGGTTTTTTTTACCATAGCAGTTTAAAAAAAAGGTGAACATTTTGTTTAACCCTAAATATCTCACGACCAAACAAATATATTTTTGGAAAAAAGATCCAATTACCTAACAGTTTTTTTATAAATCAAAAAAACTGAAAAAAATTGTCACCTCGAAAATTTAACGAATAAAAATGATTTCATCTCCAAAACAATTTTGTGCAACGAAAAATAAAGTTTTTGACATCTGGTAAAATTTTGAGAAAAATCAAATTGTCAGTTTTTTTATAAAAAATAAAAACCTAAAAAACATTACTCAAAGTTGGTAAACATTGATTTTCGACTCAATTATGTTTTCAAAACTTTTAGATATTGGTTTTAAACTACTTTTTTATCTTTTAAAAAATATTGTTGTCAACATTCAGTAAAATTTTGAGAAAAATCGAATTGACAGTTTTCTTACAAAAAATAAAAATCTAAAAAAATATTAATAAAAGTTGGTAAAACTGATTTTTGACTCAAAAATCTTTTCAAAAATTTGAGATTACGGTTTGCAACTAATTTTAACTTATAAGAAATATTGTTTTCAACATTCGGAAAAATGTTGAGAAAATCAAATTGACAGTTGTTTTACAAAAAATAAAATCCTAAACAATAATTAACAAAAGTTGGTAAAAATTGTTTTTCGACGTAAATATATTTTCAAAACTTTGAGATATTCGCTTCAACTAATTTTATCTATTAAGAAATATTGTTTTCAACATTCGATAAAATTTTGAGAAAAATCGAATTGATGGTTTTCTTACAAAAAAATAAAAACCTAAAAAAAACAATACTTAAACTTGGTAAAAAATTAACAATATTGGCTTCAAACTTATTTTATTTCACAAAAAATATTCAGTAATTATTATAAAAATCCACCAGTCCGTTTTTTTCATAAAAAAAAATAAAATCTACAAAAAATAGTACCTACTCAAAATTGTTAAAAGTTGATGTTCGGTTCTCAATATCTCGTGAACAATAGACGATATTGATTTTATTCATCCAATTTGTATTTGTTTATATGAGAAATAAGAACTTTTAGGAAATGATACTAAAATTGGTAAAAATTGATTTTCGACTAAAAATCTCGTTAACAAAAATCGATTTTGAAATCAAACTATTTTATTATATGCAATGTATTGTATGTAGGTAATTTTTATTTTTTTTTAGAATAATTCAACTGACAACTTTTTTAACAAAACACGAAAACCTAGAAACTTTTAAGCAAGACAAATCGACAGACGGGATGGGAAGTTATCAGTGTGGGTCGCATCCCAGCCTCTTTTTTTATTCCAATATTTCTGCATAGGTAACAGTGATAAGAATCACTTGTACATTTGCTTCGAATGCAGTCATAAGTTGATATGATTTCAGGAATTGAATCTCTTATTAGCTTAATTAAACAATTACCTGATTCCTCAAGTAAAATCGATTGCAAAATGAATAAACTCAAGTTTTGTATTAAACGCACGAACGGAATTATTTGTAATAATTTTTATTTTTGT
This sequence comes from Eupeodes latifasciatus, assembly GCA_920104205.1. Lineage (NCBI taxonomy): Eukaryota > Metazoa > Arthropoda > Insecta > Diptera > Syrphidae > Eupeodes > Eupeodes latifasciatus. The sequence goes on from OV049925.1 coordinate 18,261,189, forward strand.
AAATAAAAAATGAATGTCTGGACTTCGTAATGAGTGGGAAATATTGAGCACAGAAAAGCATTTCAAAATTGTGTAGTGCGGCTTATGAAAAACACGTAACAGTACGTCCGAGTTTAGACTCAAGGGTAAACTGGTAGGCTCGTTTCACACTACACGGTTTTGACCGTACGCCAAAAAACCGGACGGCATAAACCGGATCAATGGCTAATAACACATTATACGGTTTTGACCGTATAATATGAAAGGGTATATGCTCTTCTTCGCGCCTCTAACAAAATGTCGCCATCCGGTTTTATTTTCCGTACGGTCAAAACCGTGTAGTGTGAAACGAGCCATAAACATTCCTAGAAATACGGGTATTACGGTTACATTTTTAAGGGGGACCAATACAATTGGCTATTTCAGTAGAATATTATTTATGAAAATAGCGATAAAACAATGATAAGCTTGATATCTTGCGGCGCGGCGCGCGGTGGTCAAGAGTAGCAAATGTCTGTGTAAGAGTACGACCACCTTTCATTGCTAGGCTTGTTTTACACTATACGGTTTCGACCGTACGGCAAAAAACCGGACGGCTACATTTTGTTAGAGGCCGTGAGAGTATAATATGAAAGCGTATATGCTCTTCTTCGCGCCTCTAACAAAATGTCGCCGTCCGTTTTTTTTGCCGTACGGTCAAAACCGTACGTCAAAAAACCGGAATGCATAAACCGGATCAATGGCTAATTACACATTATACGGTTTTAACCGTACGGTAAAACACGATATATGCAGAATTCCTGTGCTTAGTATACTTTTTCACAGTTTTGAAGTGGCTGATCGAACTCTGCCGCACAAATAAAACCATATGATGTGAAAACATGCATTTCGTCACGTACGCCACTAAGCTTATCGTGCCGTATACTGTAGTGGCAGTAGACGGTTGCTACACGGCGCGGGCGCCGGCATTTTGCCGTGACCGTATAATATGAAAGCGTATATGCTCTTCTTCGCGCCTCTAACAAAATGTCGCCGTCCGGTTTTTTGCCGTACGATCAAAAACCGTGTAGTGTGAAACGAGCCTTATACTCTAGTTTTGGACGAATTAAAGATTATTAAACTATAGCCATATCAGAAGGGGTACACATTTCTTGCATCTTCGGAGAAAACCTACACACTTAGCACACATTTTTGGCGATATCAAATATGTAATGACTCCACAAGAGATGGTTTTTGAGTCTTTTCGATGCACCCATGGAGAGAGGCATTGGGGAAGGGTTACGCTTTTTAGTCAATACACAGCATTGAGTTTTTGAAGCATTTAATTCTACACAATTTTTGATTCTTCATTGAAAAATGCTGTCAGGATCAGAATGTAGTGATAGTTCATATCTGAACCACAAGAATGCGAATCTAAAAACTATTATGTAAAGGTGAGATTACTGTCGTGAGCGAAACAATTTAGTGGATTAGTAGTTTCAGATAAAAAAATATTTATACAAATAAAAAGGATAGTCGGCGGCAAAACTGAGGCCTGGGGCACACCAGTATTTTTTTAATTTATTTTCGATTTGAACCCGTCTGAACCTACTTGTATTGAACGGTTTGGTAAAATAAACCATAGATTCACTTATTGCCATTAAGAAGCTTTCGTTCTTCAAGATTCAAATTGATCATCTATTTCATGTCCTTCAAGATATTTGTTAAGCTAAAAATTGATCAGCGTTGCCATGTCCTTAGAAAGAAGAGAAGTCAGTGCAATTGGACGATGTTTAGAGGGGGAGGAGAATTCGTTTTTTTAGGGCCAATAGCTGGACGAACCCTGAGATCTGTAGAGTAAGACAGATGAAAAAGCTTACGAAGTGCACACCTGGGTTGCACAAACATGCTCCTGTATCCGAAGAGTCTGTTTAAAAATAGTACATACATACATTTCAAGACTTAATAATATACTTGCAAAATAAGTTTGTTTTCAAAATTTCAAATGCCATTTAATTTCTCTAAAAAGCCCTTATTTTTTTAAATTCAAAAACAAACTACATATATTTAGAAAATTGAATTAATATATTTTTTAACATTTTTGATCATCAATTACACTGGTCGAAAAAATTACTTTTTTTTCTGTTACACAAACGAAACAATACTTTTTTAAAGGATTAAGATGTCCTAAATTCGAATCTTGCCTTTGAATTTTTCAGGTTTTGAAAATCTGCCGCTTCCAAAATGTTAAAAACAATCAAAAATAGGGATCTTAAAGCTAAGTTTTAACTCAAAATATCTTCTTACAATACATTTTATGATAATTTTGTAAAGTACACTTTATTCTCTTCTGCATACAATTTAAATTATTTTAATTTTGGATTGAATGTTTGAACAACAACTTAAAGGTGCTACCACTCATTGTATTTTAATTTTCATTAGTTATTTTATTAGACTTTATTTTACTCTATATGAACCTTTGAACAAACCTTGAATTTAACATTTTCATAGTTTCGAAAAAATACGTTTGGGAGTTAAATTTGAATGCTAATTTCAAAACGAAACATTAATTTTAACTACTTGCTCAAGTTCTAAAAATACCCATTTTCAACATTATTTTTATATTTTTTAATATATCTCAAAAACTTGATATAATAGAATTGTTTTGACAATAGATTCGTTAGAAGAAGAAAACGTACTTTCAACGTACTGTAAGACAGTTGAAATCTAACAACTTATGAAGATTTTTCGAATATTATAGGAAATAATATAAAAATTTCAGCTGAATATTGAAGAAAAGGATTATAGATTTAGAAATCCATCACGGATTTAATTAAAAAAAGCTATTTAAAAAATTTAGACAGCCTCAAAAAGCCTTATATAAGAGTTTAAGTGTTTTTTTCGAATTTTAAAGAGTAACATCTCAAAAACCCGTCATGTTACATTCATTTTGAAGACTCATTTAAATAAAGGCCATCAAAACCCATTGAAAAAGTGTAATTTTATTGCCAGTAATAAAACCTTGTTGACAGGTGTTGTTATTTAGACAATATGTATAAGAGCTAGTTCAGAAAAAAATTATTCAAACCGCTTCATAAGTTTTGAGTTTGAAAATTTTTTACTATTGCAATACTTGACATAGTTATGGTATGTCACAAGTTAAAAGAAAAAAGAGGCTGGGATGCGACCCACACTGATAACTTCCCATCCCGTCTGTCGATTTGTCTTGCTTAAAAGTTAGTTTATATGTACCAAATTTGCGTACTTTTTTTGTAGATTTTATTTTTTTATGAAAAACCGGACTGTTGGATTTTTATAAAAAAATTACTGAATATCGAAAACAATATTTTCTGTGAAATAAAATAAGTTTGAAGCCAATATTTTTAATTTTTGAAAAGCTATTTGAGTCAAAAGTAAATTTTTACCAAGTTTTAATATTGTTTTTTTTCCATTTTTTTTACAAAAAAAAACCTTAAAAAAAATTAATAAAAGTTGGTAAAAATTGATTTTCGAATCAAATATCTTTTCAAAACTTTGAGATATTGGCTTTAAACTACTTTTATCTTTCAAAAAATATTGTTGTCAACACTCAGTAAAATTTAAAAAAAAAAATTAAATTGACATTTTTAAAAAAAAAATTAAAAACCGAAAAAAAATTAACAAAAGTTGGTAAAAATTGATTTTCGCCTCCAATATCTTTTCGGAAATTTGAGATAATGGCTTCTAACTAATTTTAACTTATAAGAAATATTGTTTTCAACATTAAGAAAAATTTTGAGAAAAATCGAATTGACAGTTTTTTTTGACAAAAAAGAAAAACCTAAAAAAAAAACCATATTAAAACTTGGTAAAAATTTACTTTCGACTCAAATAGCTTTTCAAAAACTAAAAATATTGGCTTCAAACTTATTTTATTTCACAGTAAATATTGTTTTCGATATTCAGTAATTTTTTTTTATAAAAATCCAACAGTCCTTTTTTTCATAAACAAATAAAATCTACAAAAAATAGTACGCAAATTTGGTAAAAATTGATACATATAGACAAACTTTTAAGCAAGACAAATCGATAGACGGGATGGGAAGTTATCAGTGTGGATCGCATCCCATCCTCTTTTTTGAAGTCGGTATTTCTTCGGGTTCTTGAGGTATGTAGAACAAAAACTAATATCCCAGACTAAAGATTCTAGGGAATTTAAAACATCGATACAAATATCAATATTTTCAATTCAACGTGGGAAATTAATAATGCAAAATTATTCCTCATATTTGTTTTATTCAGGTGCAAAATGAATTCAACATCACAATATTTGTGCGATAAAAATATTTAAAGACAAATAAAAGTACATTAATGCTTTATTAATTTTATATTTAAAAATATACATTTCACACTCTCTTAAATTTGTATTCTTCTCTATTTTTCTAAATGCATTTTGTATGATTTCTCAATTTTCTCAAAACCATGATCTTAAAATAAACCCAAACAAACTCAGTCGAACCAAAAAAGTGAAAAGTTTTTCTTGCTCTAAATTTCAGTTGAGCAATTTCTCGTGAGCGATGATAAACTTTCGCACGCTAAATTATCGTGAGATTTTTTAATACTTTTATTTGTTAAACAATAATATTGCCTTTTTAAGAATAAAAACGAGGAAGAAAACCTTTAAAAATTCGTTCTAATATAATTCTTAGAAAACTTGTAAAGAAAAATCAAGTAAAATGACTGAAGAACAAAGTGGAAATTGTGCAGTTTGTAAAATACCGGCTAAGCAATTTTGTTCGGCGTGTAAAAATGTCTCCTATTGTGGGGCGGAACATCAGCGAGCGCACTGGAAAACACACAAATCTGAATGTCGTCCATTTAAAATAGCCAAAAGTGATGAACTCGGTCGGTTTTTAATAGCAACGCGGGATATTAAGGCCGATCAAGTGGTCTTTACGGAGGCTCCCTTGGTCGTAGGGCCAAAATGGTATTTGAGTAAAAACGATGAAACAAATCCAGTGATGCCTTGTGTTGGATGTTTTACACCGTGTCGTGTAGATGGTCATCAGTGTCCGAGGTGAGGATATCATAGAATAATCGAAAGGTGTCATTTTTAGATTATTATTGATATATGAATTTATAACATCTTTTAAAAATTGTGCTATTTTAGGTTCTATACAAATATATATCTTCAAAAAGGAAATTATGTTATGGGACTTTTTAACCGTCAATTAAAACGGTGTCCAAACCACTCAGCGGATGTGACAAACGACTTATTGAAAATTAAATTCGATGAATGTGTTGACACTTGGGTGGCTTTTACGATATTATTATTACGATATTAAAAAGTTTGACGGAATCCTTGCTTATACGACAAGACTGCCACATTTAATTTCACGATATTGACATTTTCGTTGGGTTTTTGAAATGAGCTTATGTTTGTTTAGCTAGTTAGACATTGACATTTTTAATATGCTGACCCAATGAATTTCAATAAATTGTTAATATTCTCACACATATGTAGGTACCAAAGTATTTTCGTTAGGTTTCTGACATACGCTTATGTTTGCTTTGTTTAGTCTTTAGACATGTTTGTGCGACTTCTTTAAATTTATTCATCTTCTTTTCACAACAAGCGAACACCATCAGATGAGCTCAGATCCAATATTTTATGTGAATTTCCATTAAAATATGTCGTTAAGTTCTGTCAAATTGGGTTTAACGAAGCATTAAAAATTTACTTTGTAATCTATAATTTTTTTTCTTTTAAAGGTGCAAATGGCCAGTTTGCTCTATCGACTGTGCTGGACTTCAGAATCCTAAATTACATGGAGTGGAGTGTTCAGTTCTGATGCTTGGAAATGGACCGGCAAGTCGTGACATCAAGTCCCTTAACGATTACTACAGAAGTGATTCACTGTTTGTACTCAAGTGTCTACTACTTCAGGTGCAAAACCAGAAAAAGTGGACCGAATTGATAGATATGCAAAGTCACGAAGAAGAACGCTTAGATACAGAACTTTATCAGTAAGTAGATATAAATTTCATGTGAAGTGAAAAAAAGCTTTGAAGTCTTTGAGGAAAATGTTAGCACAAAATCAATCTTATTCCCATTAAATATCCTTTTTTTAATAGGGAAGCCCAAGATCGCATAGTTACTTACCTTCACAATAACTACCTTCAAAAACTCACCCATTTGGAGAATAAGAAAAAAGAGAAATTCTTGCAGCACAACGGCCCGGATATTCTTCACAAAATCTGTGGAATCATAGAAACCAATTATATGTGCATTAATCTACCAAGTGGCATGGAACTGAGTGGTGTCTTTTATATCGCTTGCATGATGGAACACACATGTCATCCGAATTGCTATTTTCAATTCGACCATCGAAATGGATTCAAAATCTCAGTTGTTGCCGGAAGAGACATCCGCAAAGGTGAACACCTACAAATTATGTACTCGAATATGCTATGGGGCACCCAAATGCGACATGAGCATCTTCAGATAACCAAGCATTTCCTGTGTAGTTGTGAACGTTGTAGAGATCCGACAGAATTTAAAACATATTTCAGTGGAATGATTTGTGTGGGAGATGTTGGGAAGGAGTGCGGTGGTATTCAGTTACCAAAGGAGCCCCTCTCGTCGAAGACAGATTGGATGTGTGATACATGTCCCATGGTCATTAGTGGTGAAGAGGTGAGTTTGAATCTGCGCCTGGGTCAGGTTATTAACTGACATTAAATTGAATCTAAATGTGTACATTTGCTTTTCGAAATCCAGGTTCGTTTTTTGTTGACACAAATAAATGAGGACGTCGAGCAGATGCTGGCAACTAAGCCAACCATTCGTCAGCTTGAAGCATTGATTGAAAAACTCTCTCAATTCCTACATCCAAACCATTATCAAATATTTGCCCTGAAGCATTCTCTAATTCAACTCTACGGAACACAATCTGGGTTTACCTTACAGCTCCTCACCGAACAACAACTTGATAAGAAAATGAAAATGTGCAAGGATTTGCTGACTATTTGTGACAAATTAGATCCTTTTACAATACGACTGTCAATTTATGTTGGAATTATTTTATTTGAAATGCACACTGTCCTTAGAGAGGAAGCTAGACGAATTCTTGAAAAGACAAACACTACTAAGGAGAAGGTGGCACCGGTGGTTGGGGCAAATGCTGGGAGAGCTTTGGAAAAGTTCAATTTAGCTCGTGATTACCTTAAACGAGCTGTTCGAGTTCTAGCAAAGGAATTGGACAGTGTTGTTGGGAAGAAATTAAATGACACTATCGAGAAAGCAGTTCAGGAATTGGACTACTTGATTGTGAGCAAATTTGCAGCAAATACATAAATAAGATAAGTTGAATTGAACTATTTCACTAATAAAATACTCGTATGTATGTACATATGTATGTGCATATATATGAAAAAATAAATCGGTTGTTATTTTTGGAGAAGAGCGACAATCCTGATTCTGAAAACAGCCAAATTCAGACTTTGAAATCAGAATAATTAATATAGGGTTTCACTATTTGTACAGCTGTCACTTTTGAAGTTGTCATCTCTTGACATTTGACAAGTAAAAACTACGCAATTATTAAAAATTGATATTTTTAAAACTTATTATAAAAACAGCCCTAAGGAACGAATCGGTCTTGCAGTTTTGCAAGAAAAGTTTTCTGACTATGTTATCTTTCGAAAAGGCGGTCATAGTTGGACGCCAATTGGCCATGGAAACTTTTATGAAAAGAATATGATGCTATATGATAGGTGGGAATAAATAGTGAATTGTTTTTAAATTTTATGCTTTTGTTCGTCAATGGGCAGGTTCAGGCGACATAAGGGACTTGAAAGTAAGGCAAGTTTTTAGTATCTGATTGGCCAGCTGCCAATTGCTTTCCAATTAAGGAAAGTTTATTGGAAAGTTGACTGGAAAGCTAGTCAAGAATAATCTCCCCAACTATAAAGTCAAGTCTACTTATGTCAAAATGACAGTTGATCATGTTTTTTAAGTCAAATTAAAACTGAACTTTATTACTCTATGATTAATTTATTTTCTGCACAATTCCATTTAATATTTCGTGTAAAAGCGTTACTTGTCAAATTGGAAAAGAAATAAGTAATATTTCTTCACAATACAAAATGCAAATCGTGATGGACTTGTAGCTTGCCTCAGGAGTGTTTTGTAGACAATAATGTTGTTAACAGTTTGTGTACGATGAACTGAAGATAGTCATAAGTGAAGTAAAGTTCCAAGTTCGAAATTTGTGACACTTGAAAAACTAACTAGTTGCCTTAGCCAAAATGTACGTTCAAAGAATATAGTTGACTGCAAATGAAGTCCCTTTTATTGTCTGACTCTGACCCTCCAGAATCTATCTGAGAAATTTTTCAGAAATTAGAAATACATATAAACTGGCCCAATAAGTTACAGACAACTTCAGAATCGTTAATAAAAATAACATTCAAGTGAATGTTAAGAAATATTACAAAATCCATTATTAACACAAGTGGTATTTGGCACAAAGCAGTAGTCATTAAGCTCAAAAGTTTATCGATAATTCATAAATCTATTGAAAGATGTTTTATTTTTTGCAAATGGCAACTAATGTCAATGGGAAGGTTCATCCGACATAAGGGACTTAAAAGTAAGGCAAGTTTCTAGCATCTGATTGGCCAGCTGACAAAAAATGTCTCTGACATTTGAGAGGTAAATAGTTAACTGAAGTTTTTGCAAATGGTGGCAAATGTCAAATTTTCTTGACATTTGTGAGGTAATCATGATTTGAAATCAGAATGGAAATAAGAAACACAAATATAGAATTTTAAATAGCCCATTATTGGGACTGCTGTCACTTTTAAGGCTGTCATCCCTTGACTTTTATATTTTAAAAACTCATTATAAAAACAGCCATTAGTTCCAACACAAGCAACTATCGCAGTTTTGTAAGAAAAGTTTCCTGGCGATTTTATCTGTCAAAGAGGTGATCACAAATTGGTCATGGAAATCTTCATGAAAAGCATTAAATCAAAAAGAAATCTTTTTTTGTAAAACCCTATATTTAAACGTCAAAAAAATCATCTGTCATGGTTTGGTTTGTATCCTTATAAAGCAAAGTATAAATTACACCAAACATCAGAATAGTTAATAAAAATTACATTAAAGTGAACATTAAATAATTTTACAAACGAGATCATAATACAAAAATATTCTAAACAATGAATTCTTTTAATCATAAATCCTCTAATTTGCATAAGTTATATTTGGCACTTATAGTTGTCACTTATCGAAAGATATTTTTGTTTTTTTTTTTGCAAATGGCGCCAAATGTCAATAACACGTCTTTGACATTTATGAGGTAAATAGTTTTTGCAAATGTCAATAATTCTCCTTTGACATTTGTGAGATAATAATTGTATTAAGAGAAGGCAACTTCCACAAACGATTCCATCGAATTCGTTAAAAGTTTTTTCCACAGTTATTTTTTCAAAAAAAAAAAAAGACTAAACTACTTTGAAATATGAAGCTTTTCTAAATTATTGACTTACATTATATACTTTATCACCAACGAAGAAAAACTGTCATTTCTTAAAATGTTCGTGTAAGTAACTGTTTAAAGTTCAAATAAGGTCAACCTTTAAAGATAACTTTTCAAACTAAAAGAGTCATAAAAGTATGAATTTCCTCTCTTTTTTCTTCTATACCGATTTGAGTAAATTTAATTTAAGTTTTAAACTTTTCCTATCGTTGACTGTCGAGTGCACACTCATCTCGCATAACTTTGCAGAACATTTTTGGATGCACAAAAGCAATATTATTTACGCTTTTTATTGGTGTGCGGAGGTTATCTAGTATGATGTAATTTTTGCACTAATTTTTCTTTCGATAAGCTTTCTATTTTTTCAAATCAAACACAGGAGTTGACAGTAGTTAGTGTTAAATTAAATTATTTATAGAATACTATATAAAACTACTTGGCTTAAAATTCACTCAACTTCAAATATTGTTTTTAGTTTTAATCAAATCAAAGCTTATATACTTTTCATTGTATGTACACATGTAATTAAATAATAACATTCATAATGCCGTTTTGAAAATTCAGAAGGGAGTATTTCAGAGGATTAGAGGGGAGTATTTCGTGTTTCTGGGGGTACGCAAAAAAAAAGAAATACTCTAAATATTAACAATTATTAATTCCTTTTTTTTATTTGTACTTCATTTCAAATACACATACAAAGGTTCATGAATTCATGTTTAATTTAATAAAAAAAAACTTAACAATATATAAATAACTTTAACTAATAAAAAATTACATTTATTAAATAAAAGTAACTTAACTCATATTCAATGTGAAAAAATAAAATACATATGTATAATCAGACTTTCGATTTTTACAGTGTGACATTTTTTTATAAATATGACCTATTTGCAATAATTACATAAGAGATCTTTTGAAGGAACCAATTGCGATTCATGGCAATTTTGAATAAGTGACTTTGCCATTAAAATGGCATTGACTGTGGCAATAGACAAACAGTTTCTGTTTCTGCGGCACCGCCAGCCGCGCCGACGACGTTGATGATGCACATGAACTTTCCACTGTAGGAAGCGTCGCAGGAGAATTCTTTTTATATTTAATTAGGTACCTTTATTTTGACAAATAGGATTTGTTTGATAAAATAATGAAAACATTTTTTTTTGTATTGTTTACAAACTTTTCCATCTTGAATCATCTTAAGGGCCTTGCACATGAGAGCGAACAACGAATGAACGAATGGACGAACAAACGTGATTTTACACATTTCAAAAAGTCAATTCCAAACAAAAACACATTTAAATTATAAGAAACCAATTGACAATAATGTTAGGATAATAAAATTTCCATTTTGTTCTCTAAAACAAGACAATTTTGTAAAAACAATTTTTTAGTAACGAATTGCAGTGTGGTTGCTACGAACTGTCAAACGCTATCCGCGTTCCACATACCATCCACACTGCAACGAATAAATTGTTCGCGCTCAACTTAACCTCAAAATTATACCACTCTTGTTTTGTTTTTGTGTGTGTGATCATGGCTGAGGAAAATATGGAGAAAAGAATAATTATAAATTGACAATTCATCGCTGTCTGCGAATAGAAATAAAGCTCATCTTACGCTTTGTGAAATAATTTTGATTGTAAATTTCCCAGACAACAACGGACAATTTATTTCTTTTATGCAACTGACAAGGAGTGACAACTGACAGAAGTGAAGTATGACATTTTTTCCAGTTTAAGCTACTACGAAATCAAAACATTCAGGGTTTTTAAGCTTTGAACGAATCAGTTGCAATCGTTGATGCCACTTAATTTTTTTCGCGTACCCTCCTAAAACAGTCAAATTTTACTAAGAAAATACGAAATTTAACCAAATCCTGTTCGCGTACTCAAAAATTTCGTAGTTTTTCGTAAAAGAGAGCGCTCACGAGAGAGTAAAATATTTCCCCAACCTACGAATTTTAGCCCAAGAAATTTCTTTGGGCTGATTGTGAAAATTTCAAATTTGATAGAAATTCAAATAAATTAAATAAATTGCTCGCTTTTGCTGTCAGTTATAAAATTTAAAAACAAATTTTCAAAGAACAGCAACAACACAGTAATATTGTGTGAAAAATTTGTTGTTTTCCCCTTCGCTTACTTTTTTGTACTTTTTTTTTGGTGAGAGAATTTTACCCCCACTTTTTAAAATATTTATTTTTACGAATTTTAGTGCAGAAAGTACGCGAACGGACCTAATTATTAATGAATTTTTGAAAAAGTTTTGAACATTTTCGAGGGGAGTACAATCAAGGTGAGGGGAGTACGGGAGTACAGTGAATGCTAGGGGAGTACAAATACTCACTTCGGCAGCCCTGATAACATTTAGTCAGTCAATAAAAGTCTTTTGTTCAGTAAACATAGAAGTATAAGTTGTTTTACTTCTAACAGTTAGTTCCTATTATACAATGTATGTATGTCATAATTGACTAAGTACTTCGTGATTTGTTAAAACTTGAAAAATGACAGGGTTTCTAGTGTCATCGATACAAAGAACAAAAGTAAGATCAAAGGATTTTTTAATATTTACAAAGAGTGATATCCTCTCCACAAAAGTAAATAATCTTAATCAACCAACTCGAGTGTACAGTGTACACCCAGAAGCTATTTATAGACATCCAAGACTAATTAAACACCAGAAATGCTATCTTCTTTCAAATATCGATTATATTTCCTGAGATTAATCCTTTGTTGGTGCTTTTATTTATGTCTACAAGTCCGTGTCTTGTTTGTTAATCAAGATTAAAAAAATGCACCCTTTAGCTAAAGGAGTCTGAGATAGATAATATCGAAGGACAATGTCATATTTTATACTATACATGTACCTACCTGCACTTTTACAATACCAAAACGTCCTTTTACTTTTACCTCTTGGCTGCACTCCAAAAAAAAGGATGCTTCGACAACATTTTTCAATTTTTTCATTGTCTATGGGTATAATAGTGCTTGAAGGTCATTAACAGGACAAAAATCCGACATTATTGGCATGTTTTCCATTCTTTTTGGTGCAATGTTTTCGCATATTTTTAGTTTTGTCATGGTTAAGGGTCGATTTTTTTTATTATTTATATATCAGTAACTTTGGGGGAAAAGGAGCAGGTGTGTATCCTTGAGCAGTGTTGGTAGGTGCAGCGGTTCAGAAGGAAACAAATTAAATAGATTGAAAGAAAACATAGAAAGTAGAATTTGAAAACATAGAATATAGAATTTGAGGAATATTAAATTGAGTGTTGAAAATAACTAAATAATTCCCTTTAATTTATCGTTATTAAGTTGTAACATTTGATTAATTGTGTTGTTCCATGTTTTCTATGTAAATTTCTATGTTTCTTTTCCTTACTTGATTTAACTTTATCAAGAGAAAATCCTCAAAATTAAGTAAAAACTCCTTATGTTGAATGGTTTAATCTGAAATATGTCGTTTATAGTAAATTATAAATATGTCGTTTATAGTAAAAATAAACGCTGGCTTCCTTACTTACTTAAGGTGGAGCTACAGTCCTGTGTGAACTAGGGCCTCACCCAACAAACTTCTCCATCTAGCTAGGAACCGAGCCAGTTTCGCGCTCCAAGTTGGGTGAGGTCACTTTCCACTTGTGCGCGCCACGGCGCCACCTGATTCGCGGTCTTCCTCTACTGCGCTGTCCTATGCGTGTGGATTCGAAGACTTTCCGTTCGCCAGCTATGACAGATTAAATTTTATTGTGCCATGTATTTCTATGTTTTTTCAATGTTTAAACCCAACTTCTAGAGGTTGTTTCAAATAAATATAACTTAAAAGATAAAACAGAAATAAACAGAAAAAATATATTCAGTAAGTTTAGTCAGCATTTAATTTTATGTTTAAATATGACATTATTGATCTAAGTTGAAATGACAGTTTCCTATTTGAAAACAAATTCGTTAAAACTATCATTGACGTTAATCATTTTAATTTTTTGACAATAATTGGAATAAATGGTCTAATTCTATATTAATACCGATTCCAATTATTGCATTTACACGCTTACAAGGTGCAATTGACTGAAGCACTAAAGCCTCTTGAACATTTCAAGCGTCGTCAATGGTCAGAATGGAATTAAGAAATGGCAACAGTGGATGATCAATTTTCCAAGAAAATCATCTGATGAGGCACATTTTCACCTCAGTGGATTCGTAAATAAGCCGAATCGCCGAATGTCGAAAAACCAATGCACCCACAAAGAGTGACTGTTTGGTGCGGTTTAAAGGCTGGTGGAATCATCGGGCCATATTTTTTCCAAAATGAGGCCGGTCAAGCAGCATTGTATATATATTTCTTATAGTACTCCTATGGAACGAAATTTTTTATTTCATCTCCACGACGTAAATGGCGCTGCGTGTATCAAAAAGTTTGGTGTAGAGTTAAGAATGAGGAGAAAATGACTGTATAAAAAGAATGAGAGAAGTGTATTTGTTTAAGTTGCATAAACAAATATGTCTGAGGGAGTTCGCCAAAATACAAATGTCAAACCAAGAAGGAATAATATTTGTTTACTTTTTTTTTGCTTCCACGTGACAATGCAGAGGAGATATGTATATACACACATATGTTTGTAGCTATGTATACTTTAACGTTGTAGGTATTTTGAATTTAAAAATTGTCGTTTGATTTTAAATTTTCAATTTTCAATTTTTGTGCAAATGAAATGTTGCCAAATTTGGCATATACAAATACATATGTTTGTAGCTATGTATACTTTAACGCTGGTTGTAGGCATTTTGAATTTAATAATTCTCGTTTGATTCTAAATTTTCAATTTTCAATTTTTGTGAAAAATGAAATGTTGCCATATTTGGCATATGATGCATTGAAGATTTTAAATATATTCAATTGTTTTGTTGTTGTTATTATTGCGTATTATTTGTTATTTGTACGTATCAAGTACAAACACAATCAAAATTGCACACATTTAAAGGTATATTTAAAAGTAGGTCGTTTTTTGTTGTTTTTTTTAACGGCTTAACAGGATGTATACAGAATTGAATTTTTAACTTCCGTATAAAAACTTCAAGCAATGAAAAAATTGGGCACGAGTACGATAACTTTGGCGCCAAGATATAGTAACGGTTTTTGGTAGAGGGTCTTAATACAAGCATTTTTTACTATGGGAGGGGGGTCTATCTCCCCCCGTTTAGGCGGGAGGGGCAATTTAAAAAAGTTATTATTTAAAATGGAAAAAAATAATTAAAAAATAACGGTGATACTTACAATTAAGTTGTATACATTTTTTAAAAGCCAACATTCTGTTCTATTAGCCAGTTTTTAAATCAAGTCAAAAGTTATGAAAGTTATTTTTTAATTATTTTTTTCCATTTAATGTACATATTTTTTTTAACTGCCCCTACCGCCTAAACGGGGGGAGATAGACCCCCTCCCATAGTAAAAAATGCTTGTTTTTAACTGTTCTATACAAATCCGTCATTAAACTTTGTCGCCAAAGTTATCGTACTCTCCCCAAAAATTGTATGTATGTACATAGAACATTTCGCTATACTTACCTATTTTAAGAGAATCTGTTTAAAAATAGTACCTATAATTTTAAAAAAGAAAAAGCATTTCGTATTCTTTTCCACATCACCCAATGGGGTAGAATACTAGACGCGTTTTTTTTTTCGAGGTGTCCCCAATAGGCCTATTCCTCGTTCTACTGCTAATCTAATCTACTTAAGCCACTTTAAGCCATGCAATTTTTTCAAAACAAATATTAAAAAAAATAATGTTAAATTTATTAAAATATATGTACGTAAGTAAAATATAAACTTGAACATCTAAATTAAAATTAAAAATTAATGTAACATATACATAGGTACTCGAACAAATAGTCCGGAACACCTAAAAAAGATAAGAAATTAATATTTAATTTAAAAATTACAATGCATTTTCTTCTAATTATTTTTATTTTCTGTTATTACGTATCACATTGTTTTTGATTTTACATTTCAAAACTTAAAAATTAAGCTTAAACATATTTCTCTTCTTTCTTTACTGCTTCCTTTAATTTTTTGTTTTGTCTTCTAAGGTCCAAAATGATCAGTCCGATCAGCACAAATTTTGTAATTGTCTCTTGATGTTCCGTTGAACAGTTTGTTGTTGGAATCCTATCTCTTCCTTTCATAATTTGTTGTGTCCAGGTTTCCGCCAGTTTTTCCAAAACATCCATTTTTGAAAAGTCCCTCAAAAATATAGTCTGAAGACTATTAACAGCGTCTTCGAAACGGACCGAAGGAACTGTAAGTTTCCCGAAATCTGAAACTTTGGCAGCTGTCTCGTAGGCTCTTAGTTTTATTAAAAACGTCTGTTGCCTTTCTTTATCCTCTTCATTTTCGTCTATTAGGAATTGAGTGCACGGATCACAATTTAACTTACTCTTGAGTTTTTTTGCTGCGAATCCGGCATAATATGCTGCAGCTCCTTTCTGGAGCTCCTGGCTCTTTGTTGTGTTGTTTTCCATAACAACATCCTGGTCCTCATTCTCAAGTTCCTCTGGCTCTTCGAAAATGAAATTTTCATTTGCGGATTCGTTTTGTGCTGCCGTTGTGTCCAGTCCATCAGCTATTTGTAGGAGCGGTTCTGCTTTTGCATCCTCGTATCCAGAATGTTCCGCTGAAGTCAAATGCTGGAATATGATCTGCTTCAGATTCCGGACTAGTCTCCAAGTCGAAGGGTTCCTTTCATATGACCCTTTACTGTGGCGCAGCATAGAAAACAAATTTTCTGCCACATCTGTGTTAAGATGTGAAAGCAGAAAATATGTTTGGTCATCGCTCTTGAAATGTTCCCACATCATCTCTATTCCTAGTAGAGTTTGCTTTAATCCCTTAAAGCAAGGTGGGACTTTCATTTTGCTACTTGACTTCCATGTCGATATCCACTCCCTTGCATTTTTAATTGCATCCAGGGTTTCAGTGGAATCTGACAAAACCTGTTGATTAGGGTTTCTTGAATAAAGTTGCCCAGTGTTCAACGTGTCAAATAAATCATTCATTCTCTTGATGAATTTTGCTGTGGACAGTGCAACTTTCTTCTCCTGTTCCGTTTTGAAAAAATCGATGCTAAGTGCGTACATGATTCCGGAGTACACACTAGCGCTGAAAACTTGCGTTGCCAATTTGACAGACATTTTCTCAAAAGGACCGGGTTTGATGTGCGATTTTGTAAGTTTAAAGAAAACTTGAAATATACCTTTCGAGTCTTCTTCAAAAATCTTTTCCAAAATTCGCCAATCAACAACTTCGTCTCCTATTGAGATTGTATGTTTTAGCAAAATGTTTCGAACGCTTTTAAACATATGTGGATAATCATAGAGTAAGAAAACTCTATTATTTTCGATATCCACATACGGTTTCGAATCCTGGTATAGTTGCGGCCTTATCATAAAGTAAGCCGACTTATTTGACGATCCTTGATCGCAGCTTGTTGCTACAATTGTTAGTCCACAATTATTTACTCCTTTAATAATTGTGACCAACATCTTTACTAGCATATCGCCGTTAGGTGATCCCACGTAGTAAGCAATCGTCTGCTTCCAGTTTTTGTTTAAGCCTCTAAGGGTGAAAACCATTACTTTAGAGGCCACAGCATTTGTTCTTCCGAATTCTCCAAAATCCTCGAAACCGTATATAAAATCATCCTTGATATTATATTCCAGCTCTTTTTTTATGAGCATCTCATCGAATAGCAGCACGCACTTCTTATCCATCGGTGTCATGTCCTTAGCTTTGTCACTAAGCAGCTCCTTTATCTTATCACTTAATCCTGTTGGCAAACGGATTTCTGAATGCCACCGGTAAATGGTGCTTACCGATGGCAGCTTGAATCCCGCACTTAACATGAAGTTATAACATGCTGGAGACTTAAAGAAAAATTTTAAAAACAAATCTTTTTCTTTAGGTGTCCATGGTGCATTTGCCTTGTGGAACAGTTGGGAGGTGATGAAAATTCTGAGTTCGTCAGAAAAGTCCTCCATATGTGCATCAAGTCCTTTCCTCAGCTGGTATTCTGGTCTCACTGCGTCTCTTTTTGGTGTGTCCATGTAGCATTTACACATAGGTTCTTTCTTTTCCGGTAATTTCCGCGGCACATATTTGTATGTTCCTAAACTGGGGGATGGAAGGTCCTCCTCTTTAATTTCCATCGTAAAATCAGCTGGTGGTAAAGAAAATCCGCGAACATAATTTGCGGAACCAGCCTCAGCCGCATTAACAAGAGATACGGCTGGACTGGAAGGAACCGGCGGAAGAGGGGGTGGAGGTTGAGTAACAGGGGTAACCGTTAAGGTTGGCTGATTATGAATTCTCCATGCTTCCATTAAGCGTACGCACGATGAGTCATGACTAGCATCTGTACATAAGCAAATGGATGGAGAGAAGGGAATAGGGATAGCTAGCTTAGACAGACACTTAAAAGTAGACTTAATTATGATATCTTTAGCATAAAAATGTTTCTCACACATGACAGACGTTTTTACTAGTCTGCTAGGATTCGAAACATTCCCATGCTTGATCCAAATTGGTCTACGAAAGTTTGTGGGAATCTTAAAAAAGGATATACCCTTACTTTTCTGCTGAGAGCAGTTAAAGTAGCAACAGACAACCATATTTAAGCAATAAATTACTAATAAGCAAAAATATCTATAAATAAAAGCAATATATAATTAATAAAAAGCAATAAATTACTAATAAGCAAAAATATCTACAAATAAAAGCAATATATAATTAATAAAAAGCAATAAATTACTAATAAGCAAAAATATCTATAAATAAAAGCAAGATATAATTAATAAAAAGCAATAAATTACTAATAAGCAAAAATATCTATAAATAAAAGCAAGATATAATTAATAAAAAGCAATAAATTACTAATAAGCAAAAATATCTGTAAAAAGAAGCAGTATATAAATAAAAGCAGTACGTATATAATTTTTTAAAAAGCAATATATTATTTAAAAGAAAGCTTTATATTAAATAGTAAAAATCAGTGTTATATTGATTTTGGTTTCGAACAAAAAAATTAAAAATAAAGATAATTAACGGGAACACCCTATTGAATTGAAAAAAATATATGAAAAAATCTGCGCACTAGGTACTCAAAATTTGAAATGAAGCAGAAACAAAAATGAAATTGAATTTAATAAACTAAGTACACTTAACTAATTTGTATTTGGAACCAATTATCACAGTTAAGACGTTAATAATGAAATAAAATATACAAATAAAATCTACCTACAATAACAATAAACTCACTGCTAAAAAGTAGGTTCTTGCACAACACAAAACGGATTTTAAAGCTATATTTAAAATATGTTGAAATAATTTAAAGGACACTTAATTTAATGGCAAATATTAGGAATTATGGATGTATATATTTAATAACTAAAGATTATAACTAAAAATGTAAATAGGTATTTATTTTATTAAAAAAACCGCACAAAATTATCAATCACAATTAACAACACAAGAGCTTTGCACAGTTATGAATTCAAATTGGCGAAGAAGAAGTATGCAAAACATGGTTAGAAAACAGTATAGAAATAGACAGGGTTGCCTTCCTGTGGTTATTATTGAAAATATTTTTTTCATTTTACTAACTACCTTCGTAACTCTTTATACATTTTATAGTACCTCGCACCTTTAAAATGAAAGTTACCTAACTCGAAAATTGCAACTTGTGGGAAATGAGCAATGAAAAGTGTTCAAGAAAGTATAGTTTTGAGTAATTTTTAATGTATCTCTCACATATTTCATAGGAAATTATTGATTTTTTTGCGAAATTGTATGTTGTAAACTTATAAACAACAAATTGATATCATAAAATTAAATTTTAATGCTTTTTTAAATATATTTTTTAGATTACATATAAAAAATATAAATATAAACCTCTTCAAATAAAGTCACTTTGTATCAAAAATATTTCCATATTTCTGGAATTTTTTATTAGTTAAAGCTCTTTAAGACGCAAAACAACTCATGGTCTCGACGCATATTATTGCGTCATTATTTTACCATAGTTTACTACAAATCCTAGTACCTATACTTAAATTAAAACTCAACGTCAGAAAATACAACGTACAAATTGTTGAAATTATGAACTGGAAATCACACTTAAGATTTAGTTTTGTATCTATTATCTGATAATACCCTTGTATCGCTTTTATCGGAACACACTTTTTTGTATTCTTACATTTTGATTTGGTTCATTCACTTTTTGGCGCTTTTTGCTTTCAGAGTATTCTAGACTTTCCTCTTTCATCTTATATTCGATTTTTTAATAAAAAGCTAAAAGCTTTTCTTTTCATTCTTTATGCCTTGGATTATTAATATAATCCCTTCAAAAATCAATATCCTAATATTCTATATTAACCATATTTTTTTCTTTAAAATACTACTATGTATACCTGTTGTAAGAATTATTCAAGCATTGGTAATTAATTTCAAAAAAGTAATAACTTTTTTTACTACCAACCGCAAAAAGTACTATTGCAACCCTTTTTTGCTTCGTTTCTATTTTTGTTTACATTTTTTCTATTTCTAGCCAAAGCATAACCGTAAAATCATTCCTTTTCAAGTATAATATGCATACACAAATAATGTCAAAATGTTGTTTCTATTATCTCCCTCGATCTCCTACTACATTTGCATATGTTCTTCTCTATTTTCTATTCTTTAATTATCGTTGATTATTGTTAAATTTTCCCTCATTCTCAACTCTACAACTATTGAGGGGTACACAAATAAAAGGGATCAAAAGGGATCAAATTCTTTCATCTCCACCTCGCTCAGATGTCGCCTCGTTCGTTCCTCTTCATAATAGTACTATAAGAAATATATATACAAAGCAAGCAGTTACTGTGAATGGTGTTTGATATCGTGAGATGATAACGAACTTTTTAAGGCCCGAGGTTGAGACAATTCGGAACATTAAGGCTAGGCGCGCAACTTTTAGTTTCGAAACTGTTTGGTTTCTAAACTGAGCACTATAGACTTATGTATGTATATTTGAGTCCGCGCACATGCAGAAACCATTCTGTCGCCCATTCGAGCAACTTTTTAGTTTGTGTTTTGACACAAACTAAGCGATCACCTCGAACCAATTCCTTAGTTTGTGTCACAAGGAATTATAGGTAACTGCGCGTTTCGAAAAAGTTGCATGTGCGCACCTAGCCTACCGTCATAGAACCTCAATTATAATGGGTGGTTTTTTTGAGGTTAGGATTTTCATGCATTAGTATTTGACAGATCACGCGGGATTTCAGACATGGTGCCAAAGAGAAAGATGCTCAGTATGCTTTGACATTTCATCATGAATGACTTACTAGCGAGCAACGCTTGCAAATCATTGAATTTTATTACCAAAATCAGTGTTCGGTTCGAAATGTGTTTTATCGACAAATTTTGTTCAGCGATGAGACTCATTTCTGGTTGAATGGCTACGTAAATAAGCAAAATTGCCGCATTTGGAGTGAAGAGCAACCAGAAGCCGTTCAAGAACTGCCCATGCATCCCGAAAAATGCACTGTTTGGTGTGGTTTGTACGCTGGTGGAATCATTGGACCGTATGTTTTCAAAGATGCTGTTGGACGCAACGTTACGGTGAATGGCGATCGCTATCGTTCAATGCTAACAAACTTTTTGTTGCCAAAAATGGAAGAACTGAACTTGGTTGACATGTGGTTTCAACAAGATGGCGCTACATGCCACACAGCTCGCGATTCTATGGCCATTTTGAGGGAAAACTTCGGAGAACAATTCATCTCAAGGAATGGACCGGTAAGTTGGCCACCAAGATCATGCGATTTGACGCCTTTAGACTATTTTTGTGGGGCTACGTCAAGTCTAAAGTCTATACTATTCCAGCTTTGGAAGACAACATTTCCGAAGAAATTCGGGCTATTCCGGCCGAAATGCTCGAAAAAGTTACCCAAAATTAGACTTTCCGAATGGACCACCTAAGACGCAGCCGCGGTCAACATTTAAATGAAATTATCTTCAAAAAGTAAATGTCATGGACCAATCTAACGTTTCAAATAAAGAATCGATGAGATTTTGCAAATTTTATGGTTTTTTTTAAAAAAAAGTTCTCAAGATCTTAAAAAATCACCCGATACATATCTCAGCGTCGCGTCATCGTAAATTCGGACCATATGGGTCGTGGCGGCCATTTGGCCGATATTTTGTTCCATACATACATAATTGAACCATACGAATATTATCGTAACAAAAAGAACTGACAATAATTTCCTAAATACTTTGTGTTTTATTCAAAATCAAGATCGGCTCTTAACCACCTTGTACATCGGATGTTTAAAATTCATGTTTTGACAATATTTTAAGTTGGTTATTGCTGATTGATTATTGAAGTTGATTTGTGTAGCTTTCTGGATTTTAACGTTACATATGTGGTATTTTCGAAAGATATAGGTACATTTATTTACCGCAAAATTCATATGTTGGAAAAATTGAAAGCCTTGAGTTAGAAAAGATTTCTTTAGTTTAAAAATGATAAATCAATTTGAATTTGAAATCATACTTCATTCAACGAACATACAATGTTGCGTGACATTACTGACTCTGACATTGTCAGCAAATAATTTCTTCATTGTTATTTTACAAAACAAATATTGAATCATTTTACTATCAGACCGTGAAATTATAAGACGATAGAACAAAATCCACCAGCCGTGTGAAGTGCCATTTTTTCATGGGAAAGTGTATTTGGCTATTGTCAGTTAATTGACAGTTATTAACAGATCTCTGGCTAATTTACCAATATTGTGAGATCTTACAATCATCGTTATACAGTTTTAGTCAAATCACTAATAAATAAAATTAACAAACAATACAAAATATTAGGGAATATCGGAAAATAGAATTTATATTCCCCAAATCCTTACTATGACATAATCCGCTTTACAAGAATCCTAAACGAATATACAAAAGTTGTCCTTGTGATTCAACTTCAAACAAAGTGAACGAACAGAACTGAAATCATGAACACACCCCATCTGTCAAAATAATAATAACAAAAGAAATCTGTCACAAACTCAAACTAGCATCCGCATCAGCATTTTCGGTTTTTATCTAAAATTTATATTTATTTTTCCTATTATTTTCTTAATTCTAACAAAGATTGATAAGAAAATGCATTAATAGCATCAATTATGGACCACTCTCCATCCGAATCGATTGATAAAAATCAACAAATCAATCCAAATATTCCCAAAACAGAACCCACTGGAACTTTGACAGTCGACCAACTTGATATTGAACTCTTGCCTGTTATCTACGACATCATTCGTTGGTAAAATTTTCTTTTCTTTTTAACATAATTTATTTTTATTTATAGACAAAAACAATTATGCGCTTTTGTTTACTGTCAAAAAAACGTATCTATTGATTGCTACATCATTACATAAAGCAAAACATTTCATTTTTAGTGTGGAAAAGGATCCTCTTGATAACGCAGCTAAGCAAAGAGAATCTCAAGAGTGCAGTCAGAAGGTACAAATATTTACTAAAAATTTCATCAGAAATCGTAAAATTTTTTTTTATTGAATGAATTTAGATCTTAGAGCTACAAAAACGCTTCGAAAGTGCTCGCAATCAAATCAAGCAACTACCCGGCATCGATTATAACAAAGAGGAACAACTTCAAAAGCTTGAACTCCTTAAGAATCAACTGAAGCTGAAACAGCAGTTGATAAGGAAATATAAAAACATACAATTCTAGAAAATGGTTCTGCGAATCCTCTTTCGATATCTGGCCAATAATGAACAGCTCATACAAAAGATGGCCGAAAGCTATCCTATGAGGAGGGCAGCCCAGTTGGTGGTGGCAATGATGTACAAGACTAAGAACATGGCTGAACGTCGTGGCTTAGCTGATATGACTCCAGAGAAATTTAAGTAAGGACACAGTTGATAAGTTTCTTGTTAGAAGCGATTATATCCTGAGTTTTCTTTTTAGGGAATTTATAAGAGCGTTCAATAATAATCTGAAGCAAGAGATCGAAGGAGTCAAAGAAGAGTTAAAAAAGAAAAAATGAAATATTGTAATAAAAATGTGACCTAAGCAAAAGCGGCAAAGATTGTTTTTTTTTTATTTAAATACGTTTTAAGAAAAGTATAGAAAAACTGTTGCCTTTTGTATGCTTTCCTACATTCTGATTTAGAGGAAATTGTGATTTAAATGGAATCTGGACCTAAGGAGACACAATTTTCTTTGGAAATTTTTCTCTTAGAAAAGTGGAATTGTCAGTATATTATAGGAACTTCCATTACCCAGGTTATACCATAACTAAGGTTAAACAATGACCCCGGAGAAACTTGAACAAACATTTTCTTCAAATTACATCAAAAACAAACACATTTTTGTTAAGTCCAAAGATTGTTCAAAATTAAATTTAATTTCATTTTGGGTAAATTTATATCAATATTTTCTTTTTTATTTCAAAATTTGAAAGTTTTAAGAAGAAACTGCAATTTGAACAAAAAGAAAAGAATAACAAATTTAGCATTTCTAAATTTAAGCGAAAACAAAACTTTTTTCTTTCTTATTACAAATCCATAAAAATCTCCCACTCGCTTTGCGCCGAGAAAAATCGCCCTTGTTTTTTCTTTTGTATCAAAATTACTCCTAAAACCTCCTCCTGCTCCTCTTAACTGCTCTTAACTTTTTGTTGGTTTACTGCACTTTAGCAGCGATATGTGAAGTTGATTGAGTTTGTGACGTATTTTGGGACGGCTGTGCCGCTGTAGCTGTTGCTGATGCTGTCGCCGATGCTGAGTTGGACGAAGTAACTCCACTTCCTTGACATTGATGTCCGTTGGGACGTTTCGTTCGCTTGCCTCCCCGCACATTCGAGCTACTGAAGTCTCTTTTGTCAACACTTGCTGCCAGGACACCATCCAAGTTCTGCTGTTGATGTTCTTTAGATGGCGCTGCTGCTTGGACATTTGGATTCTGGTTTTGATTTTGGTTGTGCTGACCACGGGCTTGCATTTTATTTGGCTTAGGCCGATGCTGGACTGGCACTGAGTTGGGTATCGGTCTGAGGACGTTTCCAACTGCTTTTGTTCGACCCTCACGGAAAACCATTCGCTGACCGGGTCTGATGTACTCCGGGTGCTTTATGAATCGGAATTTTACGTGAGCCTTGTCCCCAGTTCGCAGACATTCCCGAGACATTGTGAGAATCGAAGCCGTCTGTCGGATGCTTCCGCAGTGGACCATGGCTTGGTAGCGTGAGAATATTGTTGTCGGATGGTGCAGGACCAAGATTTCTCCCTCGAATTCCCAACATGCGTGTGGTTTCAATTCAGGACTCACCATCACCATTCCTTTTCTTATTTGAGATCTTTTGATTTTCTTTAGCGAAAAACTGGCCGTTTGGCCTCCTCGCACTTCTTTCACATTCATCCTCTTGCGGTGGATACTCTTGATGGCTATGGGTATGAATTGCCCCACGGGATCTGGCCCCAGCAGGAGTACATCGTTTAACTTAATAACTCCCTGCAAACAAGTCCCAGACACTACTGTTCCCACTCCAGGCACAGAGTATGTATCATCGATCTGGAACTCAGCTGGCTGATCGTCCTGGCCAGCGTTTCGGGTGCTCAGTAAGTTCAAAAACATTTTCAGCAGATGAAGATTCTCTCCCGAAACATTCGACACCAGGAAGATGGGACATAGCCTTTCGGAGACAAAATTTGTTGCACTGAGGACAACTTCGTCCGGGGTCTTCACCATAACCGGAACTTTTCGACAACCTTGTGATTTGAGGATCTTAAAAAGTAACTTAAGATTATCTTGTAGAACATTTGGAGGACACATATCGATTTTGGTTACTACGACGAACACAGGAACAGAGAGGGCGAGTGCGAGGCCAAGATGTTCCTTTGTCATTCCAACTATACCAGCATTTGCTCCAATCTTACAAGAACAAATTAAAAGCATGTTAGGGAAGTGAGCGATACATGGAAAGGTCACCAAGTGCTTACCATCAACATTCCAAAATCTGGAGCATGACCAGTCATTCCAAAGACTGTCGTCTTCAGATAACGCTCGTGACCTGCCAAATCGATGAACGTTATAACCTTAGCTGACTTCTCACAGATCTTAACCCAGTCCAGGGTTCCATGATCTGGTTTGTTTACGACGTTTCCTATGCTATCAAATCCTAAAAGAAAATAGAAAATGAGTATTTTTTGCAACCAATGTCTGAAGAACTTACCTAAAATATCATTTCCAACAGAACTTGTTCGTCCGCTTTCCATTTCGTGTTTGTGACGGAATAGCCTCTGTCTGGCATGACCACGACCATTATCCAATTCCCCGTGTGTCAGAACACCCAGCAAAGTGGACTTTCCTGCGTCCACATTACCAACAACTGCAACTCTACAAAAAAACAAACAAACATTAGTTTTGGAAAAATGTGGCGGTTGAATTGAATTTCTTACCGGATCTCCATAAAGTCCGATGTGTCTACTCGTTTTCTTATCAAATATTGCCCGGTCAGACCTTTCTCACCTTTTCTTTGCCTCAGCAGAACCATATCGGCGTCGATGGTTGTTGCCAGTGATTGCAAAGTGGCCACCGAAGCTGAATACTCTTCCTCATCCAGTCCACTATCGCTTCCATCTAATTTAAAACTTATAAGTGTTATCTCAATTTCTTGTTTCAGTTTATAAAATTTTACCTTCACCAACTCCAATCTCGTAAATAGTCTCTCCTCGGCTGTCCAGAGTTCTCTCCTCGAGACGTTTCTTTAGCAATTCGTACTGCTGTTCGGTGGGACTGACGAGCACATTCTTTCCTCGAATAATCGTGTAGTCCACTTTGGGATTATGCAACATCTCGTGCATGTCGGCCAGTTGTTTTTTAGTCGGTGTCCCTTGGGTGTCCATTTTTCAGATTTTATCAAATTGTGTTTGGAAGTTTTTTGTTCAGAAGTTCTTGATTTATTTTTGTTTGAAGAACGTTTTGTCAAAATTATTCATTTCCCTATTTGCTCTGGAAATGAAAGCACCAAAATTTTGAATAAGGATTACAGAATCTATAAATTATGTGAAATGGTAGCACATTAGAAGTGGTGACTATGACAAAGGGAAAGCTACACAGAATAAGGGAACTAAAGTTCGAATCCTAGTGGCTGAACATTTTTTTTAAATTTAAAAACTAAGAAAATTGGAGAAGTAAGAAATTTTCGCCGAATCATTTGGAAAAATCATTTGTAGGAGCTCCAAGTCAAAATATTACATGACTATCTGTCTTAAATGTTAAGAGACCCCTAACAAAACTAGTGTGCAATCTACCGCAAGAAATTAATGGCTTGGAAAGCTAATCATTACATTTTTGAAAAATGGGCTTTTTACCGGATAATATGAAGTGTTAACATAAGTCAAGCACTACACAACTTCATGAATCATTACCATGAATTAACTACGCACGCTTTTGAGCCGACAAACCATGATGATTTTGTATGGTACCAAAAATTGTTTCCCTTTACAACGTGAACATTGCCTTTTTCTTAACTTTATATTGATATTACTAGAGTTTTTGAAAATATTATGCGTTGCTCTGCCGCACTAAGAAGTTTATTTCTTTTGCAAGTTTATCTAAAGTGTAGTTTCCTGGAATGTTGTAAATGGTAATTTTTAGGGTTTTTACGTAGTGAACCTAGGATAAGTATAATTTAAAGTGCAATATGCCAAGACATCAAACAAAATATCCAGATTACAGAAATATAAGTTACAACTTTTTCCGCCCCAGAAACAACCAAAATGAAAAAAACATCTTTCCTTTCTAGTTCCAGTTTGATACACATCATACCTACATATATCAGAAAATATTTTCTGAGTGCAAATAAATAAATCCCAGACATTTTACCTCTAGCTTTTCCAAATGTTAAGAAACACTATCTATTAATGTCTGTTAAAAATACTCGATTTTTGAATATAAAAATGAAACCTCTTACTGGAAAACCCTATACTAAGAAATTAAGTGTTATGAAAAAAGTGCAAAATTGGATTTAAGAAAAGAAATGGGTACACGTAAAAGATTATAAAAATAGTCATCAATTAATTTTGTAGTCTTTTGTTGATAAACAAAGAAAAAGACATACAAAAATATTTAAAATACTTTTCACCATCGACGTCATCAGTTTTTCAATTTTAAGTATTTTCATAACTATGTATGTATGTAGATACCTATTTCATAACTTTACTCAGAGCTTATACCTAGTTACCTATTAAGTTGGTAGGTATGTTTAGGCAAGTTTGGTGTACACGTCAACGTTGACGTCGTCGTCGTCGTTGTCAACTTACGTCTGTTTAGTTTACATAACTTTACTATAAGAAACAAACTTACTATCAAAATAATAAACAATATTATTGTAAAAAGATAAATAAAAAGTCTTGGTAATTTTGTGTAAATGTTATTAAGTGGATATGTAAATAAAAACAACTTGAACCACGTCCGCAACCAAAAGTACACAAGAAGAAACCGAAAATTTCACTTACTTTGCCACCAGACGGAAAAAAGTTCTTCGTGGTTCGTGGTATTGACATTTGTGTACCCAAAACTGCAACAATTTTTTCTCTACGGGAGCACAAGTTTGATTGAAAAATAGACACAGATCCCAAATTTCGCTTTACTCACTTCGCTCCCAACCTTGCCTTAACTGTAGCTGGAGTAACAAACAATAATTTTATTGACAATATTCAAGAAAAACCAAACTAAAAAAGAGAAAGGATTCGTTTTTGGAGGGGGTGGTTGAATTAGTGAAGGTGATTTGAGTGCTCTGTACTGAGTCTGAGTGCTCTCGTACTTTTACTATTGAACCAGGAAGGAAGACACTACACCTGTTTATTTTGAAAGGATTTTGGACTTACAAGGAAAACAATTTTATATTGATCGAGTTCACGGCCAATGTCCTTTTATGTATTTTCTTTTCCTTTTGTATATTAACTTCCCATAGGAAGTTATTGTAATGGGTCCGATTTGACAAATTGAAAATTTTGACATTTCTCGACGTTTCAAGGTCCCTAGAGTCGAAATAAAAGATTTTTAGAAAGATGTCTGTGCGTGCGTGTGTACGTACGTCCGTACGTCCGT
Source organism: Eupeodes latifasciatus (assembly GCA_920104205.1). Lineage (NCBI taxonomy): Eukaryota > Metazoa > Arthropoda > Insecta > Diptera > Syrphidae > Eupeodes > Eupeodes latifasciatus. The sequence goes on from OV049925.1 coordinate 18,289,841, forward strand.
ACGTCTGTACGTCCGTACGTCCGTACGTCCGTACGTCCGTACGTCCGTACGTTCGCGACGTTTTTTTCGTCGTCCATAACTCAAGAACCAGAAGAGATATCGACTTCAAATAAATTTTGTTATACAGATAATAAGGCAGAAAGATGCAGAAAGGGCTCTCAAGAAAATTGCGTGGGTGGTTTTTTTACCATAGCAGTTTAAAAAAAAGGTGAACATTTTGGTTAAACCTAAATATCTCATGAACCAATGACGCTAGAGACTTGAATTAAATTTTATATTATATACTGTAACGTGATACAAAACAATTATATTTTTGGAAAAAAATCCAATTAACGGTTTTTTTTATAAATCAAAAAAACTGAAAAAAAAAATTTGTCACCTCGAAAATTTTACGACTAAAATATGATTTCATCTCCAAAACAATTTTGTGCAATGAAGAATAATGTTTTTGACATCTGATAAAATTTTGAGAAAAATCGAATTGACAGTTTTTTTACAAAAAATAAAAACCTAAAAAAAAATTAATAAAAGTTGGTAAAAATTGATTTTCGACTCAAATATCTTTTCAAAAATTTGAGATAACGGCTTTTGACTAATTTTAACTAATAAGAAATATTTATTTCAACATTCGATAAAATTTTGAGAAAAATCGAATTGACAGTTTTTTTTACAAAAAATAAAAACCTAAAAAAAAAAATACTAAAACTTGGTAAAAATTTACTTTCGACTCAAACAGCTTTTTAAAAATTACAAATATTGGCTTCAAACTTATTTTATTTCACAGAAAATATTGTTTCCGATATTCAGTAATTTTTTTTATAAAAATTCAACAGTCCGTTTTTTCATAAAAAAATAAAATCTACAAAAAATAGTACGCAAATTTGGTAAAAATTGATACATATAGACAAACTTTTAAGCAAGACAAATCGACAGACGGGATGGGAAGTTATCAGTGTGGGTCGCATCCCAGCCTCTTTTTCTTTTGATGGAATAGACACAGAGGAATAAAAAAACCAAAATAGATTTTTTAAACTGGGAGTTTTTCGGTCCCCTTTGGCTTCCAACTTCTACGTGTTTTTGTTTTTGTAGAACTGTCAAATTGGCGTCGTAACACAAAACGTCAAATGTAGTAGTTCCAGTTTTTGCCGTTTTGGAATAGTTAAGCGTTTGAACTTTGCAAAAAAGCTTTTCAAGTCGAGCGAGTTCGTAGAGTTAAGATCCTAACTATCTGACTTTTCAATCATAATACTGCATGGAAATTAAAGCTTAGTACCTACAAACTCTACAAACCTAATCTCTACAACTGTCAGGCAAAAGTTGGAGAAATAAAATGGAGACTTTTAATGCTGCTTTGGTAAATTGAGAGATCTTCACCAATTATTATTTAACTTAGGTTTTTTGAGGGGTTTTAACTGAAAATTGTGAACATTTCACTTTAATAAGCACATCTTTCAGGTAAACCGCAGATTATATACCTTTTTTAGGACCACATAATAGAATACTCCACAGAAAATTCAAAGCCTTAAAGATGGAATTCATGAAGTTATCTAGGACATACAGCATCAAACGTTCGAGTTGGCCATCTACATTTGTATGAAAATTGAATTGAATGAAATAACCACGAATTGACTTTTTTTTTAATATCAAAATAAAACATCTTGTTGAATTTTAAGTACATTAACGGTTCTACAGGTGCTTTCCCCATCTTTAGATCTACAAGAATAATGGTTATGTCATCGCCTCCCAGATGTCACTTTATGTTTTTCCTGTAGTGAGTGTAAAGCTAGGCGTGCACATGCAACTTTTTCGAAACGAAATAGTTCGATCGTATTTGCCCAAACATCGCGCACATAAGCAACTCCGAAAGTATTCAACGAAATAAACCAATACATAGGAAACATTTATTCACATGGACTAAATTTTTCTCTCTCTTGCGCTTACAGAAAATTATTCAACGATTTAGTTGAATGTCCGCGCAGTTACCTATAATTCCTTGTGGCACAAACTAAGGTATTGGCTCGAGGTGATCGTCTAGTTTGTGTCAAAACACAAACTAAAAAGTTGCTAGAATGGGCGACAGAATGGTTTCTGCATGTGCGCTGACTCTCATATAAGTCTATAGTGACCAAACAGTTTCGAAACTAAAAGTTGCATGTGCGCGCCTAGCCTAAGGCGCCAGTTATAGCTATCATTGGTTTTCATCATTGAAAACAAACATTGGAATTTTTTTGGCAAGTCGTTTATAGCTATCATTAAAAATGTCTGTCATTGCAAAATATTTCCTGATTGAAAGCTAAAGACAAAATTTTACTGACAGAAATCTGTCATTGGAATTGTGTGAAATTGGAAGACAAATCAGTGGAACGATTCGTTTCACTTTTGAACATAAAAGTATCAGCTGTTCAGGAAAACGAATTTCTGACCGGAAAATAGAAAAATACATTTTTAGAGAAAAATAAATGCGCACTTACACTTCTTTTGCTCAAAAAAAATTCTTTGTGTGGTTTCCGATCGATCAGTATATAATTTTCATTTCTAATCAAAGGAAAACACCGTCAAATATCGATTCAAAAATTTTTCCGGATCGATTTCAATGATAGCTATAAATGACGCCTAATATAGACGGTTAAAACCTAAATATATAAACGATCATGAGTGTTAAAATTTTACAAACTCTACGAACACATCCGAAAAAAGCTCTTTTATTTTCCTATTCAAACGCCCACTAAACCAAATGCGGCAAAAACTGAAACTTCTCTATTTTGACGTTTTCTTGTTTGACCTGCGACGCCAATTTGACACTTTGGCAAATATACACAAACACTCCAAATCAAAGGGGAAAAAAACACCCAGTTGAAAAAATCTATTTGTATTTCGGTTTTTATTTTTCTTCGTCTATTCCATCCAAAGAATACACAAACAAAAGTAAAAAAAGAAAATACATAAAAGGACATTGGCCGTGAACTCGATAAAAATAAAATTGTTTGCTTTGTAAGTCCAAAATATATTCCACAAAAACAGATGTAGTGTCTTCCTTCTTGGTTGAATAGTAAAAATATACATAAGTATCACTCTCAAGTCACCTTCATTCTATCAATCAACCCCCTGCCCCTGGGAATCCTTTCTCTTTTTCGATTTGGTTTTTCTTTAATGTTCATGTTCAATAAATTTTTTCCGCACTACAGCTACCGTTAAATCACAAAATATTTGTAAGGTGTGCAATTGGACATTAATCCATAGTCGTAGTGAGTGCGAATGAAGTCTTCCGCTCCAGCATAGAAATAGACAGAAGTTTTAAAACTTATGATACATTTTTGTGGTACCTACATACATAAACATAAATATCAATATCACGAACTACGAAAAACTTTTTTTTATTTTTCGTCTGGTGGCAAAGAAAGTGAAATTTTCGGTTTCTTCTTGTGCACTTTTGGTTGCGGACGTGGTTCACGTTGTTTTTATTTACATAGGTACCCACTTAATAACATTAACATACAATTTAGAAGGAACAAGAAGACTTTTTAGTGCTAATCTTATCTATCGCCAGTTCAATTGTTTATTACCTCATTAATTCAATTTGTTTGTTGCACATAACTTATGTAATATAAACAAACAAAAGTTGACGACGACAGCGACGTCGCTTCGTCGTCGCGTCGACGTGTACGTACAACAGTTTAATTAACATATCATATCAAGGTAATACATATGCCAAGAACTATGAAATAGTCATAACTTATAAGTATAACATTACTTGAGATCGAAATATTCGAATAAAGTCAAAAACTCAATTTGATGACGTCGATAGTGCAAAGAGATTTAAGCATTTGTTTTTTGTTTCTTTGTAGTTCAGAAAAATTAAATATTCTCGTCTAAAGAATTCAGTCTAACTTTTCTGTAGTATCTTAAATAGGTTTTTTTTTGTTTTTTGGATAGGTACTCATCCTTTTAATCGTAATCTTTTAACGTTTAAAATAAGCCTTATATCATTAACATCAGGCCAAGTATGCAAAATTTAGATCTTTATACTCTAGCAATTTTTCGGGGTTCAGTCATTTTTTTTTGGCTTTTGGTATACAAATACAAATATACACTGAGTTACAAAAAAAAGTGGCGCACCTTGAAATTTTGCAATATTTTGAAGTAACTTAAACAAATAGGTAAACGTTTTTCTGGTAAAGTTTTGTTTATTAACATAAAAGTAAGTCAATTATGTAAAAAAAACGAAAAAATACCTATGAAGAACTTAGAAATAAACCATAAATTAAGGAAAATAGGCAAAAACTTCATAACTTAACATTTTACATTTTTTTTTTTTAACTAGTGCTTGTTTCATCAATAGTGGGTATTGCCTCCACGAACATCTAATAAAGCATTGATTCGCCTGGGCATACCTTGGATAAGGTTTGTTACGATGGTATCGTTCCCATTCCTCCACTAGGGCAGATCTCAGCCCATTAAGTGTTCCAAACCATTACATCGATATCCACTTCTTGTAAGTAGTCGGTAACGCACCTTACAACGTGTGGTCTAGCATTGTCCTGCATTAACAAGAAATTGTCTCCAATAAATGGTGCGAATGGAACCACATATTCCCTCAGAATGTTGTTGATGTAGTAACTGGAGTTAACCGATCCTTCCGCGATGCACAGCTCAGTTTTTCCGTGCATGGAAATTCCCGCCCACACCATGACGGAACCTCCCCAGAAATTTTCGCGCTGGGCAACCGTTTCCGAAGAGTATCTTTCACCTGATCGTCTCCACACTCTGCTACGTCCATATCTGGTGAGCGCAGACAAAACCTGGACTCATCACTGAAAAGAACTTTACCCCAGTCGGCCTCAGTCCAATCTCGGTAAAGTTGAGCAAATTCCATCCGACGTCGCTTGTGCTGTAACGTGAGTCTTGGTACACGAGCAGGTCTTCTTGCTCTCAGGCCACTCTCCACTAATCGCCTCCTCAACGTTTGAGCATTCACAGATTTCCCCCTAACGGATCGAAGTCTGTGAGACAGCTCAACCGCTGTTTGGTGACGATCTCGAAGGCTTTGAAGCACCAAATATCGATCATCCCTTGCAGATGTTGCTCTGGGGTGACCTGAGCCTTTCCGCCAATTGCAGGAGTTGGTTTCCCTGTACCTTTGAATGGCTCTTCTTACCGACGTCTACGGTTTTCCGATCATAACAGCGGCATACCGCGCACTTCGTCCATTCTCAACTAAAGCTAGCGCCCTGGGGCGACTTCGTCTGCCGTTATTTGCATTTTTTTCACAAAAATCACTAAAAAACTGATAAAGAATCAAATTAATAAACTAATTAAAACATTTACGGGATCACGGAAATTTGTATCGGGTGATTTTTTTGAGGTTAGGATTTTCATGCATTAGTATTTGACAGATCACGCGGGATTTCAGACATGGTGTCAAAGAGAAAGATGCTCAGTATGCTTTGACATTTCATCATGAATAGACTTACTAACGAGCAACGCTTGCAAATCATTGAATTTTATTACCAAAATCAGTGTTCGGTTCGAAATGTGGTTCGAGCTTTACGTCCGATGAGCGATGAGGCTCATTTTTGGTTGAATGGCTACGTAAATAAGCAAAATTGCCGCATTTGGAGTGAAGAGCAACCAGAAGCCGTTCAAGAACTGCCCATGCATCCCGAAAAATGCACTGTTTGGTGTGGTTTGTACGCTGGTGGAATCATTGGACCGTATTTTTTCAAAGATGCTGTTGGACGCAACGTTACGGTGAATGGCGATCGCTATCGTTCAATGCTAACAAACTTTTTGTTGCCAAAAATGGAAGAACTGAACTTGGTTGACATGTGGTTTCAACAAGATGGCGCTACATGCCACACAGCTCGCGATTCTATGGCCATTTTGAGGGAAAACTTCGGAGAACAATTCATCTCAAGGAATGGACCGGTAAGTTGGCCACCAAGATCATGCGATTTGACGCCTTTAGACTATTTTTTGTGGGGCTACGTCAAGTCTAAAGTCTACACAAATAAGCCAGCAACTATTCCAGCTTTGGAAGACAACATTTCCGAAGAAATTCGGGCTATGCCGGCCGAAATGCTCGAAAAAGTTACCCAAAATTGGACTTTCCGAATGGACCACCTAAGACGCAGCCGCGGTCAACATTTAAATGAAATTATCTTCAAAAAGTAAATGTCATGGACCAATCTAACGTTTCAAATAAAGAGTCGATGAGATTTTGCAAATTTTATGCGTTTTTAAAAAAAAAAAAAATTTTTAAAAAAAAAGTTCTCAAGCTCTTAAAAAATCACCCGATATAAGCGGATCTTTTCGCACGACCCCATCTGCGGCACTGGACACCTTACACTACCCCTCTTGACATCTTTAGCAAACAAATAGCTACAAGTTCTGCTATTCGCCTCAAAGCTTCGTCGCAGTGGACTAACAACAACATTGGCCACTCCGTTATTCTTAGTTATTTAGAATCAATCCCAAAGCACACAGACTACACCATCCCCCAACTGCAAATCGACAGAAATTTCCAGATTTCTATACCTCCCAGATCTTTTTGGGAGGATGGGACATCCCTGGAAGATGAGTCAATCTATTTCTATACAGATGGGTCAAACACAAAAGAAGGGGTTGATGGAAGTGTGTACTCTGAACGACTAAAATGAAGTCTCTCATTCTGCCTTCCCAATCATTGTAGATTGTTCCAGGCGGAACTTTTGGCGATAAAAGAAGTCTTGTCCTGGCTTAAAGAAAACGTAATATCAACATCTGATATCCGTATTTTCTCAGATAGTCAGGCCGCTATCAAATCTCTGGATTCTGTCTGTACAAACTCTATAACAGTCCATAACTGTCGATCATCTCTAATGGAGATGGCACAACAGTTTAATATTCACCTTTGCTGGGTGCCGGGCCATAGAGACATTCCAGGTAACTGTAAGGCAGATGAACTCGCCAGGAACGGTACAGTACAGCCCATCCTACCACGTTTGGCACGCACTGGCATACCAATCGCTACTTGTAAACTGTTGCTAATGCAAGACGCTGTGAGGAGGGCAGGCACCAGGTGGAACAACATCACCACGTGTCAGGTCACAAAAAACATCTGGCCTACATTAGATTTAAAACGTTCAAGGTGCTTGTTATCTCTAAGTAGATCACATATAAGCTCGATAATAGGTGTCATAACCGGACACTGTCTAATAGGAAAGCACTAGACTAGGCGTATTCTCAAATGACTTTTGCAGAAGCTGTATGGACGAGGAAGAGGAGAAAACAATTCTTCACCTTCTCTGTACATGCCCTGCTCTGGCTCAAAAACGCAAGAATTACCTATATATATTTATATATTTATTTCATTGATTGCTTATACAAAGTAAGATACAATATCTTATAAGTTATTGCTAAGCTTAAATAGAATTTATTATTATTATGAGAGCTACTCGAACAATAATGATAGATGAAATCCATAACAATTTATAAAATAGAAATGTACATAATTATATTTCTATATATAATTTTAATTTAATAATGTTTTTTTTATATTTTTTTTTTTTTATTTAATAAGAGTAATTCAACAAGAAAAGTATGTTTTAAGATCTTTCTTAAACTGTGCTGCGTTATTTATCCTTCTAAGTTGTCGAGGCAAATTATTCCACAATCGGATTGAATTAATGAAAAATTGACGTTCAGAAACCAAGGATGAGTGACGAGGGAACATTAAAAGTCCGGATCTGCCTGATGAAAAATGGCTTATTCTTTCATAAAGGTATGTTGGCTTGTGGGTTAACATAATATCTGAGAAAAGACTTAGGGTACGAAACTGAAGAAGACTATCAAACGGCATATTGTACAAACGAGATGAAAAATTAGAAATCCTGTCATACCTGCGTAAACCATAAGTGTAACGTATTATGGAATTGAAAACAACATTTAGTTTTCGCTTACTAGCATAGCTACATTTTGAAAATATTTCACAACCATAAGTTAATATAGGCATAATTAAAGTTTTAGCAATTATAACTCTAGTAGCCAGGGGAGTAAAAGATTGTGTGTTCCACAATGAACGAAGGATACCGTAAGACTTACCAACGGCAATATTTATATGGTTGTCCCAGGTTAAATTTCGATTGAAAATAACTCCAAGGTTACGAGCGGTATTTGTATACTCGATTTTAGCGTTATTTAAGCTGACAGTTGGAAAATACGTTAAGTCCAGTGTTTTTCTAGAAATTACCAAACATTTGGATTTAATGGGGTTTAAAAGGAGACCATTTTCTGAAGACCAACGTGATATTTCTGCCAAATCATCGTTTATACAGCTAACAGTGTGCTCGATTAGACCCAATGGGCAGCTAACATAAAGCTGAACGTCGTCAGCGTACAAATGTATAGAACATTGCCTAATAATCGATGGGAGTTCTGTAATGTACAATGAAAACATTAAAGGTCCCAAGATTGAACCCTGAGGGACTCCACTCACAGTTGGTAAAAAGTCTGAGAGAATGTTATTTGATTCAACAGCTTGAAGCCTATTTCTCAAATAGGATGAAATCAACCTTACAGCGCATGGGGAAAAGTTGAACTTATTTAGGAGCTTACTACATAAGGTATTGTGATCAACAGTATCAAAAGCCTTAGAGAAATCCAGTAGGACTGGAAATGTAACCCCATCTTTATCTATACCCTGTCGTATATCTTCTGTAACATTTATGAGAGCTGTAATGCAGCTGTGGTTCTTCCGAAAGCCTGATTGTGTGGGTGTTAAAATGTTCCTTTGTCTCATATACTGGCTTATTTGCTGTTGCATGATTTTTTCTAAGGCTTTTGATAAGAACGGGAGTATAGATATAGGCCTAAAATCATCCATTTTCGAATTTTTTGGAATAGGAAATATCTTTGCTACTTTCCACTGAGGAGAAAACACTCCAGTCATAAGTACTGTGTTAAAAATGTGTGTTAAGTAGGGCAATAACACGGGTAGAATAATCTTTAGAAATAGTGGATGTACACAATCGAGCCCAGCTGCATTAGATTTAATAGAAAGTATGCTTTCTAGTACGTCAGCACAATTTACTCCCCTAAATCGAAAACTGGTAGAAGAAGACTGAGTGGAATTGCTATAAGATTCTAGTAAAGGATCTTCAGTTCCACTAATAGTTTGTTGAAAGGATACAAACTTCCTATTAAGCATATTCAAATCTACGTCTACACTGTTACTGTCTTTAGATTTACCGATACCAACAGATCGTAAGTTTCTCCACATCCTTTTGCCGTTCCCAGAAACATTTAAACGGGTAGAAAAAACTCGAGTTTTTGCCCTACGTATTTCCATTACAACTCTGTTACGCAGTGAGCGGTAAAGATTGTGAAGTTCGTTACAGCGAAAACGCTTCCATTGCTTATAAACTTGGTCACGCCTGAGCATGAGATCGCGTATACTACTCGTGAACCACCCAGCAGTGTAGTTATTTGAACTTATTGTTTTAGTTACTAAAGGAACATGTTCAATGAATAATGCTACCAAATTTACGTTAAGGAACTCGACTTGAGAATGAGAGGTTTGCAGGGTATAAATAATATCCCAGTTTATACCATGTACGCTCCGCTCTAAGGCCATCGAATCAATACTATTAAATTTACGAAACTGGAAGGTTCTAGGAGAAACTGTGACACAAAAATCAAACGTTAAATATATAAGGTCGTGCTTAGAAAACACGGGAACAGGCAGCTGACTATATAGTAGTACCTTACTTGCCTCACTTACAAAAAAAAGATCAAGCAGTGTTGATGTATGACTGGTGAAGTGTGTAGGTTCAGTGGTGTTCACGGGGATTAAATTCATTGAAACCATTTCATCGACTAAGTGATTTTCGGTTAAAAGGTTACTATTGAAATCTCCACACAAGATTATGTTGGGACTTATAATGGAAATTTATAAGAAGAATTCTTCTTTAACGATCTAAACGATCTAAATCATATCGGCATAATCAGCCTCTCACGTTTCGTAAGAAACTCAAACTGGTTCCATTGAGCTTAGGAGGAAGCCTCAAGATTCATGTGGTCACAATCATCATGGGCCATTAAACTGTCCTAAGTGTGTCCGTTTCCATCTTGGACAGCCACTATAACCTAACCTAACCTAGCCGTACGAACAAAATTGTTGTAATCTTTATGTGTGTGTAGAATTACACGATATTTATTATGTTACTAAACATTTTTGTTAAAAAAAGAACTATGACCTCCGAGTAGTTTGTAAAAAAGTATACTCGATCCCCTTTCACCACCTCCACCTCTTTAGGGAATTTTAGAGACATAACATGAAAAAGCTCTATCCCAAAATTCAGCTTTGTCGAAATTTTTGCGAAGTAAAGCCAAATTGTTATCTAATTTTCATTAACTTACCAATAAAAGACAAGAAATAAATCGATGACTAATTTAGTCTAACAGCAAGTAAAATGTATTTACACAATCTTAAGTCAATTTTCAATTAATCATTTTTCATGAGCTGTATTGTTATATACTCGTATGTATATGACTCTTTCTTAAGTCTTGTTTTGTGTTCTTTTTTTGTAATTACTTCTTAAGAAATGTTAAATAACACTACAAATGTCTTCTTCATAATAATTTATAAACCATAGACATTCAAACTCAAGCCATTATCCAAGCAAAATAATTTACTTGTTGTATAAGTGTATTTGTTATAAACATGCACTGTCTCGCATTTCTTCACTTCTGACATGCTTCCAGCAGCACACCACTGTATAAAGAATTCTTTTATCAGTGCTGTGTTCCTTCGGGACTTTTATTTTTATTTTGTTTTTCCATAAATACGATATCTCAACAATTATTTCATCATCTTCTTCAATAACTTAATAGTAAGATATACATACATACATACTTTATTTTGTTATAAATATGCCCCATCGTCATTTTATGCATTTAGTTTTCAGTTGACCACTGATACGATACGGCAAATTTAGAACCGATGGGAGTAAAAGTTGTTAATAAAAATATTAAATATTACTCATTTTATCACCGGCGACGGCGTGTGAATGTGTATACTTAAAACTTAAAGGTATTTAACTAATTAAATCATAGGCGTTCAGTTTTTGTTAAAAAGAAAAAAATAATTATTGATTCTGAGATATATCTTTATTTTGTGAATCACAAGCAATGCATTGCTTTTGATGCGTTAATTATTGCATCAGACATTAGCAATTGATATAACAGTGTAATGCTTAATTTACCGGGATTTTAACAAAGTTTCATCATCATTTTAGAATTTCATACTGGATTTGATGGGGTTTTCAACATAACATATCCCATATTGTCAAGTGACCAATCCTGTTATCATTTAAACCAAAAATATTCTTGTCGTTTACCAAACAATTTAAATGAAATATTCTTTTATTTTTAAACGAATCAATGTCATCTACTATCGGAACTTTAAAATTGTTACAAAGAACTTTTAATTATTATAATAATACAATTTTATGGAATTTTTTAAATAATAATTTCCGGCATATTGACGCCGAAGCGAAGTGTTACATAGTCCATTCGATAAGTGCAATTTTACACTTCTTTTTCCAGTAAATAAATAAATAACTTAACATAAACCCACTAAAAATTAATCGAGATGCGATTAGATGCATCGAGGAGACTGAACATCTCGATATTCTCGGTATGTGTATCACCAACCACCTTTTGTGAAACGATCACATACGCGATGTCGCCAAAAATGCCGCAAGATGTTTGGGTTTTCTAAGGCGATGCAAGAAGTTTTTCTCCCCCTCTGATCTAGCTGTTATCTACAAGACTTATATACGTCCAAAGCATGAGTATAACTCCCATATCTGGGCTTGTGCTCCTGCAAATTACTTAAGCCTCTTGGACAGTATGGAACGTAGAGCATTTAGATTGATTGGTGATATTACCAAGATCATTTACTTCGCTTGAACATCGTCGAAATGTTTCTTGTCTCACCCTTTTTTACAGTTATTTTAATGGTTTATGCTCTAGAGAAATAGCCAGTTGCATTCCTCCCCTTAAACAGTTCAACCGTAATACTCGCGCTTCTAGGAATACTCATCAATATACCCTCGAGCCCAACTTCGCTCGTACTGTTAAGTACAGAGATTCGTTCTTTAATGTGGAATGCCTTGCCACACTCTGTCTTTCCCAGCCATTGCAATATTCAGGAATTCAAAACTAATGTGCACCGACACCTCCTTTCAACCCCTCTCTCCCTTTCCTAGTGCTCACACTGTGTCTACATAATAAGGGTAGTATTATCCCTTTGAGTGTGCGCTTATTATAAAAAAAAAATCGCACAAACGAAGGAGCCAGTTAATAGAACCATTTCGTGAAATAAAGTTGTCGGAATAAATTGGTGGTTAAGAGTTGTTAGGTATGAAAAATTGCGTCATCTTGTTGGAACCAAATGTTAAGCCGGTTAATTTCTGGGAGCAAAGAAGCAATCAGTCAGCATGGCTAAATAACGCTCGCTATTCGCCCTTAACTGCTGCTCCTCCTCCTAATTTGGAAAGAAATAAGGAACGACGATGCCGCCAGGGTTGTGATTTACGCAACAAACAGTCAATTTCAATGAATGTAAAGATTGACTTAGCTTCATTTAATATAATTTTGCTTATCGACGAAGTCATTTAACGGCAAATTAGATTATTAACTATCAAAAGAGACTTTACGAACCTCGCGAACGGATCATTTTTCAAAGTAAATTAGTACAATTTGAAAGCGTTTTTCTGGCATTAAACGACTTATGAGGAATTAACAAGACTCTCTGAACATAATGATTACTTATGCAACTTAAAAAAACACCCTATACGAACAAAACTATTTCAAAGGTGTCCTTAGAATCATTCTATCAAATTTCATCACGTCTGCACCTACACCTACTCCATATAGGTTATTGATAATAATTCCGAAAAATTGTTGGGTTTTTTTAAATTTCTGAATTGTATTTCAATCATCATTACATCATTACATTACATCATTTTTTTATAAAATATTTGGAAGACACTCCTTATTTGTGCCACCTCAGTCCTGAAAGATGTAACTCTTGCATAATGGCTTAGCGCAATTAAGCTTTTGATGTAGAATAGAAACAATAAAAAAAATAAAGCAACAAAAGAACAAATTATTAATCTAGTTACCTTTGTTGACTATTGATTGTTGATTTGATTAGAGAACTACGGTCGCTCTAGTTAAAAGCAATAGATACAGATTTTGGTTCCAAAATTCCATTGTTACTTTAAGTTGCAAATTCTTCTTTTTTCCTTGGGACATAACACCGACACTGTTCAAGTTCATCATTATTTTGTCCTATATCCACATAAATGTTGCAATGGAAAAATATAGGAACATTTCTTTTAATTAAAAAAAAATATGTACATATTCTCAACCACCAGGATTTGAACATGGTCACCACTTCTAATGTGCTACCATTTCACATAATTTATAGATTCTGTAATTCTTATTCCACTTTTGGTGCTTTTATTTTCAGAATGAAATAAATTTATTTATTTAAATTTTTTTCCAGGGAAATGAATAATTTTGATAAAAAGTTCTTCAAACAAAAATAAATCAAGAATTCTGAACAAAAAACTTCCAAACACAATTTGATAAAATCTGAAAAATGGACACCCAAGGGACACCGACTAAAAAACAACTGGCCGACATGCACGAGATGTTGCATAATCCCAAAGTGGACTACACGATTATTCGAGGAAAGAATGTGCTCGTCAGTCCCACCGAACAGCAGTACGAATTGCTAAAGAAACGTCTCGAGGAGAGAACTCTGGACAGCCGAGGAGAGACTATTTACGAGATTGGAGTTGGTGAAGGTAAAATTTTATAAACTGAAACAAGAAATTGAGATAACACTTATAAGTTTTAAATTAGATGGAAGCGATAGTGGACTGGATGAGGAAGAGTATTCAGCTTCGGTGGCCACTTTGCAATCACTGGCAACAACCATCGACGCCGATATGGTTCTGCTGAGGCAAAGAAAAGGTGAGAAAGGTCTGACCGGGCAATATTTGATAAGAAAACGAGTAGACACATCGGACTTTATGGAGATCCGGTAAGAAATTCAATTCAACCTTCACTTTTTTCCAAAACTAATGTTTGTTTGTTTATTTGTAGAGTTGCAGTTGTTGGTAATGTGGACGCAGGAAAGTCCACTTTGCTGGGTGTTCTGACACACGGGGAATTGGATAATGGTCGTGGTCATGCCAGACAGAGGCTATTCCGTCACAAACACGAAATGGAAAGCGGACGAACAAGTTCTGTTGGAAATGATATTTTAGGTAAGTTCTTCAGACATTGGTTGCAAAAAATACTCACTTTCTATTTTCTTTTAGGATTTGATAGCATAGGAAACGTCGTAAACAAACCAGATCATGGAACCCTGGACTGGGTTAAGATCTGTGAGAAGTCAGCTAAGGTTATAACGTTCATCGATTTGGCAGGTCACGAGCGTTATCTGAAGACGACAGTCTTTGGAATGACTGGTCATGCTCCAGATTTTGGAATGTTGATGGTAAGCACTTGGTGACCTTTCCATGTATCGCTCACTTCCCTAACATGCTTTTAATTTGTTCTTGTAAGATTGGAGCAAATGCTGGTATAGTTGGAATGACAAAGGAACATCTTGGCCTCGCACTCGCCCTCTCTGTTCCTGTGTTCGTCGTAGTAACCAAAATCGATATGTGTCCTCCAAATGTTCTACAAGATAATCTTAAGTTACTTTTTAAGATCCTCAAATCACAAGGTTGTCGAAAAGTTCCGGTTATGGTGAAGACCCCGGACGAAGTTGTCCTCAGTGCAACAAATTTTGTCTCCGAAAGGCTATGTCCCATCTTCCTGGTGTCGAATGTTTCGGGAGAGAATCTTCATCTGCTGAAAATGTTTTTGAACTTACTGAGCACCCGAAACGCTGGCCAGGACGATCAGCCAGCTGAGTTCCAGATCGATGATACTTACTCTGTGCCTGGAGTGGGAACAGTGGTGTCTGGTACTTGTCTGCAGGGAGTTATTAAGTTAAACGATGTACTCCTGCTGGGGCCAGATCCTGTGGGGCAATTCATACCCATAGCCATCAAGAGTATCCACCGCAAGAGGATGAATGTGAAAGAAGTGCGAGGAGGCCAAACGGCCAGTTTTTCGCTAAAGAAAATCAAAAGATCTCAAATAAGAAAAGGAATGGTGATGGTGAGTCCTGAATTGAAACCACACGCATGTTGGGAATTCGAGGGAGAAATCTTGGTCCTGCACCATCCGACAACAATATTCTCACGCTACCAAGCCATGGTCCACTGCGGAAGCATCCGACAGACGGCTTCGATTCTCACAATGTCTCGGGAATGTCTGCGAACTGGGGACAAGGCTCACGTAAAATTCCGATTCATAAAGCACCCTGAGTACATCAGGCCCGGTCAGAGAATGGTTTTCCGTGAGGGTCGAACAAAAGCTGTTGGAAACGTCCTCAGGCCGATACCCAACTCAGTACCAGTCCAGCATCGGCCTAAGCCAAATAAAATGCAAGCCCGAGGTCAGCACAACCAAAATCAAAATCAGAACCAGAATCCAAATGTCCAAGCAGCAGCGCCATCTAAAGAACATCAACAGCAACAACAACAGCAGCACTCGGATCTCAAGCAGAACTTGGATGGTGTCCTGGAAGCAAGTGTTGACAAAAGAGACTTCAGTAGCTCGAATGTGCGGGGAGGCAAACGAACGAAACGTCCCAACGGACATCAAGGTCAAAGTAGTGGAGATTCTTTGGCAAATTCATCATCAGCATCAGCGACGGCAGCAACAGCGTCAGCGACGCAGCCGTCACAAAATACGTCACAAACTCAGTCAACTTCACATATCGCTGCCAAAGTGCAGTAAATCAATAAAAACTTAGAAACGGATGAGAGGAGCAGTAGAAAGTTTTGGAAGTGATTTTGATACAAAAGAAAAAACAAGGGAGATTTTTCTCGGCGCAAAGCGAGTGGGAGATTTTTATGGATTTATAATAAGAAAGAAAAAAGTTTTGTTTTTGCTTAAATTTAGAAATGCTAAATTTTTCAAATTTTGAAATGAAAAAGTGTTAAAAAAAGAAAATATTAATATAAATTTACTCAAAATGAAATTAAATTTAATTTTGAACAATCTTTGGACTTCATTTAAGAAAATGCGTGTTTTATTTTAAACTTAGAAATCTGGCCCTTAATGTGAGTACCAATTGCTAATATCTGCGTTTATAGCGGACCTCAGGTAGACAAAGTTCTTAACTAACTCAAAGTTACATGTGTTACGTTGGACCGAGATGTCGCTGGGTGTTGTAGGCAATTTATTGAAAAAATTGGACATACTACTGTTGACGTTTGGACTCTTTCAAGAGTGATGTTAAAGATTTTTCAACCTTTATCACGCTCAACGAATTTTCCATACTTCATGGCACTCACTAACAAGTTTATCGGGGAAGCCAAAACTAAACCTGGTTCAGGTTTTTGTTTCACTTTCTGCC
This sequence comes from Eupeodes latifasciatus, assembly GCA_920104205.1. NCBI lineage: Eukaryota > Metazoa > Arthropoda > Insecta > Diptera > Syrphidae > Eupeodes > Eupeodes latifasciatus. Next base: position 18,306,372 of record OV049925.1, read on the forward strand.
TTTAGATGCTTTCGTATGCGGGATTGAAATTCATGAAGAAGTGGTGTTTGTGGATTTAATGTTCTTTGTTTTTTTTTTTTTGAGGAGCAGCTGCAGAGTGAATATATGATCGACTACAAACTTTCCTGGTCTCTCTAAGGTCGTAAGGTCAGGTTGTTTGTTGACGAGGACATTCACATATTCAGCCCTATCATGAATTCCATCGTAATCGGAAATTTTTACGAATCCCGAAAAACTGTATCATGAAATCCGTTCGTAGTGGAAAATCTCATACAATTTTGCATTACGAACGGATTTCATGATACAGTTTTTCGGGATTCGTAAAAATTTCCGATTACGATGGAATTCATGATAGGGCTGAATTTCTTTTCACTTTTCCCCATTTTTGCTTAATAAGCTAACGTGGAATGTTCGAAATCTTATTTTAAATTTGAAGTGAGATTTTGTTCAGGTTAAACTAATATTTTGAAATCTCTGGGAACAAAAATAATTTGAGTGGAAAATATTCGTTTAAGGAAATTTTAATGATTTCGTGATGGACAAATTTCGTCGCAAGTACTACAAAATTATAAATTTTGAAATTCACTGTTAGACTATCTTACTTACCACCTCTGACCTGGAACAGTGTTCTCGCATGAAGCTCAGTATTGAAGATATGGTTGGGTTTGAAAATTCACAAAATGGTTTGAAGTGTTTTTTATTTTTAAAAAGCTGCACCCATAAAACAGATTGGACTCAACATTAGAGCACAACAATCGTAGCTTAGTCTTTATTGCATTCCAATGGCAACTTTTGCTTTTGCTTTTCTGTTTCGGCGGTTTCCGACCAGTTGAGACAAAATATAGGAAATCTTCAACTATTGTCCAATAATATTTACTCGAATTGATGAGAAAGTTTCAAGTTTGATCTTATTAGTTTCTGCAAAATCGATCTTTTGTCCTACTTATTGGAATATTCATGATCCTAGGCGAGATTAAGCATACATCGTCCGAATAATCTAGATGTTTGGAGTGATATTGCAGAGTCCATTTAATTCCTACCTTTCCATTCCATTCTTCATCAACAGGAACAGTTTTAGTGAGAATATACAGCCAGTTTTTGTTTTTTTTTTCCATTTGACAAAATTAGATTTGTTTTCTTTAGATTAGAGGTACCAAAGAAGAAGATAAACGACGAACTGTAAGGGCTGTAAAGCGACACGCACAATTAAAATAACAAAAGTCCAATGACAGATGACTGGGTAATGTAGAGCGAATGGACATCAACGAAAAGTCTTCGAATCCAATCCCGAGGGAGGAAGTAGAGAAAGACTTAGGTGACGCACGCAGGTGGGAGAGGACCTCAACCAACTTGCCGTGGTAAACTGGAGACAGGCTGGATGCCCATGTCCGTTCCGGACTGTAGCGCCAACTTAAGTATTGTAAGTAAGTATCCTACGTAAAGTTCCACAAGTTAAAAGTTTGTATTCTTTTCGAAACCAAACAAAATAAAATTCATAAAATTTCATTAATTTTACATCTTTATTGAAGTTTTGTGTTTTGTTTTATTATTTTTTTTAAGAATGTTTCAAAATATATCTTATTTTATATTATTATCATTTTTAAATACATTAAAATGTGTTTATTTTATTGAATACAGAAAATACATACAAATTGTATTTTTTTTTTACTTTTTGTTATTATTTATTAGGGAGGCGTAGAAGTCTTTTTTCTTTTATATGCTTTTTTTTAATGATTAAACAACTTAAATACATATTATATTGTTAATAATTTCTTTTTTTTTTAGTATGGGATAAAGATTTAAATTTCAAAAAACAAAAATAAAAATAAAACAAAATTAAATAAATACAAAAGAATATAATGACATAACAAGAAGACAAATTTAAAACAAAAATAAGCTAAAAAAAAAAAAATTAATATTAAAACTTTAAACTTAATTCAATTTGTATTTTTGTTTTGCTTAATAATTAATAATAGTAATTATTATATTATTGATATCACAAAGAATATATTTATATTTTATTTAAATTTTTTTTTCTTCATATTTCTCTTGTTGTTGCTTATATCTGTATATTTGTTTCAAAAAATATATAGTGTTGTAATGTATTCGGCGAACCAAAAACAGAGGACTTTTAGAGCAGTTTTATTTAGTTTTCTTGTTGTTGTTGTTGTTGTTGACAATCTTCAAATTAGGCATCTTATTCCCTCTTTAGTCTGAGAGACTTTGAGGGATAAACGTTTTCCTAATCATGATTTCCAATTAGAGATTCTTGTTGTTCTTCATCGTTTATTCTGAAATGATAGGTGTTGTTTCCATTGATGATTAACAAAATGAAGTGATTTTTGAAAATCAAAAACTCACCTAACAATACTCGGTTTACGGCAACGACATAATTTTCGATGAATTAATTTAAAGAAACAATAAATTGGATCGGCGTCATCGTTTTTAGTTAATAGAGCAACTAATAGCAAAGCAATGAATATTGGAATTGAACCTATATAAAATGATGATGAGTAGGGTTTCCTTTCGAGGATGAGATCAAAAACAATGGACATTGGAATTTGTAATGTCATTGCAAGTGTTCCAATAAGCGATGATGTTAGAAAACAGCCCCTATACATTTTAAAGAAAAGAAAAAAATAATTCAATTTATTTGGGGAGGGTCACTGAAAGAAGGAAACAAACAAACTATTTACCATAGCCAAAGAGCTTCGGATACTACAGTACCAATAAGACCATTTAGAAATAGCACCGCAAATTGATTTTGATTGGGAAGCTCAAAAGTTTCTAATTGAAGAAAATTTAGAACAAAAAATATAGGCCACATGAGTATTAAATTCCATAGGCCAACGAAACCTGAAATTATAAATCAAAAATTAAACTTTAATTAATTCTGTAAGAATATACAAAAATATCTTTTAAAAATTAGAATATTGTGAAACCTTTTTTAAATGATTTTTCTATATTGTTTTTTTTTTTAGCTACATGAGAATTTTCTTTTGTTTATAATTTACGCATATTCAAAAGGTTTTTTAAACCTTAAATATGTGAGCAATGGGTTATAAAGCAGTTATCGGTGTACATTGGTTATGAATTCTTGAAAATCAATCACAGGGAAAGATAGGGCTTCGTTTGGCTTTCAACATTCGTGTAATGCGGCTAAAGAATTAATCTCTGTACTCCACAGTACGACGGCGGAAGCTGGGCTCAAGGAGAAACTGATTGGTATTCATAGAAACTCTAGTTTCGTCTTTTCAAGTTTTTACTTCGAATCAATATCTGGTCTTGAGATATTAAAAGCCATAAACTGTCTGAATAACACCAAATCTTTTCGTAATGATGGTATTTCTAAAATTGTGTTAAAGAAAATTGCTTTGAATATTGTGGATATTTTGACATATATTTTTAATTTGAGTATTTTCTCTGGAATCTTTCCTGATGAACTTAAACACGCCATTGTGATACCCCTGTTTAAAAAAGGGAGTAAAAAAAGACAAAAATTATTATAGACCAATTTCGTTGTTGCCTTCTATTTCAAAAATATTTGAAAAAGTAATTAAATGTAGGGTTTTGAACTGTCTCAAAAATTCTAATTTTCTTAGTTCCAAACAGTTTGGGGATGCTTTGTTGGATTTTTGCTTTTTTATTCAAAAAGGACTGGATGATCAAAGGTTTTGTAGTGGACTTTTTGTGGATATTACGAAAGCCTTTGATATGGTCGACCACAATATTCTTTTAAACAAATTATATTATGCGGGCTTCTGTGGATTTATATATGAGTGGTTTGCATCTTATCTGAAAAACAGGGAACAAAAGGTCAAACTCGGCAGCAGTCTGAGTAACTCCAAGGTTATCAATCTTGGAGTTCCTCAGGGATCTGTTCTTGGTCCCATCCTTTTTCTAATATATATTAATTCTATTTTTGAACAATCTTTTGTTGGTGAAGTAAGGGCGTTTACAGATGATTTGGCAATTGCATACAGATCCGTTAGTTTATTGAACCTAGTGGCTGAATTAAATCATGATGTGCACTTATTGAGAGTTTGGTTTGATGCACATAACCTTTTGGTAAGCAACAAAACTAAACTTATGTTTTTTTTCCCTTAGATCTAACGTGACTCCAGACATTAATGTTATATTCCACTCATCGAACTATGCAAGGTATAATTTACACTTGAGTTCCTTTCAAAATTCGTATCACTATTTTAATGCTAATGTTTGCGACACCAACTGCTTTTAAATTGAAAACGTTAACTGTTTTAAATATTTGGGTGTTCTCATCGATAGAAATTTGAGCTGGCTCAGACCACGTTTTAGGGCTTAAACAATATTTCCTTTCAACAATCCGTTGTTTTGATAACACCATGAAAACTGTTTACTATGGGATTTTTCATTCTCGAATGCAATACGGTATAAGCTGTTGATAAGAACAAAATGAAGCCGCTTAATGTGCTGCAAAAAAGCGCTATAAGAAAAGTGTGTAACTCACCCCGTCTCTCTCATTTCATGGAGCTTTTTAGGCGTATGAAGATTTTGCCTGTCAGACAGTTATTTTATTACAAGGTTCTCAAGATTTTCTTTATTAGAGGCGGGTCCAATATGTAAAGGCTATATCTTACGCAGTAATTACCAATTCTTAGTTGCCATTCCTTCTTTTTGTACTACAAGCTTTAGAAACTCGTATCATGTTGTCTCCTGCAAATTGTATAACCGCCTTCCAGCTAGCCTACGCAACCTACCAACTCTATTCGCCTTTTTGAAAAAAAATAAAACTGTGGCTTCTTGATTTCGATCACAAAGAAATCGAAGTTTTGTTGAGCTATATTGTTTAATTGTTTAATTCAATTAATACTTTCAATGAATTTGAATTTGTTTTATCTTTTTTCTTTTGAAAATGCATTTTGATTTAATTCTTTTTTTTTTTTAATTTTTTAACTTAACTTTCCTTATATTGTACACCCCACGCTAATTTTTGTACTATAAAGTTGCATTACCTCTATTTTTATGAAATACCAATGTCACTAACTATTCTCTCTTAAAATCACTATTGTAATTTTGTTAGAGCAATCTGAAGATTTATCAAATGTTATAGTTATTAAGATAAGGATAATGATTAATAATAATAAAAAAAAAACAAAACGTGAGTATATGACGGTTTAACTGTTTATGGGAAAGAATGCCGCTGGCTATGTCACTAAAGGAAAGTTTGTCAAAATGACACTAAAAAAGAGTGAGGTAAGAAACTTAATGACGATGTTGGAGTTGCGCAATTGAATTTATGATATTACTTTAACCTATAATTTTAAAAGCTCATTTTCTACTATCCAAGAGGCTTAACTTAAATTCTAGAGCACCAGCTCAAAGATGTAAGTTATTGTCAAGTTTTGGACGTATGTATATAGGTTTTGTAAAATTTACAACAAAGGATGACTGCTGATGCGCATACCAAAAATATCAATATGCTTAGTTTTATTGATGCAACTGCTACTCATGAATGATGTTTTTAACGATACGAGACAGCATTGGATTGCCAGATCATTAAATTCCACGCGCTTACTTATTCCCTATTGTACAAAGCTGAATACGTCGAAAATTAATGAGTTTATCATATTTTGTCTTTGTAATTCTAAATTTGAAGAGAATGGATGTCAGCGAAACAATAAATTGGATTAGTAGTTGCTGACAAGAGATCATTAGTAAAAATGAGAAAAAGTGTCGGAGACGAAACAGATCCATGTGGTACACCAGTATTTATATTTAAGCCATCCAATACTACTTATATTGAAATGTTACAAAGGTAATTTCTAAACCAACGAAAATGAGATTCATTACCAAATGGACGCACTTTCAGTAAGAAAGGCTGATATCTTTTTCGAAAACGTTGTGAATATTTGATAAGCTGTTCGTTGAGATAAACCGTGGGATCACCAGTAAACTTATTGCTGCGAAAGTTATCAATCCTCGAGATATTTTCTAAGTTGATAGTTAAACTTCAGAACAGTAGCTGAGACCATCCAGTCCAGTGGACTTGTGAGTGTTGCCGATATTTTAGGACTCTCGCCACAATGCGGATAAGAAAAAAAATTAGTCCCATAGAATCAAGAACTGGGGGAACCGTGACACAATTAGGCGACATCCAATTTTCGGCGAACTGCCTTGCAAACATGCGTAGGGATTGAGAAGTTTTTCAAATTACTAAAAAAAGCCTTTAGGACATTGTAGTATTTTTTGCCGTAATTTTTGGTAATGCAAAAATTTTGTACTTTGAAAAATAGCCTTCCTGGAATTACTTCTCCAGGTTTTATCACTTGGGTTGGCTCTGAAACGCTGAAAGCTTACCTCTTTCCAGCTCGAATCAAACCATGATTTAGTCTTGGGTTTTAAGCCTATTCGGTATAATGGTTTTCAAACGTAAAAGAATCATACTAGTCATCAAATCTACACTGGATTCTACGTCACTATCGAGAAAGCATAGTGTACAGTAGAAATATTGATACCATCCCAGTTGTTTTTCTCGTACCGCCAAATGGCTCTATTTGGAGCATTTTTTCTAACTGGATTTTTTATCGAAAAATTAGCGTATATGCTATGTATACGCTATGGTCAGATGTGCGGAGTGGCATCATGCACTGTTTTTGTATTCACCAGGGTAAGTGATAAGAAACAAGTCAAGAGTATTTTCTGCTAGGACGTTAACGTCCGATATTCAAGTAGGATCGTTGACAAGCAGAGTAAGAGTCTCTGCTCACATTCTTTCGGGTGTTGTCGGGGCCGAATGGAAAAGCCAAGAAGAATTGTGAAAATTAAAATCGCCCGTATTGTATAACTATTACATTGTGAGGATACAAGGGAAAATTCTTTTGATGGAGTCAGACAAAGCATCAAATTTGGGAGAAGCCCAAACTCTGTCCAGGCATCGATGAAGGAAACTATAATTTTAAGTCATTGGTTTATTCCGAAAAACCAGCAATTCTTGAAGCATTGGAAACCAATATTTATGATATAATTGACGGCGTGAAAAATGGGACTAATCTAATGGACTTTGTAGCCACGGCCGATATCCACCAATAATATTTATGTCTTGTAAATATTATTATTTGAATTTCTCAAGCTCTTAAAAAAACATCCTAATGATATCGAAGTATCAGAAGTATAAATTCATTACTTACCAAAAAATAATGGAATGTCTACTTTTTCTTCAGTGTCACTTTTTCTTTTCACAAAGACCAGGTACGCCGCATAAAAGAATGCACTAAATAAAGCTAAAATAACACCACGAGAAAATTTCGAATCTGAGATATCAGATATTGTCACAGTCACCTAAAAGTTAACAAAATTAATAAAAATGGAGAATCTCTAATTCTTTAGAAACTTACAACACCACTAATGTTCATGGCAACAGCTAAAAACTTAGAGAATGTAAATTTATCACCAGAGGACGAAGGGAAAAATCCAGCTAATACAAGTGTAAAGAAACTAGATGATGAGCTAAGAAGGACAACCATTGCACTTTGGCTTTGTTCCAACGACAATTGGTACAACCAATTTGCAATGAACCACTAAAAACAAAAAAGAAGTCAATTAATTTCTGTTTTTACAAAATGAAAAAGAACAATAATTATTTAATTTCTCACAAGGATACTAAAGAGCAATGCTGTCTTTGCAGTCTTATGATGTGTCCTTTGCCGGCGTATCCTTAAACTCGCTGCATACGATAGACGTGACATTAGTGCTTCGGTTGCTTCATGGGCTGACATCTCCCGAACTTCAGCCATTTTATTAAATCGCACGATACGAATTCCAGAATCATCACTCTCTGTGCCTGAAATTGTTCCAGGTGTACGTATTGGAATGTATGTTGGATCACTCTGATGGGAGGACAAATAAGGAATACAACATTATTTATGAAAAGAATCATTGTTTTTAAGATACTTACAAGTGATCCCTGTGTTGCGTAGTAGTTTTCATCTTCGGTTGCTTGATCAATAGCCTAAAAGAAAATCGACAAAAGGCAATAGTTTATTCACAAGGCTTAGCCCGATATTGGCCACAAAGGAAATTGCTTTATTTAAGATCGTTATAACTTAAGTTAGCATTAAGAAAGAATGAAAACGTTTGAAAGGAGGGTTTGGTGCGCTTTTGCTTTGAATTTGAGAATATTGCAATGGCAGCAAAAGATAAATTGTGGTAAAACAATTCACATTCGTGTAGAACGGCAAAAGAAAGTATGAAAGTCGGGCTCGAGGGTGTAATAATGAGCACTAATGGATACGCGAGTATTATTGCTGAAATATTTAAGAGGATAAATGCAACTTGTTATTTTATCAGAGCATAATTTGTTAAAATAGAAAAAGGATGAAACAAGAGACATTGCGACGATGGTCAAGCTATTTTGATAAATCAATAATGTTTTTGTCACAAATCATTTTGACAAGGTAAACGAGACCTAAGTAAGAAGATCTGGAAAGAGTTCTTTAAAATAAGGCTGACAAAATATAACAAAAAAGTCTTCAAAGTCTGCACAATTATCAAAAGTAAAAAACCTAAGAATACTAACTGGCCTATTCACCACACACTATAAGCTAATAAGCCACCTTAAAATTATAGGTCTTAAAGGCTGTGCCAGTTGCAGGTTCTGTAACAACCATGAGGAACTGCCTGTCCACATATTAGGAAAATGTTATGCACTCATGCACCAAATGAGAAAATGCCTGGGACATTTGCAGGTAACCAGAACGACTAACTCTCCTCTCTTAAAAACCCTAATTCTTATGATATTTTATTCACCCCAGGTACGATACGAATATATATCGGATTACTGTAATTTATACCGAATACCGGCCTACAAGGAAACATACAGAAAAGTGTGAAATTTCTCACAATAACCATGGGTCTATAACCATTGGGTCTAAAAGTGAAAGAAAACAGTGATTAATTTCCTTTGTAAATGTCCTATTTTGGACAAAATAACATCTTTTGGAAAGGCTTTCCCTGACGATCACATGGGTCATAAAGTTTTGAATATAAAAATCAAAGGGAAAAACACGTTCTTAATGTGCGGTTAAACAAAGAATCTCTATACTCGACAGTACATCCGAAATGAATTTCAAGGATAATACGATGGACATTTCTGGAAGTGCAAATATTACCGCTGAAAAGTTTAAGGGGGGAGGTGTGTAACTGACTAATTGGACATAACGTTGTAAGTAAAAACATTTGTATAAATAACGTTGCAAGTTAAAATATTGATAAATCAAGCGATTTAAAAGTTTTTATTTAAGTTCCATAGCCTATCACTTTTAAATCTCATTTTTGGAGTCAAAAACCAAAAAACTTAAACTTGAATGAAGGCACACATACCCAGCTGATTAGTTTCCTGAATGAATTGGGAATGTGTTACGCTTTAACAACAGCTGGAGTTTTAAGCATTAAATTCTACACGTTTAATAGTTCTCAGTTGGAAAATGATTTTGAGATCAGAATTTAGTGAACTTATTATACGCTGCCGTTGAAGATCCAGTGTGAATCTAGAAACGAATATGGAAAGATTGAGGGTACTGTCATCCGCGAAAAAGTTTAAGAGATTAAAAGTTGCAGATAAAAGATTGTTTATGTATGTAAGGAAGAGAGTCGGCAATAAAACGGAGCCCTGAGGAACACCATTATTTGTTTTATGAGTTTCTTGTACTGATCGTTTAGAAATATAATTTCTAATCCAACGAAGAAGATATTCATCAATACAAAAAGCAAGGCATTTTTGACAAGACAGCTTAATGCCAAATCTATCGAATGCCTTTTAAATATCAAGTTCAATAATCTTACTTTCTCCAAAACTCTGTAAAGATTTATTTCGCTTTTTGGTTAGATAAACCATCAAACCCCTGGTGGACCTGTTGCTACGAAAGTCATACCGCTGGTCATTAAGAAATTTTGGATTTTCAAGATATTGCCTAAGCTGTAAATAGATATACGTTTCCATAACCTTGAAAGAAGGGAAGTAAGTTCGATTTCAAGATAGTTAAGGGAGGTGGATTCGCCTTTGTAGGGACATTTTGGCTAAATGCTGTTTTCAATCCTTTCGGAAAGTGACTTTTAGAAGACGACGGATGAAAAAGCTTACTCAGTAGTTATCGGGACCAGCAGAGTTTTGTAAGTCAAGGTCAAGGTATTTCAGTACTCTTGCAACTGCACTTATGCGAAAGAATATTCGTCCCATAAATTGTTGAACGTTCTCACGTACAGGAGGAATCATGGTACTGGCAGCATTGAATTAATAGCAAACTGTGCTGCAATTAAATTGGCTTTATCTATCGACCTTACAAAAGTTTGGTTCGTCGAATATGACACGAGATCCATTTAAATGTGTTAAGTTTTTCTTTGTTTTATTAGCTTATTTTATTTCGAAAAAGAAATCCTCTCCAAAAAAAACCCAAACTTGTTATTCCAATTTTAATTAAAATGCTGTAAATTAAAGGGAATAATATTTATTAAAAGACTACATTTTGATAAGAGAAACAATCATTTCTCTGAAAGCAATAATACATTTTGTGTGATAAGTAAATTAAACACAACATATGCTAGATTCCCTTTGGGGCCTCACAAAACCAACTAAAGTAACCAACAACTTTCTATATATGTATGTACATACATACTGATAAACAACATATGTATATACATATGTAGGTACATAATGTAAAAAGTAATCTTACCGAATAATTTCCCGGTTGTTCGCATGCCTCTTTCCATGGTGTTATTAAACCAATAACAATTAGGTAAATTGTAAACATAGATGTCTTAAAATAGGTACAAAAGAATGGTTTGTCATATTTTTCATCTTCATATAGAAACTGTAAAAAAAAAATAAATAAATAGATTATTATTTAAATTTGTTTATATTAAATTTAATTTATTTATGATTTACCTTTGTAATCTCATTAGACGTTACCCAAATAATGTCAACGAGTATTAAAACAATTATACCTAAAATAAGTTTTTGTGTCTTGCTTAGCATATTGTGCGAATTGACGAGCTTGCTGATGTGTTAAATGATCTTTATCCAGATTCTCATTTCGAGTTTCGTTCGAAGGATGCGCGGATGCATTGATGCAGGGAATAATAATTATTATGTGTGATGATGATTTTGATTTTGAATTTGAATCGTTTTGTTTTTCTCTTCCTGTTGTTTTACCCTCAATTCATGGATGAGTTTTACACATTTAGAGCTCTTAAAAGTTCATATTTTATTAAACTTTTACAACTGCTGCAAGGATTAAAAAAAGAAAACAATTATTAATTATTAGAAATTAGATAAAAAATGTTTATAAACTACGTTTCAACTTTTTCATCATGTGAAATGCAAAAAAAAAACTCTAGTATAATTATAATTCCTCCACTAATTATTTATGAGCACTTAAGGAAATCAATATTAATTTTTGTTTATATTTTTATTATTCGCAGGGAAGACGACAACGCTGATAAATTGTGTGTGTATATATATTTTATATGCGACTCTATTATCTTGTATAGACATAGGAAGCAATATTTCCATCAAAGTTTGATGTCAGATGTCAGGTTTGAATACCTCGCTATCCGTAGTTAATATTAATTGTAAAAGCGAAGCGATTAAAAACTGATCAAAATGATGATAAGCTTCTGTTCAGAAGCACTTTGACCAATTTATGATATGGGCTCCTCTAATACCATTACTATGACTATGTAGGTACACTTGTGTTTATCAGTGGGAAAAAGTGCAACAAACCATTGCATATAAATTGTTGTAGTTTTTGCTTCTATTTAGATACCGATTACAAGCATTTAGTCAACGGTGACGTTATGGTTGGATTATTTTTAAGTTTTATTTTTTTTTTTATTTTTTAGATTGAAGGTAGAAATAATATGAAATTATAATTTAGAAAATGGATACCAAGGTAGGTATTGTGGAAAAGAAACGATGTCAATATAAATTGTTACTAGGCAGACTCGACTCATATTTAGTACATGCAACATAAAAATATACAACATTTTCTAAAGAAATGAAAAAAAATACTACTTAAAGCTAAATTATGGGTTTCTATACATTCTAGTTTTGATCTTATGATAGATAAGAGATGGCTGCTAGGGTTATTGCTTATTTTGTTTTTTTTTTGTTCAATGTACTCCATGTTTTTAAAATGTTGTGGTTTATCACTTTAAGACTTTTTACTTTCGACACATAGGAGCTATGCAACAAATTTCATACTCGAACTTATAAAACATAACAATACGATGGCAGAAGAGTCGAAAAAAGGTTGTCCAACTATTCAGTCCATACAGCCTAAGCTTTAAGAAGGTTCGTGTTAGGGTTTTTTTTAATTCCTTAAAGACCTAAAGTAACATTAGTCCCCATACGAATTTTTGTCGTGAAAAATCTAAAATTTGAATTTTATCAAAAACTACCTGATAGATTTTTATGAAATTTTCTCGGCTGTTTTCAATACAAAAAACATATTTTTGTAGTGCTACATTAGAACCGTTATTTTTTTTATTTTTCCAGGAATTAATAAACGTATAATTTGTTTTCTGAACAAGCTCTAATATTGTTTTAAAAGTATTTGATGTTAAAAATATGTTTTTTTTTTTCAAAATTCGACACCTCAAAAACGGTTCAAAATTTAAATATAAAACGTTTTTTCATAGGCACTAAATACATAACTGTATCCTAAAAATATATTTCTAATAAAATGGAAAAACTTCACATACATATACAAAATATATATATAATATTTTATTTGGGGTTATGTAAAGTCCCTTGTTTACGCAGATAAGCACGAGACGGCTTGGAATTAGGGTCTCAAATTGTGCAAATATTGGTCGCAAATTCAGTCTCTCTTTAAAATGTATTCACTTGCCCGAAATCATTTTTAAAACATAATGAAAAAACCTTATTTTTATGAAAAGCCTACATTTTTAGGACCGATGTTGACAATTCTCAATTTCAGACTAACTCTCAATTTGAACCATGGACGTTCAAATCAAAATGCATATCGTGCACTTCGTGATTTTTTCAATAAGCGAGTTTAAAAGATTGACATTGCTTTGTTGTTGTTGGTAAATCAAGCATCAATTTAAGAATTTTATGTTAACATATTTGGAGCTTAAGTTTGTGAGTTTTAGCACAATCGTACCAAAGAGGAGCACCGTACAGGAGGATTGATTGAAAATAGATGTGTATAACAAAATTTTATTTTATTTTTTACTTAGCTTAGAATTTGTACATATACATACATATAAAAGGATATGCAGGTTTAAATAATAAGGGGTTATTTATGGATTTTTATAAGTTTATTAATCAATTTGAAATAATTTTGCTTTATGAAACTTTTATAACCGAAAATAATGTAAATATATTTGAACCCAAATGTATTAATTATGAATTGGAGTGGATACCAGCTATTCGAGTACAGTCAAGAGGGAGAGCCAGCGGGGGTTGTTTTTTCGGATATAAGAAGAACATGGAGCTTGTTAATTGTGATTTTCGGGTTATAGATGAGGTGACGTTTTTAAACCTGAATATTAAAGGAATAAACTACCGTTTACTGCCAACATACATCAACTGCAACCATTGGGAAACTGATTTTGCGAAACTGGAAGAATTTGTGGCACAACAGAGCTCATCGAATCTGATGGTGGTGGGAGATTTGAATGCAAGAATTGGTAATGAAGCTGGAAACGAAAACCGAATTAGAGGGATAGAGCGGAAGTCCAAAGATACAGTCTGCAACGCTAAGGGAGCAAAATTATTGGATGTTTGTAACTCTTATGGTCTTCGAATTATAAATGGAACCAGCTGGGCGGATAAGGAAGGCGAATTTACTTTTGTCGGCAATCAGGGTAGTTCGATAATTGATTACAGCCTTATTAGTGGTAACTGGAACGACCGAATAATTGAGTTCAAAGTTGAAAATGTGCCCTTTTCGGATCACTTTCCATTAGTTATGACTTGTGGACTTTCGATGGCAACTGAGGACTCAAACCCTATGAGACTCATACCAAAACTTAGGTGGAACCAAAAAAATAGAGTTCTATACCAAATAAATCTTAACACTTCTCTCCAAATTTATCAGCAATATAACCTGAGTCAGTTAGAAGAGGTAATGAAAGCATCATATCCGAGAACGTTGTGCAGTATTAGGAAAGCACAAGATAGCTTTATAGCGCCCTGGTTTGATCTAGAGTGTAAAAAGGCCAGAAAATTATCATTTGGATGGTTAAGAGCTTATCGTCGATCAAGAGATGATCACTTTAAAAGACAATATCTTCAAGCAAACACCTATTACAAGACCTTGTGTTTCCAAAAAAAAAAAACAAAATACTTTGAGACAGAAGCTAGACGGTTATCAAATTGTATGAACTCGAAGGACTTTTGGAAATTGGTGAACAATTTGAATGGTAAAACCTTTAAAATCCATCCCAAGCTGAGCCCCTTGCTTTTGGCAGACCATTTTAAAAATTTGCTAAACCCAATTCATGAAGGAAACAATTTTCATTTTGCACATCCGGGTATTTATAATGAAGTTTTGGACGCAGATATAACCAACGAAGAAGTAGATGCGGCTATGAACAAAATGAAGGATGGAAAAGCGGCAGGCTCCAATGGGATACCAGCGGAATTTTTTAAGTATGGAACCGTTGAGTTAATAAGCAAGCTTACTTCAGTTTACAACGAGGTGTTGGGAACAGGTATGATTCCTCAAGAATTTAGGGAATCAATCATTTTTCCGATCCACAAAAAAGGAAGCTGGTCTGAGATGTCGAACTATCGAGGAATATCTTTTTTAAATTCGTCCTATAAAATATTTACAGCTGTTCTGCAAACACGGCTCAATAGATGGATTGAAGAAAATAAGCTGTTGAAAGAATTTCAGGCAGGCTTTAGATCCGGTTACTCAACAATCGATCATATCTTTGTTCTGAAAAGCATTGCGGATTCATTTATAAGAAGAAGGAAGAAGTTATACGCGTTTTTCGTGGATTTTAAGTCTGCATTTGACACGGTGAATAGGCAAGCTCTTTTCTATAAGCTCTTTGGTATGGGAATGTCGTTAAGATTTGGAAGAGTCCTGCAAAGCCTGTATATGGATACAAATGCAGCAGTTTGGAATGGTACAGAAAGGTCGGATTGGTTCAGAACTGAATCAGGCGTTAGACAAGGTTGTACGATGAGTCCAAGCCTATTCGCTCTATTTATCGAAGACTTAGTCGATTTCTTACCTGCTGGTATCGAATACGCGGGAGAATTAATTAAAGCACTCTTGTTTGCGGATGATATTGTGGTTCTCGCGCCATCTCCAGAATCACTACAGCTTATGATAAACCGGATTTTTGAGTACTGTAAAATATGGAACCTAATAGTTAACATGGAAAAGTCCAAGATCATGATTTTCAAGAACGGAGGAGGTAGAAACTGCCTTAATGAAAAATGGAATTACAATGGTGAAAATATAGAAATTGTCAAAGAGTTCAAATACCTTGGAGTGATTTTGACAAAAAATTTAAATATGGAAACGCATCTGAGAGAAAAGCTTACAAGTGCAAAAGCCGCCATCAGCGCATCTTGGAGTAGGTGTTTCTCAAACAAAAATATCGCACACAGCAGTAAGTACACTGTTTTTAAGGCAGTAGCAGAATCAATCTTGTTCTATGCAGCTCAAGTATGGGGAGCGAAGAAATATGAAGATGTGGAAAAATTGTTACGCTTCTACGTTAAAAGGATCTTTCGGCTGCCACCAAATACGCCGAACTATATAGTTATGTTGGAAACGGGACTGCAGCCACTCTTTGTACGAACACTTAGAATGCAGATTGATTATGTGCTCAAAATCATGAATATGGGTAATTACCGGCTACCGAAGATAGTGGCACTTCAAACTATTCGAGAGAGGTCAGGATGGTATGCAGAATGGATGAAACTTGCTAGGGAGAGTGACATGGACCTTAACATTGATAACTTTGATTTCAATCACTGGAAAGAATCACTGTATTACCTAATTGCAAAAGTGGATGATATGTTATGGAGAAAATGCCTTAACGAAGCAACTGGGTCTCTGCACAGAGCAATTTACAGTCAACTCAATCACAATTTGGAGGCGAAGAACTATTTTCGGGATGAATTCAGCGTAGAGGAGTTTTCGATGATGGTTAAGCTACGTGGTAAACTTGTACCTCTTAACTTCATTCCACATAGGGAGGATTTACCAATATTATGCTCCTTATGTAATCTACAAGTGAGAGAAGATGTATTTCACTTCATGGGTAAATGTCCAATTCTTAAAGACATCAGGAGAAATGTTCTTGGAACGGGATTTTTGAATGAAAATGAAATTGTATCATTGTTGAACGAAGTCGACGTTAAAAAACTGTATATGTACTGTAAACTGGCTTTTAATTATAGGAGGAGAATTGTTAATGAGAGTTTCTGAAGATAATATTTTATTTCAATAGTTAACTATTCAAAAAAACTTTTTAATTCATGTACCTAAATTGTTTATTTATAAATTATATTTCATAAAAAATTAGTTTTCAATTTATGTTTTGTCAACTAGGCAGACGGCAGAATGCCATGCTTTTTTTGATTTTTGTAAACTATGTAAATTATATAAGACGAGAAATAAAAATCTATCTAAATCTAAAATAAAATCTATAAAAGGATATGAAATCCTCTTGTATTGATTTATTTTGTTATTAGTTGTAGACATATGTTTTTGAAAAATTGAATTTTGTGTCTATTATAATTCCAAGATATCGGCAATATTCGGACCAGTCTATATTCACTGAACCTACATTATGTGCAACTTGCACATTGTTTGGGAGAAAACAAGATTTTCGACGCCTTGTAAACCAAATAGCTTGTGTTTTTAAAGTGTTTATTTTAATCTCCCATTTAAAAAAGTATTTTCCTATTGAAGAGAGACTCATTTGCAATGTATGATAGTATGATAGACGTCCAGAAAATAAATGTCGGATGTAAAAATAGCGGTGTCAAAAATATTACAGATGGTGCAACCAAGTACTTTACCTTGAGGAATTTCATATCGAATATTATGGACAGTAGACATATCGCTTTGGACTTTAACTAAAAATTCTCTCCCTTTTAAAAAGTTTTGAATAATTTTTACTGTCGCTATAGGAAAGTTAAAGTGAAGAATCTTGTTTATTTATGCGTTCGTGCCAGACCGTGTCGAAAGCCTTTTCAATATCCAAAAGAATAACTAGGGCAGTCGATTCTTTGGAATTAAATGGATTTTAATACTCAGAATTTGTTGGTTGGTGTTATAAAATCATTTGAATCAAAATTGATAATCAGGAAAAAATATTATTCTCAATTATGTGATTGTCAAGATTTTCCTTGATTATTTTTTCTAGTAACTTGTTAATAGAGTTCAATAAGCTTATAATCCTATAAGCTTGCTGCTGCTGGCATCGTCTTTTCGTTTACCAGGCTGGAAAGAAACTTAAATTTAGACAACTATTGAACGTTGCAGTAAGATATCGTAAGCCTGGTGGCGATGGACCACTGGACTTCTTTCTTTGGAGTTATTTGAAGAAAAAAAGGCGTACGTCGATAAGCCAGCAACAAATCAAGAGCTAAAAGATGAGTTAGTTCGGCACATTAACGGCATATAACCTCAATTATTCCTCAGCGTCATCGAAAATTTGGACTATCGGATCGAGGTGTGCCACCGAGGTCCTGGTGGCTATTTGGCCCATATTTTGTCCCAAAAATAATTGAATCATACCAATAGATTTGGGCTTTATTTAAAATGTAAAATTGGCCCTAAAAATGTAACCACCCTTTATATGCTCTTTATTTCTCCTTGAAAACCACATGTCTTAAAAGAACACCCTTCAGAAAAAAGAAAGAGGTAGTAGTTTACCTCTTAGTTGCCTTCGAGAAAAAGAGTCTTTTTGAGAATTGTTGTTGCTGGATTTGGGGAAAGGACAATTTTAAAGACTATCACAGGTCTAGTCGGAAAATTCGTAATGGCAAAAAAAGTTGCAACTTAAGTGTTGCCACGGAATAAAAAAAACTTGATGTACTACTTTTAATGAACCCCAAGTTCTATGAAAAATATTTTTGTCAAGAAATGTGCTATGTTACATTTTCTTTTGTATATGTAGTACAAATTGATTTGTGATAAAGCAATTCTATTTAGAAGCAAGTTTTTTTTTTTTTTTTTTTTATAATAAGCACACACTCAAGGGGATATTACTACCCTTATTATGCAGAGGCACAGTGTGAGCACTAGGAAGAGGAGAGAGGGTTTAAAAGGAGATGTCGGTGCACATTGGTTTTGAATTCCTGAACATTGCAATGACTAGGAAAGACAGAGTGTGGTAAGGCATTCCAAATTCGCGTAGTACGGCTAAAGAACGAATCTCTGTATTTGACAGTACGGCCGAAGTTGGGCTCGAGGGTATACTGATGAGCATTCCTAGAAGCGCGAGTATTACGGTTGAACTGTTTAAGGGGAGGAATGCAACTGGCTATTTCACTAGAGCATAAGCCGGTTAAATAACGTTAAAAAAGGGTCAGACAAGAGACCTAACGACGATGTTCAAGCGAAGTAAATGAACTTATGATGATATTATCATCTATCAATTTAAATGCTCTACGTTCAATACTATCAAAGAGGCTTAAGTAAGTTGCAGGAGCACCAGCCCAGAGATGGGAGTTATACTCAAGCTTTGGACGTATGTAAGTCTTGTAGATAACAGCCAGATCAGAAGGGGTGAAATATTTCTTGCATCGCCTAAGGAAACCCAAACACCTTGCGGCATTTTTGGCGACATCGCGTATGTGATCATTCCACAAGAGGAGGTTGGTGACACACATACCGAGAATATCGAGGTGTTCAGTCTCATTGATGCAAGTGCCATCCATGGATAATGGTAATGGGGGTATATCTCGCTTTAACGATACAAGACAGCATTGCGTTTTCGAAGCATTAAATTCCACGCGGTTTTTTAATCCCCATTGAACAATGCTGTTTAGGTCGGAATTTAATAAGCTTATCATATTTTGTCGTTGCAGTTCCACATCCGAAGAAGAGGGATGTGAGTCTGAAAATGAATATGAAAAGCTAAGAGTACTATCGTCAGCGAAACGATGTATTGGATTAGATGTTGCAGACAGGAGATCATTAATAAAAATGAGAGAGTGTTGGAGATAGAACAGAACCCTGGGGCACACCAGCATTTATTTTATGGTTTTCAGACTTGAATCCATCCAATACTACTTGTATTAACCCATCCGAAAGGTAATTACTAATCCAATGAAGCAGGGATTCATGCACACCGAAAGCACGCATTTTCGATAAGAGAGCCTGATGCCAAACCCTATCAAATGCTTTTGAAATATCAAGTGCAATAATCTTACTTTCTCCAAAACGATGTAAAGATTTGCTCCACTGTTCGGTGAGATGAACCATGAGATCACCAGTGGACCTATTGCTTCGAAAGCCGTACTGCCGGTCATTAAGAAGCTTTCGATCTTCAAGATATTTCTTGATAATTAATCAGCGTTTCCATGACCTTGGAAAGAAGGGACGTAAGTGCAATCGGTCGGTAGTTAGAGGGTGAGGAAGATTTGCCTTTTTTGGGATGGGCTGGACAAATGCAGTTTTCCATCCTCTCGGAACGAGACCTGAGGAGTAGGACAGATGAAAAAGCTTACGCAGTGGTTTTGCCAGCGTTGAAGAACACCTCTTCAGAACAATAGAGGGGATACCTTTCGGACCAGCGGATTTATGTGTGTTTAGATCTCTAAGGACTCTTGCCACAGTACGAGTGCGAAAAAAGATTGGTCCCATAGAATCACTAACTCGCTCAAGTACAGGCGGAGTCATAACACTCACTGGCAGCGTAGAATTGGCGGCCAACTGCCTAGCAAAGAGATTAGCTTTCTCTAAAGAGCTAACAAAAGGAGTGTCATTGACAACGAGCGTAGTATTTTGATACCAATTTAGCTCGGAAAAATCTGTCTCGGCCATTCCCTTGTAGCTCATTTTATGGTTGGTCACAACAAAACACACATTGCTTAAGCTGAAGATATGACATAAGCAAGGAAGTTCTCAGCCTTGAAATTCGCAACTGAATTAATTCGAGTCGAGTTCGTAGGAAGTGAATAGACTTTTTAAAGGAATCTAGAAATAGAACCCCGATAATGATGAGCTGATGTGTTAGAGTTGGTTTTTCTTTCTGATTGGTTTACTTTTTTTCTGAACTCTTTCCCTACAAACAAATGGATCTGACCTTTAGAAATTGGCTAAAGGGACAATGCCTAAAGGTTTATCATTTTTTAAGTTTACCTAGAAATACTCATTTCATCATTCGACTGTTGATTAGTTGAGAATTTTAAAATTGAAATTTTTAAGATTCAATTTTTAGGCAAAAAATTACAAAATGTATTCGAAATATATTGGAACCGTTTTTTAATTAAGTAGTTAATGCCTGTTTCATTTTGCTAAGACTTTTTTTAAACAAATTCAATAAGGGAGCGACAAATTTCTTTCCTGAACTTCCTTTGAATTTCCGGCTCATCTTTATATTATTAAGCGATTAAATTATAGAGACAACAAACTAGGTAACTACCTTTTTAATTATTTTATTGTGGTAAACACTAAAAAGTTTATAACAATTTGTAATAAACAGCTACTTTATCAACTAAAGAATATAAACTTATTCCGACAGAGAACAGATAAACAACAAAAAT
Source organism: Eupeodes latifasciatus (assembly GCA_920104205.1). Classification (NCBI taxonomy): domain Eukaryota; kingdom Metazoa; phylum Arthropoda; class Insecta; order Diptera; family Syrphidae; genus Eupeodes; species Eupeodes latifasciatus. Next base: position 18,327,121 of record OV049925.1, read on the forward strand.
ATGTACGCAAAGTAAGTCTAATTAAAGTTTAAATTACTTGCTCTAGGAATTTGTTTATCTCTTAAATAAGCCAGCAATAATTTTTTTCGCAAATAAAGTATACTTAATAATAATGTGCGGGAAAATATAGAACAACAAAGTTTCCGAATAACAAATAGAAGAATAAGACGGAGATTGAAATGTCTGTGTTCTGTGATGAGATAAAATATAAGAAAAATAAAGATAAATAATAATAAACAAAGTCGTGGCATAGGCAACAAACTGCTCCGTTTTATCAATTGAACCAACGAACGAAGAGCATCAGCAGCAGCAGCAGCTGTTGTCTTGCTTGTTGTTGGTATTTTATTTAAATGAGCCGCTGAGTGAGCCTGAGCACAAATAAAAACAGGAAGAGAATACAATAGTTTTCGCGACTCGGGTAAAATCAATAAACACATTGCAACCTTCTATATCCTACCATATCATGGAAAAAATTCCTTTAGAAGAAGAATTATGACGAGGAACTCAAGACACCTGTCCGGAGAAACAAATCACGAATCCCTAAAGTTCATTTAAAGGAAGATCTCAAAAACAATTGGAATAATCTCTGCAGAGTTTCATAAGATATTTCCATGCATTTTAGTTGAACAGAGTTTCTTTTTATTTGGCACCAAATAATAGTACTTATTTAGGTCATTTGAATAATTTATTTATATTGTTTGTTGTTTGTTCGCTATGAGAATGACCAATTTCGAAATAGTGTACCTTTGTTTTGATTTCAAAAGCATGAAGAAAACATACAAAAAAAGAAAAGACAAATGAGTCGTCACTGGGTCGGTACTCGGTGAGAACACTCTCAAGGCGTCTCTTTGGGGGATTCAATTCATGTTTTTCTTCTTTCTTAAATCGCACTTTTTAAGAAAAAATATTATTTTATCGCATTGTATTTTATTTTTGGGACGAGCGAGGAAGAAATCAATTGCAATCAGTTCAGTTTGAGCCAAGCAGTCAAAGGACATTTACCTTTAAATCTATTTATTTTACTTTTATTTCAATTCTATTCGACATAATTTCATTTTCACATGAGATACACTTTGAAGGTAGGTAGGTAGGTACATTGGTACATTATGGTAGGACGTCTTTTTATTTTTCAACACAGAATATGGTTATTAACTTTTGACTTTGGTGGGTGTTCCTAGTTTCTCTCTGGCACTGATATAGTTTTTTTTTAACGAATTTGAACGATTTATTTAATGAAAATTTACATTAATATTTAATAAAATAGATAAAATATACATACTCCACACCCAAAAGACGGAAGAAAGAAATAAAACAACGGATGACGAATTATTATTGACCATAAACGACTACGACGGACTTGCGGTTCGGTTAGGTTGTTTCTCGGTTCCTCGCTAGCAGCAGCAGAGAAAAACTCTTTTCTTTCTTATTTTATTTTTTGATACAAAACGTCAACAACTTTGACATTTGAAAATAAGGGGGTATTTTTTCTTTGATACAGAGGGATATTTGATTTTAAATGGGAATATTCCTGTACAGCGGCTGTGAAGAATGATACCAAAATACTTAATTTTTAAATTTTAAATATAATGATAAATAATTTTTAAAACGTTCATACATTTCTTATTTTGTTCAATTGTCTATTTAACGACAGGTTTATTTACATTTACAATCTTATTAATTTTATTTTATGTTGTTTTTTAGACTAAGGCAATTTTGGGTCACATATTAGCAATAATGCGCCGAATATTCTCTTCCACGGCGTTAATCATCTCGACCTAATCTGCGTAAACTAGCGGTTTCACATAACCACACAAAAGAACAGCAAGGTTAAATCGCACGGTCTTGGTGGCAACGCCACAGGCCCACGACCTTAGATTATGGTAATACATTTGCACGATCTGCAAACGTTGCTTAGAGGTAAGTCTATACACTATGAAATGGCAAATCAAACCATGACAGCTGTCAAAAACACCAGCTCCCAAAAATGTTTTGCCAGATTGAATAAAACCCATCTGTTGTATGCTTCACACAATTGAGTAAAATGCTAAAGTATTTGAAAATTAGTATTTTAGTATATTAGTATTCGAACAATACACACGCTTCAACAACGCATTGAAATTATTGAAAACCACTACACAAAACAATCTATATCATACACATTCAATGCAAAAATAGCATGGAGACATTTCTCGAAGACTTGATCACTATTGGCCATCGAGATCTTGTGATTTGACACATTTAGACGTTTTTCTTTAGGGTGAAAGATATGGTTTATCCTAATGCTTCACAATCGATATAAGAACTTAAAGATGGAATTCGTAAAGTTAACGAAGACCGACAGCAGCAAATGTACGAGTTCCTCATCTTATTTAAAGTTATAAAGGGTGGTTGAATTTAAAGAGGCGATGTTGATTTTTGGATAAAACAATTTAGGAAATTATTGTCATTTATTTTTATTATGATAATATTTTTATAGTTCGATTATGTATGGAACAAATTATCGGCAAAATGGCCGCTGTGACCAAGGCGACACACCTTCATCCGATGGTCCAAAATTTCGATGATAAAAATAAATAAATTAGGTGGCGAAACAGTCCGTTGAGAACTAGGGCCTAGTGACTTACAACTCTCAACCATTCCTGTGTGCGAGTAATGTTTTCGGGGATGGAGGGGACCTAGAGTTTTAGGCCGAATCCGAAAGGCTAATTTGAAAATGCACTTTCCATGACAAGAATTACTCTTGGAGGATTTGTCAATTCCTCGCAAGAGGCAGTACCTGTGAAAAAAAACTTTAGATGACACAGGCAGGAATTGAACCCAAGACCTCTGGCATGACAGTCCACCACGCACTAACCATCATGCCACGGTTACTGGCTGAGGCATAATTGAGGTTCTATGCCGTTAATGTCCCAAATTTTATCTCATCCTTTAGCTCTTAAATTTTCGCTGGTTCATCGAAGTTCATCTTTGCTTTCAAAAAACCTAAAAGAGATAAGCTAAACGGTGCCAAATCACATGATTTTGGTTGCGAATCATCGCCACCACGTGACATAGCACGGCCATTGAATTTGTCTAGCAAAAGAGCCATTGTTTCGTTAGCTGTGTGGCAAGTGACACCGCCCTGTTGAAACCACATATCGTCCACATCGATATCTTCTAATTCGGGACGTACCACCACGTGACATAGCACGGCCATTGAATTTGTCTAGCAAAAGAGCCATTGTTTCGTTAGCTGTGTGGCAAGTGACACCGCCCTGTTGAAACCACATATCGTCCACATCGATATCTTCTGATTCGGGACGTACAAAGTTCCTTATTATCTCACGATAGCGGGCACCATTCACAGTAACTGCCTGACCGCCCTCATTTTGGATAAAATACGGCCCGATGATGCCATGCAGCCGGCCCATAACCCGCGCCAAACATTGGTGTTTCGACAATCAATCTTGGATTATCTTCGCCGAAATGCTTATTGACGAATCCATTGAGGTGGAAATAAACACCAACGCTCAAGATGCTTTTCTTTGAAAATTGAATATCCACTGTTGCCATTTTTTGCCACCTTGGCCGAACTAATCACGACGTGCACGATATGCATTTTGATTTGAACGCCTATTTTCATATCAAGCCTGAATTGTGTATATTTCCATGGTTAAATTTGAATTAGTCTGAAATTGACAAATGTCAAATGAAATGCAGAAAAAACTTGACAATTAGGTGTGGTTCACATTTAACATCGGCCCTTAAAATTTAGTCACCATTTACATAAATGCAATATGATATTATTACCTTCTTGAAGCTCTGACATCAATAATGTCTATTTTCTAGTGGGTGAATTTGACGTCTCATAATTTTACCTTCTTCCTTCCCAATTGATATGTAGTTAAAAAGCAACCAATAACTTGAGGCAAACATTTTTTAAACTAGGATGAAAATTTAAAGATAAAATGTCAAATTGAATGGCCTCAAAGGATTCCAATATGTGGACAACGTCTAGTGCTGTTTTGAAGCAGAAATTTAAAAAGAAGATTCGATAAAACGTGAAAATCAGTGACCTCCAAGGAGTTCAACGTGAAAACCATTCAAAATGAACACAACCATAGGAATGATCTTCAGTTTGACCCAGTGAAAGTTTTTGAACTGTCAAACTCAAAGTTGTGATTTTTTAAGCAAACAAAAAACAGTATTAAGATTGACAAAATCGATGTCAAATGTGACAGATAAGAGTCTGATCATCATGTTCAGAAGACAAAGATTTTAGAGCTGTGAACAAAAAGTTTTGCATTCCAATTCTTGAATATGTGATGACTTTATCTTTTATTTTTCTTGTGTATAGAATTTCAGATTATTTGTATTCTTATTTCTAACCAACAGAATTTAGAAATAAATCCATCGAATTGTAATAAGGTAAGTGTTTGGTTTTATAAAAATCAAACAGGTTTTTATAAGTTTTTAAATAAAGTAAACAAACGTCATTTTAAAATTTAAAACCTTTATAAAACTGGCTATTAGTGGTTCCTACTTGGATCACATTAACAGTTGAATTGTTAGAACTCTGGTAATTAAATTATCAACTAATGTGGATTTATTTCCACAAGATCAATGATAAATGATAATGATAAAAAGTACAATTTTTATTTAATACCCTTTATTTGTCTCAGACATTATAATCTAAAATAGTTGTTTTCCAAGTCTAGAGACTTATTCAATGTCTAAGATCCCCGTACGGCTTCTTTTTCAGTGTTTTTCACTTAAAAACATTTAAAGTCTCAACAAACTTTAAAAAGGCGTTATGCGGTTTAACCGCTTAGTTCACTTGAAAATTGTTCCTAATTTTGTTGCCTGTTTTGTTGTTTCTTTGATATTTTTTAATTCCTTGGCAACACCCAACAATCCAATTCCTGAAACTTACTACAATACAAGTACAGGGAACTACTCTCTTATAGCATTTGTTATGACCACCGCAGTGTTGTTAAGGAAACTATGTTTTCATGATAATTTCTTGTTCGCATAAGTAGTATTACCCATAATCGTTATCTTAAATTATAATTTTCTAAAAAACAAAACAAAAATAATGGCTTCTGAAATTGTTTGCAATGGCAGAAGTCGGACTTCATTACCAACATTGGAAGTGGTCAAATCAAGTAAGTTTCTTCAAAAAGCTTACTTCTTTTTCTCGAAAATATTTGCATACAGACATACGAGTACCTATACATTTTTTGTGGTTTGAAAAAGATATGTAGTTCACATTTTATTTCTTTTTTGAAGCTTCAACAACTATAATGTCTACAGCGGATAACATTGATTGGCTCTTGCACATTTATTATGCACGAAGAGATTTCACAACCTGCAAAGTAATAATTGAAAAGGAATTACCCGACTATTTAAATCCGGAATATTTATTTTTCATCAAGGTAAGATTCAAAGTGAAAAAAGGTTTAAGAATCGAAGTTATGATAAATAAGAACATTATATAAGAAATTAGTTTTCAATTTCGAGAAAGTTGAAATTGTAAATAAATAGCACATAATTTTGAGGAAATTTTGTTCAAGTTTTAATAATATCTATTAGAAACAAATTTAAGAAAAATACATTTACATATGTATATAAAAAGTCTCATGATGTAAAACTTGTAAATGTGGAATTTTCATATTTTAGAATTGAGTTTATTTAGGTACTCAAAATCAGTAGAAATTTTTCATGTTTCCAATGAAAAAAAATTCTAAAATTTCAGTTGAAAACTTTTGTGATTTTAAATTGTTTGAATAGGAAATAATTGAAATTTTGTTGGAATCTCAAGATTTCATATGAAAATTTGTTACATTCTATGTATGTATGCTTGAAACCTTTTTGTCCGAAAACTTTTAATAGCAACACTTTTGAACTGAAGTATTAGCCTAGATGGAATAAAATGTAGTACAGGGTGGCGCACCAACTGTGCTACAATTAGAAATTCAAATAACTTTTTTTAAATCACTGAATTTAATTTTTTGTTTTGTGTTGATTAAAAAATAAAGGGGAGAGTACGATAACTTTGGCGACAAAGTTTAATGACGGATTTGTATAGAACAGTTAAAAACAAGCATTTTTTTACTATGGGAGGGAGGTCTATCTCCCCCCGTTTAGGCGGTAGGGGCAGTTTAAAAAAATATGTACATTAAATGAAAAAAAAAATAATTAAAAAATAACGGTAATACTTATAATTAAGTATTATACCTTTTTTTAAAGCCAACACTTTTGTCTATTAGCTTGTTTTTAAATCAAGTCATTCAAAAAAAGTTCATCAAAAATTGTTTTAAAGTCAAAATTTGTACAAAAAAAAGTTAAAAAAAGGTTTAAAGTGTAATTTTTCAAAAATTTCAGATTATCTACTAGTTTTTTTTTATAATTCATTGCTCTTTTTGTTTTTGATCAAAAACTGAAAACTAGATGACTTGGCTTCTAGTTCTTGAGAAAATTGAAAATTACCAAAACAAAATATTTTAATTAAATTATTTTTTACTAGTTTTCAGTTTTTGATCAAAACCAAATAAGAGCAATAAATTCTGAAATAAAAACAATGGTAGATAATCTTGAAGTATTGAAAAAGTTACACTTAAACCTTTTTTTAACTTTTTTTTACTCAAATTTTGAGTTTAAAATTAAATTTTTCAAAAACTACGCATAGTTTTGACTTGATTTAAAAACTGGCTAATAGAACAGAATGTTGGCTTTAAAAAAATGTATACAACTTAATTGTTAGTATCACCGTTATTTTTAATTATTTTTTTCTATTTTAAATAAACGGGGGGAGATAGACCCCCACCCTCCCATAGTAAAAAATGCTTGTATTAAGACCTTCTAACAAAAACCGTTATTATATCTTGGCGCCAAAGTTATCGTAAAATTTTATTTTAAATAGTTGATTGTTTTTTAACGATGATAGACCGCAAAAATGGCCTCCACGCTCACCCACACATATACGGCACCTGATGAAAAAATTGTGCATTGCGGCTTGAAGCTTTGAAGTTGGAATCGGCTAAATTATTGTCATTATAGACTGCTTCAATTCAGTCAAATTCCTTAGTTTCGTTTTGTACACCTCCTGCTTGATATAACCCCATAAAGAAAGTCTGGTGCGCACCACACAGTTATCTACTCGTTCTGGGTGCAGTTCCGTCTCATGGAGCATTTTAGGATTGGATATACTCCAAATACGGAAATTTTGCTTGTTAACATTGTCGTTCAGCTCAATATGGGCCTCATTAGAAATGAACAAACAATCTTGTTTTCTTCAGCCATTGCAATCGTTTTTCGGCAAAATCCCTCGCGAAGGAGAAAAAAATGTAAGTTTTAAAAATAATAATATAAACGTTTCTAAGAAAGTAATTTTTTTAGACAAAAATCACAAAACCTGGCCAATTTGAGAGGTTGATTGCGGTTCATCAGCAGAAACATACAGTTACAATCATGACATTCAGACTGTAGTAACCTTTTCTATTTATATAGAGATGTTGAAGATTTTTTTTTGGTGCTATGATTCGATGATGAGTTCCATCGATGCATCCTATTACTCTAGAAAATCTGGTGTTCTGGTAAAAATTAATCTTCGATAAATTCAAATTGGTCAGATATGTTCTTCTACTACATACGTCTAGCACTTCTACTACCGAAACTGTTGGTTGAGCAAGGGCTAAATTAAAATCATAACCACTGCACTTTTGGCAACTTCCTTCTGCCATGAAATGTAGGGCAGTGCAGAGCTTGAGAATTGGTGGGACTGCGGATAAGAACGCTATGGTTGTTTCAAATAATCTTTGATTTCGTTTAGCACATGAAGAAATGTGTCTTTGTCGAGTCTAAAATAACTTATAAATCTGCAACAAAACGGAGTCATTAAACCAACATTTCTCGGTGCGGGGAAATAAATCCACGGGAACTAACTCCACTGAGGGATTTTGATTTAGGGAAACTCGAAATAATATTTCACGTTACATTTGTTATTATGGTCAAAATTACAAGGGGAGCTTAGTTATTGATGAGCAAGGTGATAAAAAACTAATAAAACATTGTCCCATACGTTTGTGTATGCTCATACGTTTGTGTATGCTAATAAATGGTTTGATAATGACTGCAGAAATCTCCGAAAGAAATCCTTTGTTTATTTAAAACTTTTTAGAATGACAAACTCCCAATTCTTTAAAAATAAGTACGTAGAATATAATAGAGATTATAAAAAATTATGTCTATCTAAAAAGATAGATTATCAAAAAAAATTGGCAAATGAACTAGAACACTGCACGAACTCCAAATCCTTCTGGCAAATTGTAAACGAGCTGGGTGGGCGTAATCAGGGTATGAAGTACTCTCTAGATGCTGAGACGCTAGCAGCTCATTTTAAAACTCTGCTCTCAGCTGACGAAGACCTTCATACCTTCGATTACGCGCTAAATAACTCTGTAGTAAATGAGCTGGATACTGAGATCTCGCTTGTGGAATTGGAAGCTACGCTCTCAAAAATGAAAAACAATAAGACACCAGGTACGGACGGTATACCAGTGGAATTCTACAAAAACAGCACTTTTGAATTTAAAAATTTCCTTGTAACCTTCTTTAATAGATTGTACAACGACGCTATCGCTCCAACTAGTTTCAAGAAATCCGTTATTTTTGCAATTTTTAAGAAAGGTGATGTAAATACGCCTGAAAATTATAGAGGTATTTCGGTACTAAATACAATTCGAAAAATTCTTTCAGCCATTCTGAATGGAAGACTTATTAAATGGATTGAAAGTAGTAATCGTTTGAGTATTTTTCAAGCCGGTTTCCGGCCAGGTTATTCTACAATGGACCATGTTTTCGCTATCTCCAGTATCGCTAGAAAGTTTATTGAACGGAAGAAGAAACTATACACTTGCTTTGTTGATTTTAAAGCTGCTTTTGATAAAGTCAACAGACAGGCTTTAATTTATAAAATGTCCTGCATAGGTGTATCTCGCAAGTTTTTGTTAATGTACGAAAATCTAATTTTCGCATCAAATGCAAGGGTATGGGATGGTTATGATTTCTCGAATAGTTTCGAAACAACAGCCGGAGTGCCGCAAGGTTGTATTTTGAGCCCTTTACTGTTTTCTCTCTTCATTGATGATATTTGTGATCATCTTCCTGGTGGAGTCTCTTTTGGTAACAGCATTGTCAAAGTTTTATTATATGCCGACGATTTGGTTATGTTTGCCGACAATCCAGTTTCGCTACAGATGCAAATTAACCGACTTTGCTTATTTTGTGAGACTTGGGGTCTGCAAATAAATGTACAAAAAACAAAAATCATGATTTTTGAAGGAAGGCAAACAAGAAGACGCCCTAATGAAAAGTGGTCGCTCAATAACACCGTTATCGAAATAGTCCAGGAATTTAAATACTTGGGTGTTCTTCTTACCCACAATTTAGATTTCGCTAAACATGCTAAAATAAAAAATAAAGAAGCCAAGTTGGCACTAAATTTGATGTGGCCTAAGTTCTTCTCCAACTCCAACATTGATCTGGTATCTAAATATAAAGTCTTTAATGCAACAATAAATTCATGTTTGTGCTATGGTGCACAAGTTTTCGGTTTTTTGAACATAGATGCTTTCGAGAGCCTACAAAGGCACTTCTTTAAGCGCTTGTTTCGTTTGCCTAACTCAACTCCAAATTACGCCATTTACGTAGAGTCAGGTATCACCCCTATTTATATAAAAAATTTAAAGGCTAATGCGGATTTTATTGTTCAGGTGATGAAAAGAAGTGAACTGTGCCTTCACAAAATAATTTTGGAAAAAATGCTGCAATCGAATGCATCTCCGTTTAAAGACTGGAACCAACTCGCAATAGTAACAGAATCTTCCCTCAACCTTTCGGAAACCAATGTTGACGACTGGCAAGCGCATTTCGCAGGTGTTATTGCTAAGTTTGACCAAAAGTTGTATGTAGAAAATCTTTTTAGTGCAACTTCTTCAGCATCTAGAAACGTTTATAGAAACTCAAATCATCAATTGAATTCGGACATGAACTACTTCAGAAATGTTTACTCAGTTGCTCAGATAAGTATTATTTTTAAAGCCAGAGTCGAAATCTTAAACTTAAACTTTATGCCACACCGAAGTGATTTGCCGCAGCTATGTGATCTGTGCAACAGAAGAGAAATCGAAGATATCTACCACTTTTTAGCTATTTGCCCAATTTTACAAGAAATTTGTAGATTAGACTTTCGGAAGAGTATTTTAACAATGCAAGAATTTTACGAAATCCTAAATGGAGCACTGGGTTGGCTAAATGTATTCAAATTTTGTCGACAAGCTCTTAACTACCGGAACAGTTTCACTTAATTAATTTTTAGCCTTTCTCATTTTATGTTGCAAATCATACAAAATTGTCTTTTTTGTGTTTCAAATCACGTAAAAATTGTCAAAACTTTATTTTGAGTAAAGCCTACTATTCAAAAAATTGTATTATTTTTATAAATTGTAATTTTGTGTTTCAAATCACGTAAAAATTGTTCGAATTATTCTAATATTTTTATTTAAATAATTTTAAATTTTCTTTTTAATTTCTATATTTTTTTTGTATCACTTATGAAATGTCAATTCAGGCAGACGGCAGTCAATGCCATGTCCTTATTCTTAGGAAATTATATTGTAAAATCTTATGATGTAAAAAAAACAAATAAAGAATTTATCTATCTATCTATCTTGTCCCCAAATTTTTGCAGAGCCAAAAAAGAATATAAAGTTTTTGTATTTCAATACAATGAACAATGATTCTTCGATATGGTGATGATACAAAAATTAGGAAAAACAAAAAAGTTTATTTTCAACATTATTTTCGGAATCTCAGGATTTTAACTCCCTTTTTCGGGGTCACACCCGCTCGCGCAACTCCGTTGCTCCGCTTAGGGTTTGTAAAGTCGCCAGGCAGGCGCCTATATCAACAACTTCTTTCAATAAAAGCACCTGTGGGTGGCCCGTTTCGCGGGTTCTCAGGATTTTAACTAACTTCTGTTCCCTAAGTGCTAGGAGATCGCCTATGGGGTTAAAGTAAACAGATATAAATTTCATTTGGATTATTCACTTGGAAAATTGGTAATCGCAATGTTTACATTTACCCCACAAAATGAATATTACCCATCAAAAAAGCATTGGAAATGGACCTATCTTTTTTTTTAAATAAAAACAAAACTATTTTTATTAAAAAAATTATATTTATTCACATGCTTTCAAATCTTTTTGTCAGGAACAAGATACAGGTACCTGAGTAGGCCTAGGCAGTTATTAAAAGAAAACAATGTTTTCATTCTTCAATTTTCTTTTACATTAATGGCAATGACCAACAATGCTGCTTGATATGGTAATACTTCTCCATCACAAATATTTTTAACAAAAGGAATAAAGCCATCACACAACCAATTAAAAAATTGTGGTTCCTCCATCCATCCATTTTTGGAGGCTGCGTAGTGTTCCCGGAAAACCAGCTTTAGAAACCCATCTTGCCTGAACAGCAGCACCTTTAAAAATTATTAACGGTGGTAATGTGGAGCCATCGACCGAAACGCATGAAGGCACTGTAGTGGATTCCCATCCAGTTTCACCTGAAATCCGGCTTAGAGCTTTGCCCTTAACACCCAAACCATGCATGCGGCTGTGATCGTGATGAAATCTGCTTTCGTCGGCGTTAAAAACGTATTGTGGTTTATTGATAAGTTTTTATCTTCCATAACTTTTTGAAGTTTATCATAAAAGTCGCATACGACAAATGGGTTTCTGGCATCCTTTCTTAATTTTTGCAGATGTTTTGGTTTTATAAAGTTATCTCCGGGTAGCGCTTCATAAATCCCAAGTACCAGTCCTCACCTTAGGTATCGTCTTTGGATTGAGTTTTTATTCTGTTGTTTTTTACATGTTCTCCCACAAGTTCCTTAAGTTCATGTTTGTCGCAGGGTAATCCCATGTTTGCACGAGTAATTATACATTTAACTATTTCATCTTCAGTCGCTTTTGGAAGGGAGGGTGCTCGCCCCGACCCAATTGCATCTAATGATGATTTTCGCCCATTAATTCTTTGAAAGATGACCGATTTTGGGATTTTGTATTTTTCCTCGGCTTCGCGGTATGTAGTTTTTTTATTCAACACATCTCGTACAGCGTTTTGAAGATCGTTTACACTTTAATTTACTTGTGGTTTCATCTTTGTATATGTTCGGGGCATTTTAAACTCTAGAAATGGAGTTAATCGAAAAAAAGATACCGGAAAAGCGACGTTTACATTTACCCCAAAAATATGTTTACATTTACCCCTTATGCTTCAATTACTGGGGTAAATGTAAACATGCAACAAAAACATACAAGGAATGACAAGAGCATGGTTTTTTTCACAGGAACTACTTCAATGCACTTTTAATTAAATATAACAAGAAAATAATACTTACGTTTGAAATAAAATTAACTTTTTTTTAGAGGTCACAAACACACTCACAAACATGAATTTCACTTTTCAGAGACAGCTTGTTTTCACGACTAAAATTCTCAAGGAAATCCGAACAACAACTGAAAGGCATTAAATGCACCGGTGTCGCGACATTTCATATTTTGATTTTTTTTTCGTCTGGGCTGCTACAATTTATTTTTAATCGTGAAAATAACGGTCGTTTACATTTACCCCAACCGACCCTAAAATTGTAAAGTCGCCAGACAGGCGCCAATATCAACAGCTTTTTTGAATAAAAGCACCTGTGGGTGGCCCGCTTCGCGGGATCTCAGGATTTAAAGTGCTCCAAGTTGTGTCATTTGGTGATTCTTATTAAGTGGGACATTAGCCCCAACATTTTTATTTGGGCTTCGGTCTTACTTGGGTGGGACTTAGGGCCCAAATAAGATTTCGGTTTTATGTCCCACCGAAGTGAGACATAAGCCCCCAAAAAAAAAAGTTGGGCGTTATGTCCCTGGGCCCTATGTCCTTGCGCCTTATTCTACTTGCTTCTTCTTTCAAAAAGTGGGAATTAATTTCAAACTCAAGGAGAACTTAAATCACACATTTTTTTCGGAATAAGATTCCCAGTTAGCATGGGAACTAAATCCACTTTACTAAAGTGGATTTAGTTCTCACTAAGTAGGAACTAAATCCCTCAGTGGAGTAAGTTCCCGTGGATTTATTTCCCCGCACCACATTTCTCACCAAAGAATTTGTTTACAAAAAATACTTTTTGTTTGGAAGTTCCAATGGATTGGAGCGATCTCTAATATTTTTTCTCATCAGCGCAACATCGAGGGGATTTTCTTTTTCCGAATTTACAAGAAACAAATCAATACAACTCTCTATTTCGTATTATTTTGTCTTTTTAATAAAATTTTGCACTGAATTCAAAACTTTGAAATACCTATGTACGTATTTTACTTTACACAGCTGATTTTGACACAAAATAAGCACATAAAAGTATGCAATGTATTTGGTCTACTCAAACGAAAAAAGTTTTCTCCCATAATACGAATTTTTTTGCAGTTGTCTACAAATTGAGTTGTCTTGATTACAACTCAACTAAGTTGAGTTGTGATCCATAATATGCCCGTAAGTCATCTTGAAGTATCCGCTGTAATGACCGCCTGCTAACTCCAATTTTCCCCGACAAGTTTCGAGTCAAAACGCTTGGATTATGTCTGTATTGCCGATGCTAAAGCATCGATTGCATCCTGAAAACGAACATTGGGATCTCGATGGTAAGGTCTTCGTGCGATGCTTCCAGATTCGTCAAACATGTTCACCAGCCACATAATTGTCCATCTACTCGAGGGAGTACCGCCTAACTCCCGCCTTAATTCCCTTTGAACGGAAATGATGGACTGCAAAGCATGGTGCACTTCTCAAATTCTTTTTTCAGTATCCCAAGCATTCATTTTGATAAATAAATAAAAATTATAAAGCCGATTACTCACACAAAAAAAAAGAACGTTTTATTTTTGTAGCACGATTTTTTCGCTACCCTGTAATTATATACATAGGTGCCAGTTAAAGCTATGATTAATTTTCATCTTTTAAAGATTTAAAAGCGATTAGGAATGATATCTTTGGAAATCCAAATTTACCAATAGGAACCCTCATAACTTTCAATTGAACTTTCCAATATATGTACATAATTGCCTTTATTGGATAGCAATTTTATGACGTAGGTATGAACCCGCAAATTTTCTTTGTATTCCCACTTGTCAGCTTTACGTCCAATGATCAACTCTAACCCCAAATGCTTGATTCTAATCAGAAAATGTTTGTAAAATGAAAAACAAATCATTGACAGTAAGGCTAGGCGCGCACATGCAACTTTTTCGAAACCAAATACATAGTTCGATCGTTAGTTGCCCAAACATCGCGCACATAAGCAACTCCGAAAGTAATTAACGAAATAAACCAATACACAGGAAACATTTATTTACCTTGACTAAATTTGTCTTTCTCTTGCACTTACAGAAAATTATTCAACGATTTAGTTGAATGTCCGCGCAGTTACCTACCTACCGAGGTGATCATTGAACCTTTTTTGACAGGTAGCTTAAAGCTATCAAACAATTTAAAATAGAAGGGTTATGATTTTATTATGGGAGTGCATAATATCAATTTCATTTGACAAATCGTCAATTTCATTTGACAACCTCAATTTTCCTTTATGCTTCCCACCAAAAATTGGTAGTAAAATCTATAATGGATATTTTATTTTTCATTTTTTTTTGTTCAACAACAAATAATTCATGTAATATTAAAAGCATTGAAAATAAATCATAAAGGTAAAAGTGCACTCAAATACATGAAGCAATTCCAAAAGTTAAATATGACGTATGCAATTATGCATATATACAATAAAAAAAAACTGTAAAAATGCTGGAAGGAATAAAATAATTTCAATTTTATGTTGTCATTGGAAATTTGATGTCAACATAATTTTTTGCAGTTGCATTTACAATCAAAAACAAAATATAAATTGAAATTTTTCAAATAAAATATTTATTTATTTCAGATGGAATTTTATTTATATTTATTGTATATACATACATATCTCAAGTTTAAATATTGAGTTCTGTCAAATTATATTTTGGTGTATAAAAGTTACAAAGAATTTCGATAGAATTAAAATTAAACTTGAAAAAAAAAAATTGATTTATACAATAGTGATTGTTGAAACAAATTTTCTGGTCACGTGAACTAGTTTTATAAACTGTCATAAGCTTCGTTAGTATACACGGTTTTTCTGAGGCGATTTATGTTGACGTCTGGTTATTCTATTATACTCGTATCTCTCTGTCTATACGCGTTGTGCCCACAACGTTGTGCCCACAACGTTGTGCTCACAACACTATGTGTCTACATGTGTTGTGACTACTCATGACCGCTTTTCCATTTTGTGTTGTGGAATGACAAAGTTGAAACATTTGTGTTTGAAATTTTGAGCCGGTGATACTGCCGACCGACATGCAGTTACGATTGCCACTTGAAAAAAAAGTTTGTGTCCAAATTTGAAAATAAAAATGACCACTTTTTTTTATAATGAACTGGCACACAGGGGTTTATTAATACCCTTAACATGTTTAAAGTTTAAACACAGTGCGAGTTTTAGGAAAACAGGGAAGGATTAAAGAGGTAGGTAAAAATGACCAACAAAATCACATTTTGCTTAACATATTTTCCATATTATTCAGATGACATTTATTTTTTGATTACGTACAAATAAACTCACAAAATCCCTAACATACTTAATTAAATTAGATTAACCCAAATAAAGATGACGAAATATAAAAACAAAGCTTGAACATTAGATCAAAGTTGCTTAAATGAGTTTAACAGTTATTTCTATTTAGCCAAGTTAGTATGTTAAAAGAACGTTTTCGTTACTCAAATTGTCGAACATATTTTGTCGTTTCCGAAAAATATGACCAAATGGAATAAAAAATGACCATTTGACCAAGTAAAAAATAATAACCAAATTTGGTCACAGATGACTAATGTGGTAACCGTGTATACAATATGTGCAAAGCCGAAAAGCAAAACAAGTATACCTTTCGCATCGACGAACAGAAAATAATGAGAAACTCGAAACGAAATGAGAAAGGAACTGTACTGCCCAAGCAGAAAATTCAATTTCTGTCATGAGCATCCCGTCCCTTTACTCAGCTCCTCTCTTGCCCACAAACTCTCGTCACAACGTTGTGGGCACAACACGTATAGACAGGCACAAAGAGACACGGAAGTGAAGCAGACATTTGGCGCGTTCAATCTCTTATTGGATAGGCTATATCGTGAATAGGTGAATTCTTAGAAACCTTATTAAACGAGTCTGATTGACACATCTGTCAAAAAATAAAACCAACTTTCAGCTTTTCACAAAAAGCTGATAAATATTAAGATTTTGGGCCCGAAAATAAAATTTTCAATGATTAATTTTAATAATTTACCTAACATCTTTTAAATTTTTTACCAAAAAATAGACAAATTTGAAATCAATTTTCAGGTTTATTTAAACTCAACCATGTGTTGAATCAACTGTTCTGTCAGATAGTCGAATTTTCCAGACACTTATGTATGTAGATAGATTAGGATTTCTTTTTTGATAGTGCAATTGTTTTAGTTTTAGTTTCTTTTTGTTTTTACTTTTGAAACGTCAAAAAAGTTTTTGTGCTTTAAGAATAAACATTTTCAATTACTTCCCATAAAAAGGTTAATACAAGAATATTTCTATTTTAAAAGCGAACAATTACCAACTGTATTCAAATCCACATCAAAATAAATTTCTTTAAGCAAATGTCACTTTGACACATTTAGTCAAATTTTGGACAGACAAAAATATCATTCATTTCACAAATTTCTTATAAACATTTTATTTCATAAGTTTGTGATTTGATTTGATCTGTAGCTTGTTACTCTGTCTTTTTGGAACCACATGTTGTCCATGGTTCCATTTCACGATTTCTAATCATTGGGCAAAAAATCGGTAGGTACACACCAATAAAATGCCTCAAGGCATTAATAGCTCTTCGACTATTTTTAAATTTCTTCACGTCAATATTGTACGGATTGCTTGTTCATTGCATAATGACCGAAAAGTGGTTACGAAATTCATTCACAACTTTTGTAGTAAGTTTAATTTAATTTTAATAAATTGTCGAATTGTTAAATTATCAACTATCGTAAATTTTAAAATATTAACTAATATTATGATACTTTAAATGACAGCTGAATTTTAAAAATGTCAAATGCCAGCGCTACCTATTTGAAATTATTAAACGAATGACCAGTACTTTTCATATTTTGATTTTATCATAATTTCACATTCAAAATTCAACTTTAAATCCATAATGGTAAATCTCAACGATGGCAATGTAGCCTTTATTATAGCTCCAAGCCGTAAATATAGAACAATTTTGTGTGTTTCATTCGTGCATGTTTCATTTACAAAACGAAATTCTCTCTGTTAAAGTAGAACATTGATTTACTTCCGTATTTATAGACAAATAGACCACACTGACCTTTTGAAATTCATACATATCTAACTATTATATCACTTTCAGGGACTAATTGCAAGAGAGGAAGGTAATCATCTGGAAGCTCTGCGTAGCCTTCAAAAATCAATAGATTTCAATTCGAAAAATATTGAGTCCTACAAAGAAATTGGTAAAACTTTGTGAGTATATGTAAATATTTTACTAATAGTACATTCAAAAATTCAAACACAACTCTTCACTGAAAGGTTTGAAATGGGACGTTTTAATCAAGCACTAAGCGTATTCCGTGAAGCCGAATCGCTCTCCCCCCGACAGGATCATGAAATTTTCCATTACATCGGTGAACTTTTACATCGCAAAGCAACAACAAACAGCAACAACAACAATAACCAATCAAATGGTAATTCAACCGAAGAAGATTCAAACGCAAACGAGGAAGCCAAAACCTATTTTCAACGAGCTGTACAAAATGGAAAGAAACTTGAAAGTTATCAAAGATTGGCAGAAATTTATAGAAAGGAAAAGGACTATTTAAAAGCTATTGAGATTTTAGAAATGTCTCTACAGTAAGGATAAAATTTACCTTATAAATATACATACTACACACCATCATACCAATTCTAACATTTAATTAAAACCAAAAAAAGATTTTATAATAATTTTTCGTTTTTTGGTTTTTGTTTTTCTTTAGAATTGCACCGGAAAACACAGAAGTTCTCACAGAAATTGGGGTTTTATATTTGAAAATCAATGAAACGGAAAAAGCCTACGAGAAACTCTTGGAAGTAACCAATATTGATTCAAATTCATCTAAGGGACTTTTAGCTTTTGGGGCAATTTTACAGGTAAGGGATGAATTCTGAATTCTGAATTCTGAATTCTAAATTCATGAATTCTCTTTGCTTTAATTTTAATATTTTAAATGAATACATTTCATTGAATTGAAAAAACATTATCTAATATGAAATTATGATTTATGTATCAGAAATGACTCCTCATATTTAGATACTTCTCTTGCTCTAAAATACTCATTGTTCACTGTGGCGTATGAGTGATATTTTTTGTTTGATATTCATATTTCATGGATCTTTTTTAATTTTGATGCACAACTTTATTTATATGACCTTAAATAATTTGTTTTTCTTATTTTTTTGTATACTCTATTATTTGTATTTCAGTCTCGAAATGATGTCGAAGGTGCCTTGGGGAAATACAATCAAATCACAGGCCCGGAACTAGATAGTACTGAAATATGGAATAACATTGGATTGTGTTTTTTTAAGAAGAAAAAATTTATTGTGGTAAGATAAAAAACAAATGTGTCCATTTGAAGCCTTTGGGAGTTAAGTAAACTATAGAAATGTGGGCGTAAATTGGGTGTAAAAACATAAATAATAGTCGATGATTTATCATCGTTCCTTTAGTTTTTGTTTGTTTTTAGAAGGTTATTTTTGATATGATGATAAAGTTAGAATGTTATTTTGTTTTGTTTTATTTTTCAGGCAATTTCTTGTCTTCGAAAGTCGGTTTGGGTATCACCATTAAATTATAATTCTTTATATAATTTAAGCTTAATTTATATTGCAGGTAAGATTATACTTGTACATTTTGTAAATATATTAAGAAAAAATGTTCATCTTAAGTTTTTTTGTATTACATGCAAGGGTGGATTCAGACTTTTATATTAAAGTGGGTCACACAATGGACATAAAGAGTTTTGAGCACGGCTTAAAAATGTTCGTTAATGTTCTGTAAAGGACTCTTACAAAATTACAATAACATAATGTGAATAATTTACATTTACTATTTCAAGGGCTAAAGCGACAGTTTGTGTTATTAAATTGTTTTAGAACACTGTTGTCTAGCAAGGCATGGTGTAACTATTTAATTTGGACGATTCCCTAAATATGAAAGCATTCCAAGATTCCTACTTAAGAGCTAAGGCAAAATAGTTTATATGGGGTTTGGGTGCGTTTCATGCAGAAATGTTTTTCCAAAAATAATATATTCTGTTCTTGTTGTCATTTCTGTTAATGGGAAAGTTTGCCAGAAAAATTTAATCTTTTTTCCTAGGAACATAAAACAGAATCTAAAAAGAGGCTGGGATGCGACCCACACTGATAACTTCCCATCCCGTCTGTCGATTTGTCTTGTTTAAAAGTTTGTCTATATGTATCAATTTTTGCCAAATTTGCGTTCTATTTTTTGTAGATTTTATTTTTTTATGAAAAAACAACTGTTGGATTTTTATAAAAAAATTACTGAATGTCGAAAACAATATTTTCTGTGAAATAAAATAAGTTTGAAGCCAATATTTGTAATCTTTGAAAAACTCTTTTAGTGGAAAGTAAATGTTTACCAAGTTTTAGTATTGTTTTTTGTTTAGGTTTTTATTTTTTTGTAAAAAAAAAACTGTCATATCGATTTTTCTCAAAATTTTATCGAATATTGAAAACAAAATTTCTTATAAGTTAAAATGAGTTAGAAGCCATTATCTCAAATTTTTGAAAACATATTTGAGTCGAAAATCAATTTTTACCAACTTTTGTTAATTTTTTTTTCGGTTTTTAATTGTTTAAAAAAAAACTGTCAATAAGATTTTTTTCAAAATTTTACTGAATGTTGACAACAATATATTTTGAAAGATAAAAGTAGTTTAAAGCCAATATCTCAAAGTGTTGAAAAGATATTTGAGTCGAAATTCAATTTTTTACCAATTTTGAGTAATGTTTGTTTTTAGGTTTTCATTTTTTATAAAAAAAACTGTCAATTAGATTTTTCTCAAAATTTTATCAGATGTCAAAAACATTATTCTTCGTTGCACAAAATTGTTTTGGAGATGAAATCATATTTAAGTCGTACAATTTTCGAGGTGACAAATTTTTGTTTCAGTTTTTTTGATTTATAAAAAAAACCGTTAATTGGATTTTTTTCCAAAAATATAATTGTTTTGTATCACGTTACAATGTATAATATAAAATTTAATTCAAGTCTCTGGCGTCATTGGTTCATGAGATATTTAGGTTTAACCAAAATGTTCACCTTTTTTTTTAAACTGCTATAGTAAAAAAAAACACCCACGCAATTTTCTTGAGAGGCCTTTCTGCCTTATTATCTGTATAACAAAATTTATTTGAAGTCAATATCTCTTCTGGTTCTTGAGCTATGGACGACGAAAAAAGGTCGCGAACGTACGAACGTACGTACACACGCACGCACAGGCATCTTTCTAAAAATCTTTTATTTCGACTCTAAGTAGGTACCTTGAAACGTCGAGAATGGTCAACATTTTCAAATCGACAAATCGGACCCATTACAATAACTTCCTATGGGAAGTTAAAAATAAAAACAAATTAGGATAAACAAATAAGTTGTGAAGGATTTACAATGTAGCACTGACGAATTACATGTTACTACATCTCTTCCTACTTCAATTTTCGAAAAATTCAAAGCTTTTATATTAAATTAATAGATATTAAACGTTCATTATGTTTTTTCAATCAGTCAAAAGGTTAATGAAAGTGTCACTTTTGATGCTTTTCAGATACATTTATATTCTTGAAATTATTGTTTGAATATTAATTCTAGAACATACAAAACAAATTCACCTCAAAAAATAAATGTTTTTAATTTACTTAGATCTTAAAAGTTTTAGTATTTAACAGATAAACATTTTTGAAAGAAAAAATCATTTAAGGAAAACCTTGTACTCTTAGTGTGCGTAAATAAATAAAATAAGATGCAATTGCTGACGAGTTTCAGGAATTCGAAGGTAACTGAATACCTATCAATATTTTTTTCGTAAGAACCTTAATATTTTCGCCCTCTCTCTTTTAGAAAAGATCTATTGAAAATATTTTAAAGTATTACTTAAGTTTTTCCAATTTTTAAATTTTGTGAAAAGCTTTAAGATTATTACAAAGATTTTAGTTTTTTTTGACAGACAAACCGCGTTTTTGGTGAATATTGTTAAATTAATAACAAATCTGTAGATGAAATCTTGTCTTCAAAAAAATAAACTGTATGAGCTTTTTGGCTTATATGACCTCCCGGGATCGAACATTAGTTAAAAGTTGATGAATTTGTGCGGCAGGATTGGAATAGGGTGTGGTCTTGATCTAAGCCTCAGATAAAAGTAGTACTTTTTGCAACAAAGTGGAAAGCAATAAAATACAAATTCAATAACGCCATGTGATTAGTTTTGAATTCAAAGGAATTCTTACGAAAATTAAGAAATATTCTCCGCCAGAGGTGGGGGGGGGGTTATGACCCCTACGATCAAAAATTGATTTATGAAATTTAAAGATGGTAATGAGTGGAGGTTCATATGATAAACTGTGTTATCAATTTGAAAAAATTCATTCAACAAACACAAGATTTTCTTATAAGAGGTTTGATTTTATTGTAAGGAGGAAAGTATACCATAGCCACGGCTATGGTTGCAGTACCACATCTTTTTCATGAATTCCCATTAATAAAGGTGTAATATCACTTAAGATCTCGGTGGCCCATTGACATCACCTCTTTAAGAAAAAAGAGGCTGGGATGCGACCCACACTGAAAACTTCCCATCCCGTCTGTCGATTTGTCTTGCTTCAAAGTTTGTAGGTTTTCGTGTTGGGTTAAAAAAGTTGTCAGTTGAATTATTCTTAAAAATTTTAAAATTACCAACAATATTTTTTATATAAAGAAATAGTTTAGTTTGAAAATCTAGTTTTGTTAAATAGATCTTTAGTGAAAAACAAATTTTTACCAATTTTAGTAGCAATTCTTAAATTTTTACTAATTAGATGAATTAAATTAATTTGAGAGATATCAAGAACCGAAAATCAATTTTTACCAAATTTGCGTACTATTTCTTGTAGATTTTATTTTTTTATGAAAAAATGGACTGTTGGATTTTTATAAAAAACCACTGAATATCGAAAACAATATTTTCTGTGAAGTAAAAAACGTTTCAAGACAATATTTTTAATTTTTGAAAAGGTATTTGAGTCGAAAGTAAATTTTTACCAATTGTTAGTATTGTTTTCTTGTAAGGTTTTTATTTTTTGTAAAAAACTGTCAATTAGATTTTTATCAAAATTTTACTGCATGTTGACAACATTATTTTTCAAAAGATAAAAGTAGCTAAAACCCAATATCTCAAATTTTTAAAAAGATATTTGAGTCGAAAATCAATTTTTACCAACTTTTGTTAAATTTTCTTTTAAGTTTTTATTTTTTGTAAAAAAAACTGTCAATTCGATTTTTCTCAAAATTTTACTGCATGTTGACAACAATATTTTTTGAAAGATAAAAGTAGTCTAAAGCCAATATCTCAAAGTTTTGAAAAGATATTTGAGTCAAAACTCAATTTTTACCAACTTTTTTTTATTTTTTTTAGGTTATTATTTTTTCTAAGAAAATTGTCAATTCGATTTTTCTCAAAATCACAAAATTGTTTTGGAGATGAAATCATATTTTAGTCGTAAAATTTTCGAAGTGACAAATTTTTTTTTCAGTTTTTTTGATTTATAAAAAAAACCGTTAATTGAATTTTTTTCCAAAAATATAATTGTTTTGTATCACGTTACAATATATAATACAAAATTTAATTCAAGTCTCTAGCGTCATTGGTTCATGAGATATTTAGGGTTAACCAAAATTTTCACCTTTTTTTAAACTGCTATGGTAAAAAAAACCACCCACGCAATTTTCTTGAGAGCCCTTTCTGCATCTTTCTGCCTTATTATCTGTATAACAACATTTATTTGAAGTCGATATCTCTTCTGGTTCTTGAGCTATGGACGACGAAAAAAACGTCGCGAACGTACGGACGTACGGACGTACAGACGTACGTACACACGCACGCACAGACATCTTTCTAAAAATCTTTTATTTCGACTCTAGGGACCTTGAAACGTCAAGAAATGTCAACATTTTCAATTTGACAAATCGGACCCATTACAATAACTTCCTATGGGAAGTTAATAAAAAGGTCAAAAAACTTTTATTGCAAATATTCGATATTTTCATTATAGATTTTTTTACTATTTGAATGAGTTCTTGAAGATGTATCATTTAATTTTTTATATAATGAAATAATTCAAGTGTCAAAATTGACAGCTTCAAAAGTGACAGCTACTTAAATAACGAGTTCTTCAAAATTGGATCTCTTAAAAAAATTGGTGTGGCAGTTATTATGGACAAAATAGATTGGAACTTCAAAACAAGAATGACTCTCAAGTCAAGGTTATAAATGTACAGAGAGAAAAATGATTAAGCTACATATTCTGTAAAAAATGTCGTATAGTTATAGTTTTACACAAGCCTTCGATTTTGTCAATCCCTCCTTCAATTTATTAGAAACTATTGTTTGTAGTATTGGATGGTTTCAATTTTGAATATCACAAACTAAATGCTGGAGTGAACCAGGACTCTGTCGTGTCTCCAACAGTCTTTTTCTGCTACTTTTAATCTACTTTCCTGCATCGCTGATGATAGTACCCTCAGCTTTTTAATTCAAATTCTGACCAAGACATAATTGTTAAATGGGGAATCAAAAATAGATTGGAATAGACTCTGTCTCTCCCAATCATTGCAATAATTTTTAGGAATTCAAAACCAATGTTCATCTATCCTTTCAATCAATCTCTTCCTTTCCCAATGCTAACATTGTGTCTAGGCATGATAAGAGTTACAGAAATTTCCTTGAGTGTGCTCATATTACAAATAAAATGCACTACTGGGTCGCACGAAGCTGCTTGTGTATCCTAAGAATCTGTTTAAAAATATTTCCTGTTTTTAAGATTTAAAAATGTACCCGCAGAAAAAGTTTTCTTTTAAAAATTTAAACGCCATTTGATTTTTCAAAAAAAACTTTAATTTTTCTAAATTTTTATATGAAAACTAGCTGACCCGGCAGACTTCGTACTGCCTCAATCGATAAATATAAGACCTAAACTTTTGTATAAAATAATTTCAAAACAAACAAAACGTATTGAATAAAAAAGCATTTTTTTAATGAAGCATGAAGTTTTATTATTATTTTCGACACATCATGTTGTTTACTTAAAAAAACAGAGTTTTCCTGAAATACTGGCTATTTATAAGGTTTAAATTTTTATTAACATACACACACTGTTATGGTACAGTTTGTTAATCAATTTAAAGCTTTCTCATAAACTTAATTTTTTGTTTTGTTTTGTGGTGCGTAAATAAACAAAGAAGACGGTTTTCCGACTCGCGAACATGCGACGTATAATTGTCCATGCGCTAAACAGGGAAACTCCAAGTTGATTCCGCAAACTTCTAAAGACTGTCCTTGCGATTTATTTATTGTCATCGCAAAGGCCAGACGTACTGGAAATTGTAAGCGTTTAAAATCGAATGGTAAATCCGTTGGAATTATCGGTATTCGCGGGATCAAGACATCCTCTCCTTTGTATTTTCCTTTTATGATTGTTGCCTCAATGACTTTATTCATCAGCTTTTTCACAGCCAGTCTTGTTCCATTGCATAGTCGAGATTGATTAATGTTACGCAGCATGATGACAACTGATCCTACTTTTAACTGCAAATTGTGAGGTGGTAATCTAGGCAATTTCAGTGAATTTAAAAACTCCGTGGGATAGTTCATCCTTGTTCATAACGGTGTCGACTGATTTGAAGGAAACCAACTGTCCTGGAAGAAAATTCTGAATGGTCGCATTAAGATCCTCGACATCTTTATTTTTCGCTGCCAATATTGCTCGTTCACCCAGCCAATTATGGTTATTGAACTTTTGCGCTATATCTGAATAAGCTCCTCTTTTGAATCTGTGATGTGACAGAAATCTGTCATCTGTAATGTCATGAATCCGGTCGAGGTGTCCATTGCAACTTTATTATTTCCAATATCTAACAACTGCTTCGGAAACACATTTGCAGTTTCATCATGTTGCAAAAATACTCACATGTTAGTTATTAATTGGAGTGTCTACTGTCTTTACGTACTGCCACAAATTCGATGATTTTAGGCATGCATTTAATTCATCAGCAACAGTTGATCGGGGAATAACTGGAAGAGTCTGACGAAAATGACCTGACAACAGAATCATAGCTCACCAAAAATATTTTGGTTGTCACGGAGATCTTTCAATGTTCTGTTCAGCGCCTCCAGTGACCTCTTATGGGCCATTGTGCATTCATCCCAAACAATTAATTTGCATACCTGTAGGATCTTGGCCATTGCGCTATTTTTGGCGATGTTGCGAATTGGTGTTCCGGTGATTTGCATGTTTAATGGTAATTTCAAGGCAGTATGCGCAGTTCTTCCGCCTTCTAGCAGAGTCGCAGCTATTCCAGATGAAGCCTGTGAGAAAATTTCTCGCTCACTTAACAGTGAAGTGTCACTATCACAAAATATCAACAAAAAAAGAACACACTACTTGGAATGTCACTATCACAAAGGTAAAGTAAGTTCTCGCGCACGTAGCAGTAATCGTCACTCACAAAGATAGAAGGATGCACTCATAGAATATCGTAACCATGATCGTAACCCAATATCGTCAATCGTAATACTTTTTCCGTGTTCTGATTTTTTTATTTATTTTTTTGTTTGTGACAAAACTTAAGATTTATCAAACTTAAAAAAATAATCTGATACAGTTACAACTGAAGTTAGCTAAAA
Organism: Eupeodes latifasciatus; assembly: GCA_920104205.1. NCBI lineage: Eukaryota > Metazoa > Arthropoda > Insecta > Diptera > Syrphidae > Eupeodes > Eupeodes latifasciatus. Next base: position 18,353,269 of record OV049925.1, read on the forward strand.
TTAAGTTTCGCGAAGCCGACCAAATTAATTGGAAATCAGTACTATTAATAGTTTATTACATTTTTTGTCGCGTTCGCGATTCACTTTTGTTTATTTTCGGAACGCGACATTAGATCCTCCAAAGCGCACGCGAAGACTATTTTCATTTTATGGTAATAAATTTCAAATTGCCTCTTTGACGTTAGGAACACACCTAAATTGCTTAGACAACAGTGAGTGATTTGATTATAATTTAATATGAACTTTATTGAATAGCAATAAAGTTCAAATTGACTCTAGAAAACATTTGTATGGGAAATAGAAAAGGTCTGTTTTTAGGGTTTTTCCGGAAATTATTCGATTTTTTCTCACCTTTTAAACCTTCCCTAGACCTCCACAAACATTTTAAGACTAAGATCAGATAAATCCGTTCATCCGTTCTCGAGTTTTAGTGAGACTAACGAACAGCAATTCATTTTTATATATATACATAGATAGATCATTAGAGCGTTTTTTTTTAAATTAATTTTTTGAATTTAATATTTTTTAATTTTAGTTCAAAAATATTTTAAGCATGCAGTTACTTAGAGCTTATTACTATACGTTTAATATTTGATCTTCGTACAAAAAATGATGACACGTTTTTAAGATTTCGAAAAAAAGTGTTTAATATTTTTTTAAAATTAAACAAAAAAACAATGACATTTTTGATCATTAAATATTATCAAGACAAAATAACATCTTGTGCAGAAAAATATTTATTGAAATCAGTTTATTAGTTCTTGAGAAAACTTAAAAACAAAAAAAAGGGTTCTATGAGAAGTACATATCCTTCTGGACAAATACCAAAATAATTGTTTTAATTATTAAAAAAAAAACTAAACAAAATTTAATAAAAATCTATCAGTGTGTTTTTGAGAAAATTCAAATTTTCAATTTATGACCAAAAATTTTGTATGAGGACTACTGTTATTTTTAGTCCTAATAAAAATAGAAAGTACGCCTAACGTGAATCGTCTTAAAACCTAAATTAACTAGTTTGAACACATTCGGTTCAATGGTTTGAACTGTAGGTGATTGGACCGACAGACAGACAGACGGAAGGATTCGGGGATCCACTTTTTTCGACTTCTCTACCATATTTATGTCATGTTTGATTAAAATCTCGAGCTCATAATTTTTAGGAATTTTTGTTGATAGTTCTGTTCTATTACGTGTAAAAGGCAAAATGACTTAAGTCTACTACTTGATCTAAAAATAGTGAAAAACTATCTTCACTTCCGTCTTATCAGCCCACTTCAATTCCGTTTATAGTCAGTTTTCAAAATTCTAAAACATGTTTCAACTTTTCCATATCAAAATTGTCTCCACATTAAAATCTTATTTGTATGTAATTGGTTATCGTTTTTTCAATATTTGTATAATTTGGACATAATCTTCTTTTCCAATTAAAAAATAAATCAAATTGCAGGGCAAGTTATCTCAAAACAAGCTTATATCAACTCAAATAGTAAAAATAGTTAATTTTTGGATTCCAATATCTCAAAAATATTTTCATATCGTTCTCCTCAAAAAAAAAAAAATGATTAAAAACTGATATTTATATGGTTAAATCAAAATGTAACAGAAAATTCCTTCTCAAAGGGTATTCACTTAAGCTAAGGCTTAGTACGAAATCCTAAACAGTAAAAAAACAACAGACATTTTGAATCATGTAGCTTTACCTAGAATTTTCTATTTATATGGACATAAAACACCTACGTAGTAAAACAACAACAAGATACTCTAGGTAAAACTATGAGTAGTTAGTTAAAAAACAAGCTTAAAGACTCAATATTTAGACACCATTATTCCTCTATACCCATTAGCCACTAGAATTGCTTATTGCTTTTTGGAAAATGCACCTCTCTAAGAACCTTTTTTGGAAATCAGGTCAACTGAAGACTATTTCACTCTTAACTGTGTGTTAAGACCAATTTTTAATTACCGTTGAATTTTTGTATTTACGTATGAATTTAATGTTTAAAACACCAGACAATCCCAGGAAGAGACTTATACCCCACCCTCACACGAATATTGAAGAAGTTCCTGTCGTCCTGAATGGGTTTTTACATTTTTTTGGGTTTTGTAATATTTTCTTCCATGGAAATCTATAGCAGCTATAAGGTAAAAATTTCCTAGAAATATTATTTCTATGTCTTCGTAAGTTGTTTTCATTTCGATATACCAATTGGAAATCTAGAAATCGTTTCTCGGTTAAAACGATTTTTAAGTAGTTTCATATATTCCATAGTAGCATACATTATCTTCTAAGAAATTTTCAATTTTCTATCTAAGATACCATAAAACACAGAGGGATAGAGTGGCATAACGTATTATTTCTCTTGTTATGGTAAGGGATAACAATTTATCCTTCCTCTTCGATCAAATACAAAACGAAGACTTCAAAAATGTATATAATGGTTTTTTCGTCATTAACTCTTAAGAAAAACTCAAATCAATCAATCAGGCTATCGAATTATAAGAACGAATATCTATTAAGTCATTTGACTTCTCTTCCAATATTTCTACTTTCAGAATCAATCCATCAGTCATCATATATCTAAATTTAACATAATTTTCATATAAACTTAAGCTTCGAAAACTATGTAAAAGAATAAATTAGAGTGAGCAGTATTTTACAAAAATATTTTAATACCTTGGGAAAATAAAAATACCCATATCCATCTTTATTATTAATTCTCCACACATCCCACATAAAGACAAAATATACTCTAGGGGCAAGGTTTATACCTATGCTTCCTGAAATACGTGAGAAGATTAATTTAGTATAACTGTCCTGACATCCTAAATAATGGCTAGAAAAACTTTCAGACATCTGTGGCCTAAACCAACATATTATGCTGCAAGAGTTTCTTTTTGTTTTTGTTTTTGTTTTATGAGTGTCTATAAAGTTGTATTAATTTGTTTTGAACATCCGGGGAGATAGGTTAATCTTTTCAACAGGACTTCAGGATTTCTGAAATAAAATCTATATACATACATAATAGCATAGCATAACAGTTAGGTATATAATATCCTCTCTCGAACTCTTGACAATATGAAAATAAATTTAATCCTTATATGCATGAGCCAAAACATGATATCCAAAAGTTTATATATGTTGTGTCATTTAGACAACAGATGGTGCTGTGTTGTATCGTGTTTTTCTTAAAATTCACCAAAATCATTATAATAAATCAGTTTTTTCTTCTCTCTTATAGCCCAACAATATGCAAGTGCTTTTCATACCCTTGCCGCAGCCATAAACCTTCGTAAGGATAGCGCCGAATGCTACATGCTCCTTGGAAGTAGGTTAATTTCTTTTTCTATTCATTATTTGATACAATTTTAATGAACTTTTGTATTTTATATATTTTTTTCAGTTTGTTTAAGAAAACTTGAAGACTATGAAAATGCATTTACAGCATTCGAACGTTCGGTTATGCTATCGAAAATTCCCTCAGCATCACGGAATCCTTTGGTTTATCTTAATTTTGCATTATTTTGCTATCAAATTGGAAAAATCGAATTGGCTACGGAGAATTTTAACAGCTTTTTGGAAAACTCACAGGATATCATTCTGCCAACGGACGTAAGTTGCAATCGATTAAGGAATATACAATGGCAGTATTCAATAGGAGATTGGAATTGAAAATTTTTGTATAGTATAGAAGATGATTTTTATATATAGTTAACGAATGTTATATTTCTATGAATGTTTTGTATATTGTATTAAATCTACACCTTCATTTTTGTATTGTTATTATGAGCACTATTATTGTTGGAAAAGATTGAATATAATGGGTGATTTTTTTGAGGTTAGGATTTTCATGCATTAGTATTTGACAGATCACGCGGGATTTCAGACATGGTGTCAAAGAGAAAGATGCTCAGTATGCTTTGACATTTCATCATGAATAGACTTACTAACGAGCAACGCTTGCAAATCATTGAATTTTATTATCAAAATCAGTGTTCGGTTCGAAATGTGACAAAATGACAAATTTTGTTCAGCGATGAGGCTCATTTCTTGTTGAATGGCTACGTAAATAAGCAAAATTGCCGCATTTGGAGTGAAGAGCAACCAGAAGCCGTTCAAGAACTGCCCATGCATCCCGAAAAATGCACTGTTTAGTGTGGTTTGTACGCTGGTGGAATCATTGGACCGTATTTTTTCAAAGATGCTGTTGGACGCAACGTTACGGTGAATGGCGATCGCTATCGTTCAATGCTAACAAACTTTTTGTTGCCAAAAATGGAAGAACTGAACTTGGTTGACATGTGGTTTCAACAAGATGGCGCTACATGCCACACAGCTCGCGATTCTATGGCCATTTTGAGGGAAAACTTCGGAGAACAATTCATCTCAAGGAATGGACCGGTAAGTTGGCCACCAAGATCATGCGATTTGACGCCTTTAGACTATTTTTTGTGGGGCTACGTCAAGTCTAAAGTCTACACAAATAAGCCAGCAACTATTCCAGCTTTGGAAGACAACATTTCCGAAGAAATTCGGGCTATTCCGGCCGAAATGCTCGAAAAAGTTACCCAAAATTGGACTTTCGGAATGGACCACCTAAGACGCAGCCGCGGTCAACATTTAAATGAAATTATCTTCAAAAAGTAAATGTCATGGACCAATCTAACGTTTCAAATAAAGAATCGATGAGATTTTGCAAATTTTATGCGTTTTTTTTTTAAAAAAAGTTTTCAAGCTCTTAAAAAATCACCCGATATATATTTATTGGTACAAAATTTCTAGGATTCGAAAATTTTTGATCCTTAAATTGTTTGAAAATTTTTTTATTTGGGTTTCTCTTCTTTTCTTTTCATTTTTAGTATAAATTCCAAGCGACTAAACTTAAATCCTTGTTGCAAATTTTATGGAATGACAATAATAACGTCGATAATACAGTGACAAAATCAATTCATTTTGACGTTAACACCACCGTGATGAATGAGATGCCATCACAGGATAATGATAGCACTGAGGAAAATATTGGTACTACGGATGCTACGGCGCGCGGCGGCGGCGGTGGTGCCGGTATAGAATAATGAAGACGATAAGATGTGAATTTAATTCATGAATTGGTTCGGAAATAAAAACATAATTTTTAGAGAGACGATGTGATGAAATTGTCCTTTAAAATAAAAAAAAGATTTTAAAATTAAGTTTTGGTATAAGAACTGAGATATATAAAAGATTAACATTTAAAGAAAATGTCTAGTGTTTTATTTCAAGGCTTTGTCGCAAGAAGGTATTTTTTATTAGAAATAAATCGGAGTAGATTATTAACTTCCCATAGGAAGTTATTGTAATCGGCCCGATTTGTCGAATTGAAAATTTTGACATTTCTCGACGTTTCAAGGTACTTAGAGTCGAAATAAAAGATTTTTAGAAAGATGTCTGTGCGTGCGTGTGTACGTACGTTCGTACGTTCGCGAACTTTTTTCGTCGTCCATAGCTCAAGAATCAGAAGAGATATCGACTTCAAATAAATTTTGTTATACAGATAATAATGCAAAAAGATGCAGAAAGTGCTCTCAAGAAACTTGCGTGGGTGGTTTTTTTACCATAGCAGTTTAAAAAAAAGGTGAACATTTTGGTTAACCCTAAATATCTCACGAACTACTAACGCTAAAGACTTGATTTTTTTTATTATATATTGTAACATGATACCAAACCAGTATATTTTTGGAAAAAAATCCGATTAGCGGTTTTTTTATAAATCAAAAAAACTGAAAAACATTACTCAAAGTTGGTAAAAATTGAATTCGACTTAAATATCTTTTCAAAACTTTAAGATTATGGCTTCCAACTTATTTTTTTTATATGAAATATTGTTTTCAACATTCAGAAAAATTTTGAGAAAAATCTAATTGACAAATTTTTTACAAAAAATAAAAACCCAAACAAAAAAATTAATAAAAGTTGGTAAAAATTGATTTTCGACTCAAATATCTTTTCAAAAATTTTAGACAATGGCTTCTAATTAATTTTATCTTTTAAGAAATATTATTTTCAACATTCGATAAAATTTTAAGAAAAATCGAATTGACAGTTTTTTTTTACAAAAAAATAAAAAAAAACTATACTAAAACTTGGTAGAAATTTACTTTCGACTCAAAAAGCTTCTCAAAAATTACAAATATTGGCTTCAAACTTATTTTATTTCACAGAAAATATTGTTTTCGATATTCATATATCATTCGATATAAAAATCCAACAGTCCGTTTTTTCATAAAAAAATAAAATCTACAAAAAATAGTACGCAAATTTGGTAAAAATTGATACATATAGACAAACTTTTAAGCAAGACAAATCGGCAGACGGGATGGGAAGTTATCAGTGTGGGTCCATCCCATCCTCTTTTTCTTAGAATTTGGACCATCATCGGAATGGAGGGTTTTTGTAGAAATATGAATTGATTGATTATTGGGTGATTTTCTATTATTACAAAATATTGTTACAACATTCTCTTTACTTAAATTTTGTAAGAATTTTGAAGTAAAAATAAATTTCATAAGAAAAAGATTATTACCAGGCAATCGTTGTACTTTAAAGGGAATTAATTTTGACGCATGGCCATCTAAATAAATTGTACAAATCGTTTTTTTTTTCATAGTTTGGATTTCATTAATCTTTTATTTCACATTTTACAATTATTGGGAGTGCCAACTATCAAGTTAAAGTTAATATAAGTGTAGAAAAAAAGAGTTTTGATAATAAAAAATGATCCAGACTATTATGAATAACATGGACATTTTTAATAATCGATAAAATGTTGCTGTTTTTTTCAATAATTTTAAGTTTTAAAAGCTTAAAATTCAATGTTTACCAAGTATTGATTTGACAGTTAGGTTGATAATCTCAGCTTATCTGAAAAATTGATTGAGACTTTAAAAAAATATTGTTAAAAAGATAATAACACAAAAAGATGCAGTAGGGACTCTCAAAAAAAATGTTGGTTAACCCAAAATATATCACAAACCAATAAAGCTAGCGACTTAAATTAAATTTTATATTATATGTATAATGTGACGTGATACCAAACTGATATAATTTTGAAAATCACTTCGAATATTTTACGAAAAAAAATTATATTATCTCCAAAATAATTTTATACAATAAAGAAAAGCTTTTTTGAGAACTGGGAAAATTTAAAAAAAATCAAATTGACAGTATTTGTACACAAAATAAAAACCTAAAAAAACATTAGGTACTAAAACTTGGTAAAAATTTATTTTGGACTCAAATATCCTTTCAAAAATTAAAAATGTTGGCTTCAAACTAATTTCATCATACTGTGTTCGACTTTAAGTTAGATTTTTATAAAAATTCAACAGTCAGTTTTTTCATAAAAATTAAAATATACAAAAAAATAGTATCTACGAAAACTTGGTAAAAATTGATGTTCAATTCTCGATAATTTGTGAATAAATGAAAGTATTGACTTCAAAATGATTTTATTCTGTGCTGAATTTTTTTAGAAAAGTACTATTTGTATTAGTTTGTAAAATTAATAAAAACACTAAAGAAATGCTACTAAAATGTTGGTTTTCAACTACAAATCTCGTTAACAAAAATATATTTTAAAATTAGACTATTTCATCATATTATGCAAAATATTGTTGGTAATTTTTAATTAATTTCTTAGAAAAAATTCAACTCACAACTTTTTTAACAAAAGACGAAAATTTACAGAAACAACAAAAAATTGGTAAGAAATGGTTTTCGACTCAATTATTAGGAGAAGAACGAACTGTAATGACTATTTTGTTTAAGGTCTTAAGCAAGCCAAATCGACAGACGGGAAGGGAAGTTATCAGTGTGGGTCGCACACCGGGCTCTTTTTTCTTTTAAATTATCGCCAGTAAGATTATATTTGTCTAGCCTCGTTTTTAATTCTCATTTTGATGACCAAAACTTTAACTTCAGTGTAGAGCGGTGTCTTTTCTTAAATCTTTGCATATTTTCCTAATGGAAATGGGTTAGTCATTATATATAACCTTTTTAAAGTAAATAAATCAAATGGTTGTGCTTATTTTTTAAAATCTTTTTTAGAATTTTATTGTATGCACAGGCTTAAAACTTTATTGAAACTCTTACAGAAATAAAAAAATGGTTTTAGACACCACAGACCATAAAATTTGCATCAGTTATCAGTGATCGTTATGTTTTTAAAGGTATTAAAGCCTGCTAAAAGAAAAATTTGAGTTGAAAATACAAAACCCCAAAAACCAAAAATCTCCATATCCTGAACAGCCAACATTTAAACGCAGGTCAAATTGTTTTTCTGAATCTATAATATCTATCTTAAAATTTTAAATTTAGAAAACGCAAAAATCCAATGTACTCAAAACCTATTATTTTAAAAACCTAAAATTCCAGAATATCACTATCATAAAAAATCATAAAATACCGAAAGAATATAATTCTGTTACCCTAAAATCATAAAATACCAGAATCCCGAGATTAAAAATTCTGAATTGCAAACTTTTATATGCCCTCACTCAATAACAAAATGCACTTTAATTAAATTAGATTTAAACGTGGATACCAAACTACAGTCTTAATAGTTCGACAATACAAAAGAAGGGTTTTTGGGCATTCAAATAAATCGCCTTAGAGTTAGAATAAAGTTTATTATAACTGCACTGTTACAAACATTTTCTTGGCCTTTTTTCATAAAATAGTTCAGGGTTTTGTATTTTCTTGATTCTGGGCTTTCGGAGTTTGGGGCTTTCTTATACACCAGGACCCAATACTGTTTTACAATTTGTACTAAACTAATCTACAAAAATCTTCTTAAGTTCGAAATCCTTACTAGTTTTGTCTTCCCTTATGTTGTGTTTATCATTCAACTCGGTCTGCTCAGATAATTCATTCTGAGCTCATAGGGCCTGCACTGAATAAGCTCAGAAAACGTTCAGAACGCAAAAAGCTTTGAACGTTCAGAGGCAAAAAGAAATACAATTTTGTATTTTTGTATTCTAATTTGAGATCCAAAATTTAATTCTTTTTTTCACAACAAGCAGCGCTTTATCATTGTTATTTCATATGTAAATGTTGGTATCATTGCAAACAAATTAAATAAAACCTGTATTGTCATATAAACATTTGCATTTGACTGAAATAAAATATTTTTTAAATATTAGAAAGCGAGAAGCTTTATATTTATTTATTAACTTCCCATATGAAGTTATTGTAATGGGTCCGATTTGTCAAATTGAAAATTTTGACATTTCTCGACGTTTCAAGGTCCCTAGAGTCGAAATAAAAGATTTTTAGAAAGATGTCTGTGCGTGCGTGTGTACGTACGTCCGTACGTCCGTACGTTCGCGACGTTTTTTTCGTCGTCCATAGCTCAAGAACCAGAAGAGATATCGACTTCAAATAAATTTTGTTATACAGATAATAAGGCAGAAAGATGCAGAAAGGGCTCTCAAGAAAATTGCGTGGGTGGTTTTTTTACCATAGCAGTTTAAAAAAAAGGTGAAAATTTTGGTTAACCCTAAATATCTCATGAACCAATGACGCTAGAGACTTGAATTAAATTTTATATTATATATTGTAACGTGATACAAAACAATTATATTTTTGGAAAAAAATTCAAAACGGTTTTTTTTATAAATCAAAAAAACTGAAAAAAAAAATTTGTCACTTCGAAAATTTTACGACTAAAATATTATTTCATTTCCAAAACAATTTTGTGCAATGAAGAAAAATGTTTTTGACATCTGATAAAATTTTGAGAAAAATCGAATTGACAGTTTTTTTACAAAAAATAATAACCTAAAAAAAAATAAAAAAAAGTTGGTAAAAATTGAGTTTTGACTCAAATATCTTTTCAAGACTTTGATATATTGGCTTTAAACTACTTTTATCTTTCAAAAACTGTTGTTGTCAACATTCAGTAAAATTTTGAAAAAAAAATAGAATTGACAGTTTTTTTACAAAAAATTAAAAACCGAAAAAAAAATTTAACAAAATTTGGTAAAAATTGATTTTCGATTTAAATATCTTTTCAAAAATTTGAGATTATGGCTTCTAACTAATTTTAACTTATAAGAAATATTGTTTTCAACATTAGGAAAAATTTTGAGAAAAATCGAATTGACAGTTTTTTTTACAAAAAATAAAAACCTAAACAAAAAAATTAATAAAAGTTGGTAAAAATTGATTTTCGGCTCAAATAGCTTATCAAAAATTAAAAATATTGGCTTCAAACTTATTTTATTTCACAGAAAATATTGTTTTTTATATTCAGTAATTTTTTTATAAAAATCCAACAGTCCGTTTTTTCATAAAAAAAAATAAAATCTACAAAAAATAGAACGCAAATTTGGTAAGAATTGATACATTTAGACAAACTTTTAAGCAAGACAAATCGATAGACGGGATGGGAAGTTATCAGTGTGGGTCGCATCCCAGCCTCTTTTTTGGTATATAATTAGATATTTTAACAAAACAAGATATTAATTGGTGAAATTAAAATAATTAAGTTCAAAAAAATGTATATTTGACATAATTTATAGGTATTATTTTCCCCCAAAAAAAGGAACAAAAAAAATCATTGAGCAAAATGTTCTTTGGGCAACCCTGCTTTAAATGTCAAAAAATATAAATAAAATCGAGAAAGCTGCAGCACAAATGGGAGAAAAGATGTTCAAATAAATTGTAAGTAATCTCTAAATTAAATTATTTAAGTGTCACATTTATTAAAAGGTCAAAAAGAATCTGGACTACATGTGAGACCAAAGCGTTCCTGGATGCTTTGAGTTTGTTGTTTGAGAGTGCAATGGTGATTTGCAGAAACATTTTCAAAAGTTGTGCAGCTTCCATTTTTGGTATGAGTTTGTTTGTTTTTTTTGCCTCGTAATGTCACTTTTGAAAGAACGAATTTGACACTGCTACCAAACTTTAAATAACAAAAAATATGATGATCCAATGCTGTTTTATTATCATGATCTGATCCGGATCAGATCATGGTGATAATAAAACGCGGCTAAAGAGAATATAGAATTGTATTTTATTGAATATTAATTTATAATTTGTTGACAAAACTTAATTTCTTATTATAATAAAAATATGAAATACTCGGAAAATATTATGTTTGTGTATTCAATGCTTTGTGTATTTGAATGGACTTATCGAATACACACAATTTTTTGTCGTTAAGCTAGTTTCCAGGTATTTCCTTTGTATATACAAAGGCGCGATTCATCCCAAGACACAACTCATCCTAGGACAACTCATCCCGGAAATAAAAAATACTTGTAAGCATACTTAACGAAAACAATTGTTTGTGTATTCAACTACATAGTTCGTTCAAAGGTTTTCCTTTTGAATAGCTTTATTTTAATTTCATATTAGAAGAACCAGGATGGAAAATAAATTATCTGAAGATAAGAAAGAGGAAGAACATGTTTTAATTGTAAAGCGATCGCCTATTGGTTGTGTAGTTAGGTAGGTGTCTAAAACGAATAAAGAATAGTTCATTGGCGTGCTCAGCTTTATGCAGATAGATAGATGAAGTCATGTTTATGATGATAATGATGGAATGTTATTGGTAGGTAGAAGGTACTTACTACAATCCAATCATATTCCTTCTTTCATACAAGTTTTCAGCGCAACATGGAGTTATTACGTTCAGTTTATTTTCTTCGTTAAAGTTAAAAAAAAAAAAAACATACGAACAGGTACAAGAAATTGCTATTCATGTGTTGTTTACATTCAGGCTCTTGTGCGTTTTGGATTTTAGTTATGAAGTAACACGTAAGCAGTAGTTGTAGAGGTTGTACGTAATACCTACATATATAGGTATAATATGTATACGTCGAAAAAGTGATTCTAATAGAAAATATATATTCTCTTTCTGGCGCGTTTCTTTAACTTGTACTTGTTATTTATTCTTTTATATAGACGAAGGCAAGTAAAATATGTGTGAAACAACCTTATTGCACTTTTGATAATCAAATATTGTTAAGGCAATATAAGAGCTCGTTCAAAAAAAAATGATTGAAATCGGTTTATAAGTTGCTGAGCAAATTAAAAAACAAAATAACGGTTCTATGAGCGGTACCTTTTCTGAGCAATACAAAAATGTGTTTTTCTTACTAAAAGAAGCCAAGTTAAAAAAAAATTTAAAAAAATCTATCGGTTTGTTTTTGAGAAAATTCCAACCTTCGTTTTTTGACCAATGCAAAACTTGCCATATAGTTCCTATATGTATGTCGCAAATAAAAAGTCTTACGAGGCTTTGGATAATAATTTTTTTATTTAGAATTCTATTATTCAATGGGATTTTTAAGAATACCTTGTTTTTCTCAAAAGACTCATACTTATAGTTTTACACTTTGTCTTTATTGTGGTATTGTTTTCCCGAAATATTTCCCTTAAAAATATGTTTGTGGATTGCTCTCAAAATACATTTATCTCAAACATACTTACATAAGTCCTTGGGGTTTGAACCATGACTTAGAGCAGATCTTCTTCCCTTCTTATCATTTTTGAAACCCTTGAGCGTTTATAAGCTTACCATGTTTTTTTTTATCAAAATTTAAGATTTCAATATTTAAATAAAAGTCATGAATTTTTTGATAACTATATTATTTAATGAAAATAAAGCTTACAATGTATATATTAATTAAGTATTTGTTTTTATATAAATTTCATAAAAATTCGATTTTTAATTAAGTATTGTACAAACATCATTAATTTTAAACATACATACATTTCATCATTTATAACAATTTTAAATTTAAACATTTTCTTTAATTAGGTATATAAGAAATATTCTAGCATTATCATTAAAAATATGGGAAAAATCATTTAAATATAAGGAAAATTCGTATATCTATCAATACACATTTTTGGGGCTCTGAAAATGTATATTAATATGATATTTTGTTATTAGTTAATATTTTTAAAAATGAGAAAAAAATCCACATTTCGTTGCAATAGATTTACATATATTTATAATTGTTTATCAATACATTTAATTTTATCATGTATTTATTTTAAAGTTTTCTGTTTTTTTTTTTATTTTATTTTCAACCTCCAATAAAAAATATATACTTATACATTTTATTTTAAAATTTTATGTTTTGTTTTTACATATTTTTATAATTGTATGATTAAAAAAATTTAAATTATTATTATCTTTACTTTTTTTCCTATACAATGGCACTTTCGTAGTTTTTCCTATTTCCCAAGTTTGTAATTGTCAATTTCAACATTCATACAAATGAATATATCTCCATAGTTATTTTATATATATAAAAAATAAATAGTAAAACAAAAAAGTTTTGATACAAAATATTTATAGTATTTGTTAAAAACTAATAAGCAACATCACACTTTAACTACAGAAATCATTTACAAGCAAAAATGTACGTGGACAATTTTAGTCAAACACACGTCGTCGTTACACGGGTCATTCGAGTCATTTCAGAGCTGGAAAATCTGCTTTTGAAGAACAGTGACTTAAATGTTGTTCGAAATTGTTTCGACATCAATCCGTAGAGGACAAATCCAATCGCAGCATTAATGAGTGCAAGTAAATCCATCAGTTCACCAAACAGTACATAGCAACGGACGAAGAAACATTTTTGCAAAATTCCACTTAGCAGACCAAGAATGCCCTGGGGGAATTCTGTGATGAGAAACAATATGAGTACTGCAACAAGAAGCATTGTTGTTCTATCTGTTCGACGATCACATTTAATAGGACTGAAATTTATAATAAGACAAAGTGACATAAATGACATAAGAATTTGAATTGAAACAAAAGTGAAAACTTACCGACTACCATTGCTATTAAGTTGAGCACTTCCTTTATTGGGATTGCTGTACTCTTTGAGTTTCAGTTTTCGTTTAGATGCATCGCAAAGCACTCGAACGAGGATAAAACTGATTACGGTAAGGATACAACATGGTAAAAGTTTAATTAATACAGAATGCACCCAGAAGTTGAAACTGTAAAGAGAGATAGAAACATAAATACATATATAATACATTTGTGATTTTAGATTGACATTTTCAAAATTTGTTGAGTTCAATGCTTCGATTGTTGCAACTGCTGTGCCACAATCACTATAGCGTATTCAAAATATAACTTTTCAAAATGTCTTTGTAGTGACCATATTGAATTGACTCCCATGTGACAGCCAAGTAAACAAACGCCCTTAAGGTGGCCTTACCGATTTAGATTTTTTGCAGTAGGTACATTTTAATTGATTTTTAGTACCTATGTACGAGTATTCTTTTTTGTTGAACTCAAAAACTATACAAACATTGTTTTTTTTTTTAATTGTTTGACTATGACAGTTTAAGGGTGGGCTTAAAATTCATATTTGTCATCTTATTTTTATTACGTTAGAGATCGCGATATTTGTAGTTTGTAGGAACCTTACTCTTTCTGTAAATTTTAACAATGTATTATTTTTTATTAATGCATTATTGAAACGTGTACCGTTCCATTTTTAGTAATGATGTAGTTTTTACTTGTCAAATGTTAAAAGATGACAGCTGCCATATCAAAATGAAAGTAACAGCTGGCTATTCAAAATGTAACCTCGACGGGTACGTAGTGAACTGATTTAAGTGGTTATTTTCGTCGAAATCAAAGTGTCTAATCTATAAATCTTGTTTGACAATTTTTCTGATAATAGTACAACTATACAAAAAGCTGTGTTGACACTGCAATAAATTCTTGTCATCATTCTTATTTAAACTCTTTCTATAATAAATTCAACTCCATATATATTACATCTCATCTAAAATCCTTAAAATTCCCCTTTCAAAAAATAAATGTTTACACAGAACACATTTTGAAACAAATACAAGACACATCTTCTTTTTAAATCTTACCACAAATATCATTCTGTTGTGATTCAGAATTGATTGATGGTTCCTTAACCCCTTAGTTCAACATTTTTGTTTGTTAAAATTTCATATTTCAAGGACATCAGTTTCCTTCTTTTTTTGTATCCTATTCTTAGCATTTGCATTTTCTATAAAATGTTTGTATTAAAAAGAAAAATATCTGTCTCTTCCAGAGTACTACGTACATAAAATAAATAATAAAGCAAAAATATGTGACTTTAAAAATACGAACATAACAACAACTTTTGGTTTTGTCTCAATTTAATAAAAGCTTTTATGAATGTGTATATAAAAGACAAAATCTTTTGGCGTTGAGATGTTATAGATATAGGTTAGGTATACGTAGTATAATGTATTTCTGGGAAAAATTGCATTATTCCATATGATTTGCATTTACACATTTTCTGAGATTGATGGTTTTTCATTATAAAATAAATTCAATTTTCAGGAGAAGAATTATTTTATCTCTTAAGTAAATTTTACATACAGTAAATTTCTAATCGTAAACGATACGATTAAATCATTTTATATATTTTTTCTTTTTCTAGTTTTCATTATTAAATCCATTCCTTTCTATTTTTAAGTTCGCTTATAGCGATTATTGAAAATTATTGAACACAATTTTTCGGATTGAAATCCAGCCAGACAGAAATCTATTATTGGAATTGTATTAAACTGAAACAAAAAGAAAGTCATTTTTGACATAACATAATCAAAATCGTTCCACTGATAGCAAATCATTTATCTTTTATATCTACCCATCAATTTTGATTTCAATAATAAACCATAACCAAGAATGCTTGTTTCAAATCAGAAACATTTTTTCAATGATGGCGTTTTCAATGATCGTGTAACCAACCTGTCAAAAAATTCCCTTGATTGGTTTCAATGACTAAAGCTAATGATACATTTTACTGACCCCTTATCATCATGATGACATAAACACCAATTATGTCATTCCACACGTTAGATCAATAAAACACTATTTAATTTGTTCCTGAAGGAAAAATATACTCCATTAATATCGATACCATACATTTTGTCACGAGTAAATGAGAACGCTTAAGGCTGTTTTTGCAGGAAAATTCTTCATCATTCTTTTTTCACAGAATTCGATTGAAGGAGAAGATATCGAAAGGAACTGTGCGCAAAGACGCCATTGAAGCCATTAAATTAATACAATTATAGCGTTAAGAACGGGTGGCAGAAGTCGTTTAATGCCATATAGGACACTTATTCTTCAGCACAAAATCCAACTTTGAAAAATGGTGCAGTATAGATAAAGCAAAGAAAAATACAAAATGAACGTCACATTTTTATTTTATTACATTTATGCAATAAGAAATTTGACAATCCCGAAACAAAATACCTATTTTGAAGGCTAAAGTTTTGTTGGTATCTGGGAAAATGCATATTTTGTATATTGTAATGTCTTTAAAAAAAACATGAAGTCTGTTCTTTTACTATAAATTAATGTATGTACATATGTGATTTTATAAGGTAGTTTCTTAAAAGACGCATGAAGTTCATACAAATGTCTTAAATCACAGTATTCCAGGGTAAATGAGAAAAAACCTATTATTATCTCGTGTTCTGATCAATTTTGTATAACTGTCAAATTGTTTTTGTTTTAAGAATTAAAACCACTACACTTCGAAAATATTAGCAAATTGCAATACGATCGACACATTTTGGGTAACTCTTTAAAAAAGTTCAAATGTTAATTTATTGTAATTTCTATCATTCTATCATTTTTTGTGAATTAATTTGACAGTTTACATTTATAAGATCTCAGAGACTTCTGTATTCTCATAAATATAAACAAAATCTCACATACACATTTCTCGTCTTTGCTGTCAAAATTCTTTTAATGATTCAATACTTAAAGTATTCTGTATCACACAATTTGAAAAGGAAGAAAAGAAATGCATAGCTAATTTGATTGTTAGGTGAAAATGAATATAGTGAATTCTCTCTTTATGTCATTTTGCTTCTATGTCAGACTACGAATGAGATAATTCTCAGAAATATAAACTGGGCAAATATTTTTCGTAGGAATAAAATATGTTTCTGTTTGATAACATTCATTTCTTGTTCATTTGATTTCCTTAAGACTGGTCAAAGTTTTATTTGATTTTTTTTTATCTCATGTCAACATAAAATTGAGAAAAAGGACAAAATTGTCATAAGCTACAAATTGAAAACAACTTGTCAAATATTATCATGTATTGTTTCCTTTTTGGACAAAATTACATACTCAATACAAAATTATGGGTACAATATAATCTCAAATTGATTCTGGGAAATTGTTTGTATGTACGTTTTTCTGGTATAAATATGTATATGCCACAAAACAATAATATTACTTTTCTTTCTATCAATATCCTTATAAAAGGCTTTCTATAATGAAAAATAAATACAAATAGACATTACATCTTGCACACAATATTACTTTTGATCAATATCTTAATATTGAATTATGTAATGTTGTATTATTTCAAATTCAAACAGA
This sequence comes from Eupeodes latifasciatus, assembly GCA_920104205.1. Lineage (NCBI taxonomy): Eukaryota > Metazoa > Arthropoda > Insecta > Diptera > Syrphidae > Eupeodes > Eupeodes latifasciatus. Next base: position 18,370,692 of record OV049925.1, read on the forward strand.
AAGGAAGAAAGACTTGAGGAACAAATAAAATTACTTCCTTGCAAGATTATGTTGTTTATTCTGATCGACTTAAAATATTTGTTTTCCCTCCTATAAATCTTAAGGTTATGTACTTGAGAGTCAAGGCTTTAATCAAACCTAATGTTTTGAGGATGAACATTGTACAATACATTGTATTGTAAGCTCTGCGTGATTTCAGTGGTTGATTTTATATTGACCTGTGTTAACACTCTAACTCTATATAACTCAGCTGTTTGATATAAACTATTTTAAGCATTTAGAAGATATTAAACTTATTTTCAAAAAAAAAAAAAACAAAATTTAAATAAATTGATGGCGTTACAGTTCGTGAAGAACTAAGGTTGTGTGACTTTCAACTCTCAAAGAACAGACCTAATAAGTTTGAACCTGTCATAGAAAACTTTTCTTCTGAACAATTTTATGAATAAAATGACATTTTCAAGTGTCATATTGTCAATGAAGTTATAAGATATAGGACAATTCTATGACGTAATACTTTTTATTTGTTTCCGTCAAAAAGTAGGTATTCATAAATTTGATGTTCTCATTTTTTGAGAGCAAGAACAATGAAGTCAATACCGAAATTGTGGCTTTATTTACCATAAAATATGTCTTCTGATAGAATCATTGAAAATTATGTCAAATTTCATTAGGCTAGTCCCACTTGACAAAATCTTACTGAGATGTCAATTTGATTTTGACGGATGTTAATTCGTTTTTAGGAACTTAAGTTTTAGTTTGAGTTTCTAATTAGTTTCCCGTGAGAAAAAAACTATAATTGACAAGTAATATATATTTATGACAGATATCAAAATGGTTGTCTGAGAAAATGGATTAAAACAATTGTCGGCTCTGTAAGTTCAGTAAGAAAATAAGTGTACAGTGACAGTTGAAACGATTCTTTTCTGTAACCTCAGAGATATCAGTGAGATTTTATTACGAGGAACTGGTCTATTGAAAGTGACGTTTGACGTTTAAGAAAAACTGAAAATGAGTCATAAAATTTCAACCGTGTACATTTCAATTTTCCAACTTGAACATAACTTTCTTTTAAAGTTATTTACATGTCAACGGAAATTGATTGGACAAAATGTATCAATTGTTAATGTGATTTAATTGTATTTAAATTATTGAAAATCACAACATGACACATTTTAAGCTTTAACAGATCCTTTGAACGAATATAAGTAACACATTTTTGCACTTAAGTTAGACCATCAAAACACTTTTCACATCGATGGAACATTACAAAACACTTCTTTTTTTGAAAAAGAAATGTGTTTCCTTTTTCTAAGGAGTCTTACTGACTGGGTTTCTTATAAAACAACAATTTGTAGTCATAAATATATCTACAAAAATAAAAAAAAAACTGTCGGAAAATTCCCAACAGAAAAGAGCAAAAACTTAAATTGGCCCGTGTATATGAAGGCTGACCTAGATAAGACATCATTCTTCGTATAAACGTACATACATTTTGTTTGCTTTTTCATGTGCGCGACATCCATTTATCATTGTAAAGGAAATAAACTAGCTATAGTTTGAAACAGGAAATGAAAAATGTAATTATTTATAATTCTTGGTCAAATGTCAACTGATGCTATCCTGTAACGTAAAAAGAAAACTAGTGACACACTCTCTAGCAGGCTCCGGTAACGTAATGTTCTAAAAAAACACCCTAGCGTCCCTAAGGCACTTCCTTACGTTGTCATCAAGTTACATGTACTGCATTTTTAGTACCTTAAGCTTCGTCTACATTCATCACTAATTTGAAATATTATACGCAAAACAAACTTACCTGTACAAGGCCGTATCCTCAGTTGCGTCGACATGATAAACGGTTTCTTCTCTATCAGTGAAATGTCGTTCCTTCACCTTGAATACAAAATAAGTTGGAAAACAAAGTATTGGCGAAATAATGAATGCCAGAAGAATAGATTCACAGCAGTGTGACAACATAAATGAGGCACATGGTCCGTGGGGGTGTCTGCTATTCACAGAATGAAAATAAAATAAAACATATTTTAAGATGTTAGTTGGATGTAAAAATATACTGTTTAAGATAAATAAGCCGATTACAAATTCCTATGATTTTTTTACACTTTCAATATGCTAGAAATGTCAAAAATTACATTTGATTGTCTCCGCAAGACTTTTCATCAAATTTTGTAATTTGTATAGATATACTAGCTGACCCGGCAGACTTCGTACTGCCCCAATCGATAAATAAAAGACGTAAACTTTTGTATAAATTAATTTCAAAACAAACAAAACGTATTGAAGAAAAAAGCATTTTTTTAATTTTCGACATATCATGTTGCTTACTTAAAAAAACAGAGTTTTCCTGAAATACTGGTTATTTATAAGGTTTAAATTTTTATTAACAGACACACACTGTTATGATACAGTTTGTTAATTAATTTAAAGCTTTCTCATAAACTATATTTTTTGTTTTGTTTTGTGGTGCGTAAATAAACAAAGAAGACGGTTTTCCGACGCGCTAACACGCGACGTATAATTGTCCATGCGCGAAACAGGGAAACTATAAGTTGATTCCGCAAACTTCTAAAGACTGTCCTTGCGATTTATTTATTGTCATCGCAAATACCAGACGTACTGGAAATTGTAAGCGTTTAAAATCGAATGGTGAATCCGTTGTAATTATCGGTATTCGCGGGATCAAGACTTCTTCTCTATTATATTTTCCTTTTATTATTGTTGCCTCAATGACGTTATTAGTCAGCTTTTTCTCAGCCAGTCTTATTTCATTGCATAGTCGAGGTTGATTAATGTTACGCAGCATGATGACAACTGATCCTACTTTTAACTGCAAATTTTGAGGTGGTAATCCAGGCAATTCCAGTGAATTTAAAAACTCCGTGGGATAGTTGACTACGTAATCCTGATTCATAACGGTGTCGACTGATTTGAAGGAAACCAACTGTCCTGGAAGCAAATTCTGAATGGTCGCATTGAGATCCTCGACATCTTTATTTTTCGCTGCCAATATTGTTCGTTCACCCAGCCAATTATGGTTATTGAACTTTTGCGCTATATCTGGGAAAACACGCTGAATAAGCTCCTCTTTTGAATCTGTGATGTGACAGAAATCTGTGGGTAATGTGATGAATCCGGTCGAGGTGTCCATTGCAACTTTATTATTTCCAATATCTAACAACTGCTTCGCAAACACATTTGCAGTTTCATCATGTTGCAAAAATACTCGCATGTTAGTTGTTAATTGGAGTATCTTTACTTACTGCCACAAATTGGATGAATTTAGGCATGCATTGAGTTCATCAGCAACAGTTGATCTTGGGGAAAGTTGTTGAGTTTCATGAGCACATTCACTTCCTTCAGGGTTGATACCCCCTTCCGTTACACGCTGTATATATATTTTAGTACAAACTTAAATATTATAAAAAAATATTCTGGTATAATACCTTGAAAGTGGGCATGAAATTGTCCTGTATAATATGTGTAGCACCAAATGATGTCATCTGGAGACAGTTGTTATATTTCTGAATGTTGGCCAAGAAGTGCTTTGAATCATTTCCAATCCCAGAAATTAAAGAGCGTAAAGGATCTGGTGGTGGGACCAATTGTTTTAATTTTACTTTGTCTCCAGCACAACATAATCCAGTAGATTCACCAGTGTATTTTAACGCCTTACAATATTTACAAATTATTTTCATTTCCCCAATTGTTACCGATTTGTCGGCACAATGATCAATTGCCGGATCATAGTGGAATGCAGCTCGTTCAAGAATCACAGGAGCACTGCGTCTGCGGATTCGCTCAATTTCATTATGTCGTGCTCGCTGTTGTTGTGTTTGATGGCACGAACTCGTTGCATTCTAAGTCTATGCACTTTATTGTCACTCACTAAATAACGCAATTCTGACATAGAAATACGACTATTTTCTTGATCTGGTCATCAGTGCGGTTAGCACGTGAGGTAGCTCTTCGCACATTTGATTGACTGCGACGACCAAAGTCAGGTCGTCTTCTCCTCGGCATCGTAACGTAATTAATAAAAGTAAAGTGTCACTATCACAAAATATCAACAAAAAAAGAGCACACTACTTGGAATGTCACTATCACAAAGGATCACAAAAGTAAAGAAAGTTCTCGCGCACGTAGCGGTAATCACCACTCACAAAGATAGAAGGATGCAGTCATAGAATATCGTAACCATGATCGTAACACAATATCGTCAATCGTAATACTTTTTTCCTAGTTCTGATTTTTGTATTTATTTTTTTGTTTGTGACAAAACTTAAGATTTATCAAACTTAAAAAAATAACCTGATACAGTTGCAACTGAAGTTAGCTAAAATTAAGTTTCGCGAAGCCGACCAAATTAATTGGAATCGCGTTCGCGATTCACTTTTGTTTATTTTCGAAACGCGACATTAGATCCTCCAAAGCGCACGCGAAGACTATTTTCATAAATATGATTGAATTTGAACTTTGACTTTGAAATTGACTCTTTGACGTTAGGAACACACATAAATTGCTAAGACAACAGTGAGTGATTATAATTTAATATGAACTTTATTAAATAGCAATAAAGTTCTCAAAGATTCTAGAAAACATTTGTATGGGAAATAGAAAAGGTCTGTTTTTAAGGTTTTCCCGGAAATAATGCGATTTTTTCTCACCTTTTAAACCTTCCCTAGACCTCCACGGACATTTCAAGACTAAGATAAGATAAATCCGTTCAGCCGTTCTCGAGTTTTAGTGAGACTAACGAACAGCAATTCATTTTTATATATATAGATGTATATGATTTATTAATTTTTTTTTTTTACACTTCAGAATTTTCAGAAAGTAGTTAGCTTACAGCAAGCGTCACACTACGATCAGAGGCTCATCATAAGTGCATGTGTTAGTTGTTAGTAAGAAAATAATACAATTATAGCCTAACACACGCACAAAATACAAAACATAATAATTATTAACATTTAACATGAATTATTACATAACATAACATAATGATTTTAATCCCACCTTATTTAAATTTAAATCAATCGATGAACAGTTTAAGTTATATAAAATGCTTATTCGACTTAAAGCTTCATTCTTTCCATAGTTAGTTCTATGGAAGTCCATATGTATAAAGTCAAAAGTACGCAGGTAATGAGTTCCGCCTCGGTAATTTAAATGTATACAAGATAGCAAATAAGGTGCATCAATTTCACCATTAATGAGTTGATGAAAAAAAAATTAAATCATTATTAACACGCCTTTGATGGAGAGTTTGCAATTGAAGAAGTTGAATACGATGTTCATAGGGAGGCAGATCATAAGGATCTTCCCACGGAAGACCCTTTAGGGCGAAGCGAATGAAATTATGTTGAATTGATTCAATACGTTTCTTATGAATTTCGTAATAGGGGTTCCATACCTGTGAAGCATATTCAAGATGAGGACGAACATGACAATTGTATAAAGAAAGAGTAACATAGGGATCATTGAACTCCTTTGCCCAGCGTTTTATAAAACCAAGCATAGAGCTTGCTTTATTAAACAATCAAATTAATGTGATGTGTAAATTCTAAGTTGGGACAGAAATGAACACCTAAATCTTTAAATGTGGAGACGCGACCGAGTTTTTGCTTTGATATACAATAATCAAATACACTACCGACTCGTTTTTTAGTAAAAGTTATCGTCTGGCATTTAAAAGGGTTGAGGGTAAGGCTATTTTTGCCACACCAAAATGTAAAACTATCAATGTCAGCTTGTAAAAGGATGCGATCTTGGGTGGACTTTATTATCTTAAAAAAATTCATGTCATCAGCAAAAATAAGAGCATCACTTGAGCGTAGACATGACGATACGTCGTTTATAGATAGGATGAAAGGAAAAGGGCCAAGATGGCTTCCCTGGGGAACACCAGATTGAGCAACAAAAGGTTCAGAATGACAATTTCTAAATTTTACCTCATAGGATCTGTTTTCAAGGTATGATTTGATCCAAGCTAAGAAAAATGGTGGAAAACCAAGAGCTTTAATTTTAAATAAAATAATTCCGTGGGCAAGTTGGTCAAAAGCTTTGGAAAAGTCAGTATATATACAGTCAACTTCATAACCTTGTTCTATAGCGTTTGAACATATGTTTGAGAATGTGAGGAGATTAGTAACGGTTGATTTTTTTTCCACAAAACCATGTTGCTGTTCGCAAATGAGATTTTTACTAAAAAATGCTACACTTTCACAAACAACTTGTTCAAACAATTTAGGTATGCAAGAAAGCTTTGCAGTGGGCCTGTAGTTTGTTATATCCGCCTTGTTACCTTTCTTGAAAATTGGTGTAAGAAATGACTTCTTCCATAAACTGGGAAATTTGCCTGTTTTTAGAGAAAGTTTGAATAAGAACGTAAGGGGTTCAACTAAAGCATTACTACACTTTTTTAATACTATCGGCGGAATACAATCGGGACCGGCTGAGCAGTCATCATTCAATACGGATAAAAGATCAAGGACCGTACTCTGTAGCACAGGGATGTGACTACAGCTAGTCTGCGAAAAGGAGTGAAGATTGTGAAAATATACTTCATCAACTTCTTGAGGTCTATTAACAAATGATTCACGGAAATTTGTTGCGAAAGCGTTACCGATATCAACAGTTTTATTTAAAGAAAGATTCTTGTAAGTGAAGTTAACTGGAAAGCCATCTGATTTTTTTCTTTAAGTTTACAAGTTTCCAAATTTTTTTAGGATTCTCTTTCAAAGAGGTGCCCATATCAGAAACATAAATAGCATATAAAAAGTTTGAAAGAGACTTAAATTCGTTAAAAAGTTAAACATAAAAAGAGAAATTGATTGGAGACAGAGTTTTGAGATAAGTTTTCCATGCCTTATTTCTTTTGTTACGTAGTAAACGCAATTCTTTCGTGTACCAAACGTGGCTAAAGTTTGTATTTCTTGATTTCTTTAAAGGTACATTTTTTTCTAAACAATTATTAAAGATCTTATAGAAATTTGAAACTGCTTCGTCAATATTAGAAAATGCTAAAGTATCAGCAATTCCAGAAGTGATTAAATCTTCAGACAACAACTGGAAATTAGCTTTTCTGAAGTCAAAATTATATAAGCAATCAAAGGAATTACTGTGTTCAGTAAAGTGATTACTTAAGTCAAGAAAAATGTCCAAGGGGGGTGATATTTATCAATATTAGTAATTCCTGATCTAGATTCTAGAACAAGAGTATTAATAGCGTCAGAAGAAAAGACTATTTATTTATTCAATTACGTTAAATACTAACGCTAGGTTTACAAACAAAACTTATATCTAAAAAAAAAAAAAATTATATATATAAATATATTCTATACATTAAAATATACTTTAAACATTACTAATATGACACATAAAGGTAAGAATTATTTAAATAGTGAGAGAAAAAATGTATTTTGAAGCTATGTGATTTGATATTTTGATTAATAGAATTTAAACGAAAATTATTTTCATTGTATATGCTTATTAACTGGTTAATTGGACTGTTAGAACCATAGTTTGATCGGCTAAGATTTGCTCGAATTGGCACTCGATTTCTGAAGTAATTTCGGCTTACATTAAAGTGGAATCGACACAAAACTGATGGAGATGAAATGGATCCATTCAGAATTCCAACAATAAAGCAGAGTTGCAAATACTTACGGTGACTAGTAAGCGATGGAAGACCTATAAGTTGTTGCCTAACGGAATAGGAAGGCAAAGCTAATTCATGTGTCTGTGGGAGAAATCGTAAAATAAATCTTAGGAATCTTCTTTGAACACCTTCAAGTCTATGGATATGATTCGGGTAATAAGGGGCCCAAACTATACAACCGTATTCAAGGATTGATCTGACAAACGATACATACAGAGTTTTAAGGACATAAGGATCTCGGAATTCCCTGCCAAATCTTTTTATAAAGCCTAGTGTCTTATTAGCTTTTTTCACAATGTGGTTGAAATGGTCAGTAAAAGACAGTTTTGTGTCCAAAATGATACCTAAGTCTGAGAAGTGAGTCAATTTTTCGAGGTTTGAAGAATTTAACCTATAGTTATAGTCAAAAATACTGTGTTTACGTGTAAAACTCATCGTTTTACACTTATCAATGTTTAACAATAAACGATTTGTATTGCACCATTCCCATAGACGAAGTAGGTCATCTTGTAATAGTTCGCAGTCCGTTAAGGAATTCATTTTTCGAAATATTTTCACGTCATCAGCGTATATTAGCGTCATAGAATTTCTTAAGATAGATGGGAGATCATTTATAAACAGAACAAATAACAATGGACCAAGGTGGCTACCCTGAGGTACACCAGAATTGACAATAAACGGATTGGAATAGTCATTTTTGAACACAACACAATAATATCTGTTTGTTAGGTAAGAAGATATCCATGCTATTAGTTTATCATTTAGTCCAATTTTTTCTAATTTCCCTAAAAGTACTTTATGGCTAAGTTTGTCAAATGCTTTGCTAAAGTCTGTAAATACAAAGTCAACTTGTTGTTTAATTTCGAAAGTGTCAATACAATATGTTGTAAATTCGAGTAGATTTGTAACGGTCGATTTTTTTTCACAAAACCATGTTGATTGTCACAAAAAAACAGAAGAACAGTTAAAGGAAAGAATATCACAAACAATGGCTTCAAACAATTTTGGTATAACAGACAGCTTAGCTATAGGACGATAGTTGCATATAAGATGCTTGGGACCCTTCTTATACGTTGGTTTTAGAAATGCATATTTCCATAAGAGTGGAAAATGGGAACAATTAAATGATTGGTTAAACAGAATACACAATGGGTGCGAAAGATATTTAACGCACTTTTTTAGCATAAATGAAGGCAGTCCGTCAGGGCCTGGACTAAGACTTTCGTCAAGTTTTAGAATTTTGTCTTGTATAGTAGATTCCGAGATTGTTAGATTTATCTGAGCCAAGTGAGGAAACTGAGAAGTATTTGTTAAATCTATTGAGCTGTGATTTGTAGAAAAAGAATCTTCATACGCACTTTTAAAAAAATTTGCAAACATATTCGAAAGTTCTAGAGGATCATGGCTTATTTTGTCTCTATATGTCATGTTTGGAGGGGGTACCCGTCAAATTTTCGCTTACAGTCAACATATTTCCAAAAATTTCGTGAATTCGTCTTAAGTTCCCGTTCAGTATTTGCAACAAACTCGTTATAAAGACAATTTTAATAGTTAACAAAATCATTTCTGATTTCTTGGTAGATACCATAATCAACATCAGTATGTGATTCGTTATATTTTATCCACGCCTTTTTCCTTTTATTTTTTAAGCATTTAAGATGCCGATCAAACCATGGCGGATTATTATCTTTGGCTTTAATTTTACGAAGAGGTACGCTCTCTAGAAAGCAATTAAATAATATTTTATAGAATTTCAATACCATATCATCTAAGTTCAAATTTATAAATATTGAATCCCAGTCCAAATGATTTAAGTCGGTAAAAAGTTGATTGAAATCACATTTTTTGAAGTCAAATTCAATTTGCTTATCACAAGAGGTATCAAGATTACAAATATTTAAATTTAAGGATATTTTCAACGCAGGATGATGTCGGTCTTCTTTTAAAAGTTTTATGTCGCTTTGAATAACAGCAGTGTCAGCATTTACGATGTCAGAAATATAAATAAGGTCCAGTATTTTGTTATTGTAGTTTTTGATTGAGTTCAGCTGAATGAGTCCTAGAGAGGCCATTGTGTCGACTGTGCAAAATTCGATATCAGTAGATGGGTTGATTGGAAAATATTCTTCGTTATAGTCATTCTTGGACCAATCAAGATTAGGTAAATTGAAGTCACCTAATACGCAGATTTCATCTTCAGCATTTATATTTTCAAATAAATTTTCCAAATTGTCATAGATTTGTTTGTATATATTGTAGTTGGAACTTGGTGGTATATAGACAGCAACTATATATAGGCTACCGAAATCCATTTTTATTTTTATGCTCATCATTTCGAAGTCAAATTGTTGGAAATCATTTACCAACGAACTTATAAAAGAGTTTTTAGCAGCTATTAATAATCCTCCTCCAACTCTTGTAGATTCGTCAATTGAATATCGATCACGCCGAAAAACTTGAAAGTTCTTGTCAAAGAGTTCTGTGTCAGCAATTGAGTTACATAGCCAGGTTTCAGTTAACACAATTACGTCGTGAGGTAAGTTATTTACATTTATATAGAACTGATTAGTTTTAGTTCGTAGTCCGTTTACATTCTGATAATAAATCATCAGTTTTTACTTTGTCAGTGGTTGTGGAAAATGGCGTGATTGTTTTTTGGAATTTCTGTTCTCAAACTCATGCATAATAATTCCGGTGGGCCAAAAAGAAATAGAACTAAGTAGATGAAAGACAGAAAATCGAGAATTCGATTTTTTGGGTTTTTAATACAGCTTGTTTGCTGTAAGTCAGTAAAGAGGATTTTATCGAGGAAAGATAGTTCCAATTGTGAAGAAGAGAGAGAGGCTTCAAAGCAAGATTCATCTTCCGATGGAATCCAATCAATGTGTGGTAAATTAAAGTCACCTAGAAGTAAGATATTGGTGTCAGAGCAGGACAAACTGATAACAAAGTCTAATGCCAAGGAGAGTTTGCTATAAACAGACTCTTAACTTTTTGGAGGAATATAAACGTTTAAAATGAAAATAGTCTTAGTCTGTACCATTAACTTTACACAGACCAGTTCAATTGATAGTTCAAACGGAAAAGATACAGACGAAGAGATATATGTATTTTTTACCGCTATGAGAACACCTCCACCTAAATCCTTTGCATTACCAACATGACGATCATTTCTGTAAACTTCGAACTCTTGTTGAAGGGTTTAAGAAAAATAATAGAATGTAATAACGACTTGGACAGCTTAAGGTTTGTTTACGTGTTTGTTCAACATTTCTCAATACAATTTTCATTTAAAGACATATTTTCAAGCTTTATGAGTTTTTGCACTACAAATTAGTTAGGATTAAAAAAACTCTGGGTTAAATTCATAGCATTAAATAACTTCATTACTACTTGACACATCTCATCTAGATTCCTCTACAAGGAAATGTCGTATAGTTTTATGTCATTGAACAGCATTAGTTGATATAGAATCCGTGATTTACGAACAGTTCTTCTTCTAGATGTCAATTAAAATGTCAATTGTGACATAAAAAACATTTAACTATAATAAAAAAGCACAACATATTCAAAATAATTTATAATTTACATTATTTATTGTTTTATTTATTTATCTTTCGTAAGCAATCAAAAATCCATAAATGAGGCAAATTACCCTTCCATAACTTTCTCATAAACATGAACACCTGTCATGAGCATTAAATATTGACTTCTTTTTATTACAGGATACACATTTCACATAGAAAAGGTACCACACAAGTGACTTTGAATTTGCAACTTTCAAAACATTTTAAAGTTAAAGTTTTTAGTTAAATTAAACACTTGACATTCAATGTCATCCTAGTGGTAATTATTATTTTACAACTTGTTCCGCAACACTACAAACAAAACATTCTGCCTTAAATTCTCTTTAAAATACAACTGTAAAAGTTTTTCAAAAATTTGACATCTGTCGGAAGCAACTTCAAATTACCTTATAACATAGGAATTATAATGCATATAATGAAGTAGTTTTAGTAATAAGAGATTATAATGAAGAAATTAAGCAAGTCTTTCATCAAAAAGCGCAGTTCACAATTTTTTAATGTCAGTATGTAAATACGAGTTGGTTTCCATAATAAAAGTAATTTGTTGATACATATAATAAAAATGTTTGAACTGTCAAAAAAATCCATGTTTAAATCAAAACACACGCAAACATTTAGGTTGAGCTGTCATTATGTATGTATGTATGTACATATGTTTGAAACTTGAAATAGAACATACCGAGAACAATTTAAAGTGGGAAAGTTTTATACAGGGTCTTTAAATAAGAGGTTTCATTTTTAAGCGGCTATTTAATAAGAAAAATCAAAAGATGTTTTTTTTATTGCAAAGGCGAAGATGTGTCATTAAGAATAGATTACAATATTAGCCAAATGGCCACTACGCTCGAAGCATCATATCTTTTTCATGAAATTTTCCATGACCAATTTATTCGTCCTAGATAAATTCGATCTATAAGGTGTTGAATAGATTGTGGAGCACTGTCATAGACTTTATCGTTCACGTGGTGGCCCCAAAGAAAAAGCCTCCAATTACAATCACCTCTTTTAAAATTGAAACGTTCTCGAAGCTTTTTTTGTAAAACTGACAACTGATAATAATTTCAAATTCTTCATAATGTTTGTTGTGAATTTTAACAATTTCAATGAGTTATTCAAAAGTGTATAGCTTTATTTTTAGTAATGGCGTCACTTTGGTATTTTCAAAAGTGACAGCTGTTGCTTAAATTTTGGTCTATTTAAAATAAATCCTCTTATTGTGAAAATCCATTCCTATGTACATACATATATGTATCGAATAGCAAGCAACCCAATTTATTTATTATCTCATTTAAAAATCCTTTATACGTTGAGATTTTTATCAATAAATGACATTAATACACCACGTATAAAAGTGGAAATAAATGTAATTAATTATTTTCCAAGAATCATTTGACTCAAACTCACTAAAGTCTCTTTTTAAAAGCCTTTCAATTCATTTTAAAGACAAAGTTATTCAATTCAATGCATTTCTTTGACTTTAATCAATTGTTTTTACGTTAGGAATTTCACATAGCTCCTAAAGTCGAGTTTACACGGACAAAGTATTCACAATGTGATTTTCTACCATTTTTTAAAATGAATACCTGTCAAAGTTTATGTACAAAAAATAAATTTACAATAAGAAACAAAACTGATAAACCAAGACAATTTAAATTGGATATAAAATATATATAATATAAGTTAATCAATGTTACTTCGGGACAACTTATCTTACCTTATCGCAACGTAACGCCATATAGCAAGTGTCACTGTCAAACCAATGGAAATTGTATGGAGGATTTGTGTGAAGTGCATGTGAAATAAAAGATAAACAGCCCACGCATATCGGAAATCCTTTTCTCCTGAAGGTAAATTTAAACAAAGAAGAAGAAATGAGAAATAAAATATTGCACTTAAATTACGTATTGTTTAATTGATATCAAGGTTAGCGTTAAAAAAAAGTTGCATGCAACTTTATTTACAATTATTCAAGATCAAAAACTAAAAATAAATTAAAAAAGTTGGTCTTTTTAAGTGCAATTTTTCAATAAGCAGAAGAACTTTTCAAAATTTTCAGTAATTTTAAATTTATTTTAGATAATTTTATTCCTTATAGTTTACGAGTAACGTGTTAAAGGTATTACAATTTTAAAGAAAATTTGTTGAACAATCTAAAAAATTAATTATTTGATATTTAATTTTAAGATAAATTTAAATTTAAATATTTATTATCTACTGGAAAAACATGCAAATAATATAAAAAGTTTTATATTATAATTTTAAAAAGACAGCAGAAAATTCCTGAATTAAAATTAAATTTCGAAAAACCAAATAAACCATGATATGCCCCTATTAAAATTTAATGTTTAACAAAAATGAAACATGTCACACAAAACAATATAAATTTAATGTTCACATTATAAATGTACAAACATACATATATGTACATAGTTGATGAAGAGAAATTTAATTTAATTTAAATACTCACCAGGTGACACAACGTACATATAAGTTGCAAATGGTATATATTCAATCATAACGAACATATCAGCAACTGCCAACCATTTGAGAATTTTACTTATAGGTGCTTTTGCCATTTCTTTTTTCGTTAGTACAATAATATTTAAAATATTTGCAATGGTGCCAAAAACACAGATCTGTAAAATATGAAATTAAATTGACATAGGTTAGGAACATATTAAATGAGGAAAATATAATTATCTCTTTGATGTCGAGAGTAATGAATAATCAATATTGAAATTTTGAAAGGAAATTGAATTTTCATCAAGGTTATAGGAATGAGAATAATAGTTTTTTTTTTTATTAAAGGCAGCAGCTTTAATACATATATACCCTGATTTAAAAATCTATGTTTTTAATTTATTTTTTAATTAATTAAAATATCACAAACCAATTTATAATACTCGTGAGAAAAATTCTGTTTATCAGCAATATGGTGTTAAAAATAACATTACTAGGTATATTTTTAATACTTTTCTAAGAATTCTCGGGCTTGAATAATAATTTATAAATAATTTTTGTCATAATAAAACATGAAATATCAAATCAGAATCAGAAAAAGCTATTTTTGTTTTCCTAAAAAATTAAAAGACAATTACAAGTGATTTTGGCAATATTGATATTTATTTTAATAATATACTAGATAATTTTTGGGGATCAAAAATAACATACAAAGTTTTCTTCCGTAAAAATTATTCCGATAATAATTTATGGGAGATGTTGGATTATAAAGGTTGGTTAAATTTTAAAATGTGAACCACACCTAAATGTCAAGTTTTTTTTTGCATTTTATTTGACTTTTCTCAATTTCAGACTGACTGAATTTGAACCAACCGTGGAAAGATAAATTGAGCAAAGCGTTAAAGTTATTCAGGCTTATTATGAATTGGTCAATTTAATTTTAAAAATGTGCATAAAGAGTCACATTTACACGCATTGAAGGTGCAATTCACTCAAGAACTAAAGTCTCTTCACCATTTCAAGTGTCGTCAATGGTCAGAAAGAAAGATGTGCATCAATAAGCCAGCAACATTTCAAGAACTAGAGGATTTGGTAATTTGAACCATTTTGAGTTCACATTCCTTTTGAATGTTAAAAACTCCTATATTTTTTAAATAAATTGATATTCTTGGGTCTTTAATGTTACCTTGTTTTTGAACCAATTATAAATGGTTTTTGTACATCTGTCACTTTTTAACCTTGCAAGTTTTGACATTTTACAAGTAAAAACTATGCCATTACTTTTAAAAATAAAACTTTACACTCTCAATCAAATTCTGTTACAAAAATGTTGCGTATTTTGAAGTCACCAGTTCGAAAAACTAAAGCATTTTTGGGTGGTCGTAAATTCGGCTCAACTTTCCGTTTTTACTTGTGACATTTATGAACTATATTTCAAGTTTTGCATTCGCAAATAATTTTTAACTCTAGAATTTAATCAAACATGACATTAAAATGGTAGGGAAGTTGAAAAAAGTGGGTCCCCCGATTCGGTCCGTCCGTCTGTGTGTCCTTGCCCATACAGTCTAAGCCATTGGGTCGATTGACTTAAAATTTGAAAATTAAGGTTATTAGCAAAAACACTCTATATGAAGATATAAATCCTTCGTACGTATCACCCTTCAAAACCCATTTGTTTACATTGTTGTATTTGTAATGTGGACGAATTCAACGAGAAAAATTGACGTGTTTTCACGCATACATAGACTCAACTACTGAGTTTTTAGGGGAAATTTCATAAATTAGAGGAGAAATTACACGCACACTAAGAATAATTTTATGAGACTGATTTCCGGTTTAGCTTGTAGGCAAACCAAGATGTCTACCGAGGATTTATATCTTCATATAGAGTGTTTTTGGTTTTTAGCCGATTTTTTTTCAGTTTTGTTTTTTAAGACTAACAGTAGCCCTCATACAAATTTTTTGGTCAAAAATCGAAAACTCAATATTTCTCAAAAACGGCCCGATATATTTTTTTAAAATATTCTCTAAAATTTTGTTTAATAAGGCTTCTTTTTTTAAAAAAAAATATTTTTGTATCCTCCATAGTACCGTAATTTTTTTTAAAAAAGTTTTCTGTCTCAATATTATTATTTTTGATTTTTATAAAAATATTAAACATTTTTTTTTTTTTGAAATACAATATCTCGTAAATGGGGCATTCATTTTTACGAAATTGAAACGTTAAACGAAATGAAATAAGCTCTAAGAAACTGCATACTAAACACATTTTAAAACTGACAAATTTCATATACATACATATATACAAAATGAATTAAAAACGATTTTCAAATAAAAAAATTGAAAAATTAAAAAAAATTGCTTTTAATTTTCTAAAAACAAATTTTTGTTTGCAGGTACATTTTTTAAATCGTATACATAAGCAAGTTTGTATGATCCAGTAGTGCATTTTATTTTATTTTGAAAAACAATTAAATGGAACTGTCACTTAAGCGAACCATAGAAATATTAAAGTCTCTATTTTTCAAATGAATCATTGAGTGCTTAGAAAAGTATTTCAATATATAAAATACGTACATTTATATTTCTATGATGGTCTTTTCATTTTGAAATGACGTTTCCTTTATAAAAGAATAGAAATTTAAAAACCAATTTCGTGCTTTAAAAGTTTAAACTTTTTAAACTTTCATAGTCGTAGTTAAGGGAATTCGTTAAAATGCATTTTAACGGATGAATAGTTCATCAAGGCTCGAATCAACGTTGCTTTAATATTAACAAATAAGTCCATATTTGTTCAAACTCGTTTTCCTAGCTCTATAATATTGCTTAATTTTGCAACAAATTTTCGAATAACTGGTTTAATTTTGAATAACCCGCTTTTTATGTTAGCTGTCACTTTTGAAGCTGTCATATTTTGACATTTGACAAGTAAAAGGTTTAATTTTTTACATAAAACGCACAAAAATGATTTATTTTGGTATTTCTTCCCTGTTTTTTTTGTTTCAGTGATGCCATAAATGATTTTTTGGATATTATATTAAAAACTCTTCATTTTTTAATATTTATATTGGAAAGTTATTTAAAATTTTTATGAAAATTTCAAAAAATTTATATTAGTTACATTTTTAATATAAGAAAGCAAATATTTGATGCCTTATGTCTTCTATTTGGTAGAAGAAACTTTGCATATACACAACCTCTCACGTACCCCAAATGTAGGGTTAAACTCGAATAAGAAATTTTTATGAAATTACCGTTAAAATTACTCGCCATCAAATTTTAAACCTGTTCTTTTCAAAATACCACTTATCTGTTAAAAAATTTTTAACTGTTCAGAAAAACAAGTAATGTGAAAGACATTATACCGTATTCAACATAAAAACTTGGGTCTTAAGGAAAAAAAATGTCGGTAAAACAAGAACTCAAGTCAGTCGTATCTTCTTTGATCATCTACAGTGATAAGGCCTGTTTTAATCTCGGAGACTACGTTCAAAGCTATGTTTTCGCAGTTAAGACTCAGAAAATTCAAGAATGATTGTTGAAAAGTTTCTCAATTTTCAACGTGGCACTTTTTGCTATGTGTTATGGGCAGGATGACCATGAAATTGAACTTAAACTATTCGAAAATGATGCTGGTGCAACTTTTACAGAACTATGATCAATGATTTTTTTATGACTGGAATTGGAAGATAGTCATGTGGACGTCGTCGGTTATTTTCAACAAGACTGTAAATTTTGTAATAACAAATTAAAACCTCACATTGAAAAACAGTACGTATATTTTTTACTGGGTACTAAATACTTCATAGAGTGCTCTGCTGTACTAGTGCTCGATGAAAGTTAAGGTTCTATCCAAGTGCACTTCGAGATACTTTCATCTCTAAACTTTTTTCTGTGCTGTGCTTGAAAACATCTTGAAAGTAAACTAGCTTTGTAAAACATCAGGTTTATCCTTTCCTTGTTAAAAAGTAAAAAAGCTTTATTTTTGTTTCCAGTTGAATAAGGTTTGAACGAAATATTATTAGTTTAAAAATTTAATCCAACTAAAAGTTGTGAACTCGAGTGTAATTCTCTGCCATACAAAATACATTCATACGAAAAATTCAGTATTTATAATAAGTAATCTTTAATCCTTAAAAGCATTGTAATCCTCACAAAAAATAATATCTATTTTTTTTATACAAAAACACGACTTATGTACATATGTGATCGTTTTTGGAATTTTTTAAAAAAGAGACGTAGATAGATTTCTGTGCTAAGGAGGGTTAAAATGTATGATCTACTTCGCATCTTGAAAATTGAAAAAAGAGAAGAGTTTTAAATTCTACCAATCCCAAAAAAATACTAAACGAAATTTTATCTTCTCATGATGAGGCTCTTCCGTACTTTAAGATGTTTTATTAAAAACCCAATAAAAGATGGTTAAGTTCCAAAAATTCAAAAACATCTTATATTTTCAATATCCATTATTTTTTCAACAACTATTGTCATTCCAAGAGCTTGAATTCCAAGGACATTTTAACCAAAGTGGATTACACAACTGGGTAGTTAGCCAATGATCGGGATAACTAGAAGGAAGGTTTGTTTGGTCAACGTTCAAGTTCGCCCTCTGCTGAATTGAATACAGTGAAGTTTTTTAAACTGAATGAATTACTTGACCATTTCTCCTCTTCTTCTCCCTATCTAAACCTCTAGAGTCTGGATACCAATGAAAAAAATATGTATAAAACTATGACAACACAGTATATTTCAATTTTAATTATTATGCTCCTTTACAAAAGTTCTCTTTGTTATAAATTGTAATAATGTTCATTTTCTTTATCCTTTGGCTTTGATGTGCTCCCTTTTTATATGATTTATTAAGTAGTAGATATGAAAGGATTGACTTCAAATAAAATGCACGAGTGAGTAATAAGTATTTATTCAAAAAACAAAACTTTAATATTGAGTTGTAACTTTTCACTTTTATATACAAATATCTATATATTTTCGAGTAAATCATGAAGTAAAAACGTGAAATGTACTTTCTTTTTTTGTTTTTGTTGTTGTTTTGAATGGTTTATTTAAATTTATGGAACTGAGTGGGAGTGATGCATTGAATGTACGTGGATTTCTATATGAGTTACGCACGAGTATGAACTTTTTTGAATTAGCTTTTAGGTTATTTTAAATGTATTTTCAAAAGGTAATATCATACTCGTATCATGTACCTTTTTGGAGAACGATTTGTGTCGTACAAATTTATACATACTTAATGATGACAGAGCTCCTTTATGAAAGTTTCATTCACTGTCATTGAAAACTTCTGACATGTTGACAGTCAATTTTAGTCTGTCGGAATTTTAGAGATGGCTTATTGTATTGTAAGGAGCATTTCAAAAGCCTACAAATATTACAGAATCAAATTTTAAATCAAAAAAGTATAAAGGTTCAAAGAATTTTCTTTTAAAATCATTTTCTAAATTAAAATAAAAAAATGTGTAATAAATGTGCATGTTTCATTTTGATACCATTGCGATACCACCCAAATGGCGACCAAGGCTACGGTTGCATCATTTGTATTAATGATGAGTTTTTACTTGTCAAGTGTGAGAAGATGACAGCCTATTCAAAATGAAAACTCTTATTTGAAAACCCTTTAGTTGAATTCTAGCATAATGCATAATAAACAAGTAAGATCACTTTTTTTAAAAAGTTGTTCTGAAGTCTTTCAAATAATTAATTAAAAAAGAAGAAGATTAAAAACACTTTATTATTTTCTTTTAATAGTTAAGAAAATATTGTATTTGTTTGTGTTTAAATTAAAAATTGTATAAGATACTTACCAAAAGTGCAATATATCCATGAATAGCTTTGTACGCTAATGAGAAATCCCGAATATTTCCATTACAATAATCTTCACATTCATCTAAATTTGTTATATTCAAACGATGATTATTAATTTGTTGAACATATTTCTCCAGGAAATCATTCCATGCATCACTTGTTATATTTAAATCTTCAAGATATTTTGAAGTATTTGGTTGTTGTTGCTGATGTTGTTGTTGATGTGATTGAAGTATTAAATTATATTCGGAAAGATTAATAATTTCATTCGTCATTTTTTTATTGTGTTGTGTTATCATTGTTGTTGTTATTTTATTAAATTTAATAGGCTTTTTGTATTAATTGATTACAATTCTACTTTTTCTTATTTTATTTCTTATAGTCAATAATTTTGGTGTATTCCTCCATTTACAGAAGGAATTACGGACATAATTGTTGTTGTATGTTATAAATTGTCATCTTTGATTATTTTTATTATAATGATTTATTTATATTTCTGAAAAGAAAAATAAACAGGGGTATGAAAATCTTGGAAAATTACAATGGTTTGATATAAAATATAACAGATATTCGATCAACAAAATCGAACAAATCCCGAATTAAAAAAAACTCTGAAATCTTCACACATCGTAAAACTGGGATTAATTTATTTGTTGACGTTAAATTTGTCAATATATATGGTTTTAAAAGAATAACTGAACCTTATTCCCAGCAGAGGACAGGGGGAAAGTATACAAAAATGGTATTCCTATGTAAGAAGTATTTAAAAAGAAATGAAAGCACATTTGTTCAGATCCATTTGTCAAAATGTTTAACTTTTTATTGAAAGATATTATAAACATTTATTTATTTATGTAAATCAATAAGACCTTATACACTCAAACAGACTAATAAAACAATTAAAAAAACATTATGTAAACATTGTAATAGTATCATTATTTTAAGAATAACAAGGCTTGAGTTAGCTGAAAAATATAAACTTAACATGTTTTTTTAAGAGATATTCTACTCAAATAAAAATTAAAATCAATGTTATTTGATATACTATTAATTTGCCTTTTTATTATAATGTGGGTTCCATACTACGCAGCAATATTCCAGTATTGACCTTATATATGCAACTTAAAGGGATTTTCGTGTGCAAGAATCCTTTGAACCGAAAGAATTTCGTAAGACGAAGCCCATAATGGAGTTGGCCTTATTTACCATATATTTTATATGACTTACAGAGTTTAGCTTGGAGTCAAATATTACTCCAAGATCCTTTTTCACTAAAACTTTATTGATCAAATTATTTTGAATGTTGTAATTAATAACAATAGGTAATAAACGACGGGTAAAAGAAAACCATTCATTCAGGTTGGTGATATCATTTTGAGGAACGTTGAACTTTTAATACATCTAAAAAATTTAAGAAGACACATAAAGTTTGTAAGGATATCAGTAAGGTCATTAATAAATATAAGGAACAACAATGGACCTAAATGGCTGCCTTGTGGAACGCCTGATGTGACTGAAAATGGATTTGATAAATTCGAAACTATTAAAACTTGTTGACTTCGTCCTGTAAGATAAGTCAATAACTATTTAATTTATTTATTTTTGCATTAAGATTTTATGATGCATCCTATCAAACGCCTTAGTAAAATTGGTGTAGATAACGTCTACTTGATAAGCCTTTTCTACTGAATTGAGAATACAATTTGCGAAAATGCTTAGATTAGATGTAGTTGATCTTGATCTGCCTGTATTTATTTTAATAAAAAATTAGTTTATCAAAAACTATTTTATCAAATAATTTACTGATGGGTCGGTAGTTCGATACATTCTGTTTTAAGCCACTTTTATCAATAGGCAACACAAAAGACGGTGAGAGAAATTCATCATATGTTAGTGAACTATTGAAAATGACACACATGTGGTAGAACACATTTTAAGTAGAATAGGTGGTATTCCATCAGGGTCACATTAATATTTTTATTTAGGCCAGAAAGCGCCGCTCAAAAATTTAAGTGACCTATATTTACAGATTGACCAATCGAACAGTTTGAAAATTTGTTAGAGTCAATAAAATAAGATTTGAAAGACTCAGCAAAAGTGTTACAAACATCTTTTAGTATAAAAATTTATTAAGAAAATTGTGTTTTAATACAATGTAAAGATTATGCAAATTGACATCAGATAAAGAATTTCGCAAGGATTTATAAACGTTTTTCTTTTTATTACTAAGATAAATAAGCCTTCTATTAAACCAAGGAGGCTTAAATGCATTTTTCATTATAATTTTAGGAACAAAAAGTCGATATCTTCCTTAAGAGCGCCAATAAAATCGTTATAAAAGTTAGAAAAGTCCCGAGATTGAATCATTACTACATCAATTAAACGTCTCAAATTTCCGGTCAGAAAACAGCTTAAAATTTTTAAATGCATAATTTTCGCAGTTCTTTAATTAATAATTTAGCTTTCAAAAATATCATTTGCAAATTTGTAAGAGCACCAATGGGAAGTTATCAGCGTGTGTCGCATCCCTGCATCTTTTTTTATAATTTAAAAATACTGAACAAAATTTCTTTTTGAGCTCAAATATTTTAAAAACAAACAAATGCACCATTGGATAGAATTGTATGTCAAGAAGGATCATGTTTTTGACTTCCTTTTAAAAAAATTCAATTGAAAGTTGCAAATTGGCAACATTTATTTTCTCTCAGAATATTTTGAATTCAAATATTTTAATTATCTAGAAATTAATTTTATTTCATAATATTGTTTGTCAGTTTATTTTATATTATTTATAAAATATAAAAACCTTCAAAATATGCTTAAACAAATAAGCAAGTAAAAATAGTTTTGTTTAATTTTCTTTCGTATATAATGAGAAATTGACTTTAAAGTTTAAACTTCTTTAATTTTTTCAAAAAATATCATTCTTCGATCGATAGTTTTTTATACAAAAATATTACGTAAACAGCTTAAAATTTACACTTTTTAAGAACATAATAATTATCAAGTTCATGTTATTAAAGGTACCAATGAGAAGTTGTCAATGTGAATCGCATGACAGCCAATTTTTAGTTCGACAAATCTAATAATTTACAAAAACTTCCTCTTTGAGTTTGAAATTAGATCCTTCAGTCGCTTTTGTAGACATTTCGATAACAATCCTGTCACTGACAGTTCAAAAATGTAATCTTTTATTTATTATTCTCATACACAAGAAAAGAAGAATAATGACTTAAACTAAATGAAAAAGAAATTCCTTTGTTTTTATACTACGCCTTCTATATATTTTTTTACCATTTCTCTCATTAGACATGAATCTACATTTCAATAGTTTTTATCCACTTTACTACTGAGCTATAAATATCTCTCTACAGGAATTCCACAGGAATACAAAGCACAAACAACTTAATACGGGAAAATGTTGTATTATTTTCTAAATAAGGATTTTTGGTACTGTATATTTTGTATCATTTTTCTTGACGTACATACGTACATATGTACATTTACACAAATGTGCATATATACAAATTTGAATATATGTATACATATATTATATACTTAGTGAAATTGTTCTCAATGTTATCATATAAAGTTTTACCCGCCTGGATATAAATCTTATTTTATAGTCCTAATTAGTTTCCATTGAGGAAAATAATTTTTCCCCAAACATGTCCATGTCCATCGTTATCCATGCCTGTTTTTTAAATTAAAGAAACGTCGAGATCGTACAATTTTGCTCTTATAGTTGAAAGTCAAAATAAAATGAATGCCAACAATTGTGAGCAAAAAGTCAAAAGATAATTTTATTGTCTTAATAACCCCAAATACTATTTTTCAAACTGAGAGTTTTGAGTGAAATATTTGACAAGTTTTCTAGATTGATCACAAAAAAGTTGTTGAAAATAGGTACAAATTTGGTAGATATCTACAGTTCTAGATAAAAAACATTTATTATGGGTTCAGGTTCGGCAAATATGTTTCTACGTCGATCTTTTTGACTTACAGGCTCCTTAATTTTATAACTTTTTCTCTTATTAAATACAAAAATATTTTGTTTGCATACTAAACCAATAATTTACATACAATTAAATACATACAGCTATGGCCAAGACAGTAAATAGAAACAAAACACTTTAGCAATTGTGTAAAGCAACAACTAAAAAATGTATTAATTTTAATTTAAAATATTTAGTTAATGTTTCTTAATTTGTGATTTTAAAAAGAAAAAAGAGGCTGGGATGCGACCCACATGATTGACGAAGAAATTATAATGCAGAACAGACAAATAATTTTTTTTGTCGACAATGCTGCCTGTCATAAGAAGTTGGACGATTTAAAAAATATAAACGTGCAGTTTGTACCCACAAATACAACGTCCATCATTCAGCCCCTTGACCAAGGCATTATTCATTGTTTCAAAGCTTACTATCAGCAAAATATAATAAGGAAACAAATTACAACCATCGATCGACTTCGTGAATTTTCGAAGTCGATCACATTTTTGCAAGCAATGCACATAAGTAAACATTGTTTGTGGCTTATAACACTTTCTACTATACGAAATTGTTTTAGAAAGGTAATATTGGAAATATTTTACTACTAAACCTATACATTTGCAAGTTCTTTTTTTAAAGGCAGGCTTCATCCAAGAATGATGATCTCGTGGTCATAGATAACCTTCTTGAGGACAATGCAGATTTCAATGCTTATTTGGCATGTGATGACATAACATATCATGTTATGGCGAACTAACAGACGCCGAAATTAAGTTGACACTGAAATGTTTATAGAGTAAATTTCTGGGATGAATATTTTATTTTTTAATTGACCTACTCGTGCAATTATACTGGTTTCGCTTAATTGAACAGATATGTCAATTAAGCGGGGTTTCGTTAATTGAACCACCCGGATAATTGACCGAAAAATCTGACAAAATGGTCAGTGCAATTAAGCGGGGAATACTGTATACAATTTTTTCGTTTGCAATCTCTTAATGAATAAAATAACTTAAATCAACAGAACAGTATGATGACAAAGTTGACAAGAAGTGTCAACACAGACCAAGTTTTTCTTATTCGTCATTTGAAATTTGCTCTCTCCCAATTTTGATTAAATTTTTATAAAATATAAAAATATGAAAATAAATTTCTAGATGTTTTTTATTCGCAACAGTGATCCTAAGAACAATGCGAAAAGATATTATAGAAAAGAAAATAGGCTGGGATGCGACCCACACTGAGAACTTCCCATCCCGTCTGTCGATTTGTCTTGCTTAAAAGTTTGTCTATATGTATAAATTTTTACCAAATTTGCGTACTATTTTTTGTAGATTTTATTTTGTATGAAAAAAACGGACTGTTGGATTACTGAATATCGAAAACAATACTTTCTGTGAGATAAAATAAGTTTGAAGCCAATATTTTTAATTTTTGAAAAGCTATTTGAGTCGAAAGTAAAGCTTTACCAAGTTTAAGTATTGTTTTTTTTAGGTTTTTATTTTTTGTAAAAAAAACTGTCAATCCGATTTTTCTCAATATTTTACCGAATGTTGAAAACAATATTTCTTATAAGATAAAATTAGTTTGAAGCCAATGTCTCAAGTTTTTGAAAAGATATTTACGTCGAAAAACAAATAATACCAACTTTTATAAATTTTTTGTTTAGATTTTTAATTTTTGTAAAAATGTAAAAAAACAGTCAATTCGATTTTTCTCAAAATTGTTCCTAATGTTGAAAACAATATTTCTTATAAGTTAAAATTAGTTAGAAGCCATTATCTTTAATTTTTAAAAAGATATTTGAGTCGAAAATCAATTTTTACCAACTTTTGTTAATTTTTTTTTTCGGATTTTAATTTTTTATAAAAAAAACTGTAAATTCAATTTTTTTCAAAATTTTACTAAATGTTGACAACAATATTTTTTGAAAGATAAAAGTAGTTTAAAGCCAATATCTCAATGTTTTGAAAAGATATTTGAGTCGAAAATCAATTTTTACCAACTTTGAGTAATGTTTTTTTTAGGTTTTTATTTTTTATAAAAAAAACTGTCAATTAGATTTTTCTCAAAATTTTATCAGATGTCAAAAACATTATTCTTCATTGCACAAAATTGTTTTGGAAATGAAATCATATTTTAGTCGTAAAATTTTCGAGGTGACAAATTTTTTTTTCAGTTTTTTGTATTTATAAAAAAACCGTTAATTGTACTTGTTTTGTATCACGTTACAATATATAATATAAAATTTAATTCAAGTCTCTAGCGTTATTCGTTCGTGAGATATTTAGGGTTAACCAAAATGTTCACCTTTTTTTTTAAACTGCAATGTAAGAAAACCACCCACGCAATTTTCTTGAGACGAAAAAAACGGCGCGAACGTACGGACGTACGGACGTACGAACGACGTACGTACACACGCACGCACAGACATCTTTCTAAAAATCTTTTATTTCGACTCTAGGGACCATGAGACGTCGAAAAATGTCAACATTTTCAATTCAACAAATCGGACCCATTACTTCCTATGGGAAGTTAATAAATAGTTCTGTTTCATAAAGCCAACGAAACAATCAATTTATTAAAGGAAACTGCTCACGTCGTGGGCGTGTTATCTCCAAGATTGTGCAATTAAACACCAATGGATTATTTTTATGTGTGGTGTCATGTGGATTCGCTTGTCTACGCAGATAAGTCCAAGACGATTGACACCTTTGAAGAATTTATTCGAGCCTTGAACGGCGCAGTGGCATCCAATTGCCCAAATAATTTTTAAAATATAGTGGAAAATCCTTGTCTTTCAATTGTAGGAGTTAGCTTTACTTAAGTGAAAAAACATTTAAACTTAAAATAAAGAAATGCCCCTATTATTTTGGCCATAGCTGTACGTACAGTACATAATACTCCTTTAGCAAAAGTAAAAATAAGCCGAATCACTGCATACGCAGAGTAAGTATAATGTTATTTATGTTAGCAATTATGAACATTTTTTTCAATATATCGGATGAGTTTGTGACTTGATGTTTTAAAAGGAAGCTCGAAGCCTCTTTTCCAACAAATTGCTTCTTTATGTTAATTACGATAAACTCCTACATAAACTACTCACACATAATAATTTGTATGTGATGCTTCCTTCCTGTTATTTATGAGTATCAATTGATTTTTTTTTTAGGAAATTAATTCCCTTTAATATGTGTACATAGTTGTTAAGCTTCCGTTTCCGTTTAGGTTGGGTAAATATTTGCGTGGTTGATAGTGTTATTTGTGTGTGGTACAAAAAGTTTCAGAACTACAGGTTTTTTAATAAATTCATCAAGCTTCTATTTTTGGGTTTATTTTTCCTTTTAAAATGTTAAAATACTTATTGTAAAATGTAGTAAGTACTTTTATTTTTAGACATTTTTGCTTTTATGCACACATTTTTGGGAAGTTTTGTAGACTGTAAAAATACATATGGGTGTTTTGGTAAAATTAGAACAAAGTAAGAATTAAATATCAGTTTGTAAAACAATTACACATTTTTTATTTAAATACAACTCACATCGTTTGATATTCAAACATATCCACATTTGAAAAATATACGTGGGATATTCGATGTATTTTCCTAAACCAAACTTTGATGTATTTGTCATTTAATTCTTGATTAAAAGTTGGTAGCGCTGGCATTTGACACCTTTCAATCTCAGCTGTCATTTGAAGTTCAATTAAATTATTTTTATGTTTCCCATAATTTTTATGAAATTTTGTTTAAGAGTTTTTTATGTAAGAAATACAAATTTTCAAGAAATGCCACTAAATTTGGTAAAAATTGGTATTCGACTAAGAATCTCGTCAAAGAAAATAGATTTTGAAATCAAACTATTTCATCATATGCAAAATATTGTTGGTAATTTTTAGTTAATTGTTTAAAGGAGAACAAAGAAAGATATTGACTTCAAATTATTTATCTCACACAAAATATTGTTATGAATATTTTGTTAAAGTTTTAAGCAAGACAAATTGACCGACGGGATGGAAAGTTATCAGTGTGGGTCGCACCTCAACCTTTTTTTGGATTATTATTTTCAAATTCAATTTTTTAAAAACGGGTCAACATATTTTTCAATTTTTTATTTAAAACAAAATAAATTATAAGTTAAGGATTAAAACATTAAATGGCATAAAGTATTGAAGATAATCTTATTTTGCAGGTATATTTTCAAGCCTTAAAATTAAATTACAATTTTAAATCGGACTCTTTGGATACACGAGCATACCAAAAATAGCATTTTATTTCCTTTGTTCGTTTTTTAAATCTTCTTTTTTAACCTTCTGTTAATTTTTTCATATGACCGGATTTGTCATCATAATGGCTTATTTTTGAAGGGCTTTTTGAAACATTAATACCTTGGCTTCTGTTGGCTTTCCCTTTTTCGAAATAATTCACACTCAAATATGCTTATTTAACAAAAATGCATCAATGTTATACTGTGGCGTATGCGTACTTTTTTGCATTTGTTTCATTATTTTTAAAATCCTTTTTTTCCTGTATCAACCAGCTTACATTATTATGTTTCACATATATTCTTCTACCTTAAAACAATTTTTCATAGGAATATAACTTTGATCCGGAAAAAAAAAACAATTTTCGTAAGAAATAAGGAACACACATTTTTAGTTTGAAAATAATGTTCTCTTTTGAACAGGTCCTTTTACTTTCCGTGAATTCGTATGAATTTCAGAAAAAAAAAAACTATTCTAGTACCTACTCACTATTTTTATGATATTTTTTCCGAATATTTCCTCAGAAAACTGAAATATAAGTGTAGTGAAAAAGTAAAACAACAACAGATTTTTTGGAATTCTATTTGAAAAGTATCGCATATTGAAACATTATTAACTTCCCATAGGAAGTTATTGTAATGGGTCCGATTTGTCAAATTGAAAATTTTGACATTTCTCGACGTTTCAAGGTCCCTAGAGTCGAAATAAAAGATTTTTAGAAAGATGTCTGTGCGTGCGTGTGTACGTACGTCCGTATGTCCGTACGTTCGCGACGTTTTTTTCGTTGTCCATAGCTCAAGAACCAGAAGAGGTATCGACTTCAAATAAATTTTGTTATACAGATAATAAGGCAGAAAGATGCAGAAAGGGCTCTCAAGAAAATTGCGTGGGTGGTTTTTATACCATAGCAGTTTAAAAAAAAGGTGAAAATTTTGGTTAACCTTAAATATCTCACGAAGCAATAACGCAAGAGACTTGAATTAAATTTTATATAATATATTATAACGTGATACCAAACAAGTATATTTTTTGAAAAAAATCCAGTTAACAGTTTTTTTTATAAATCAAAAAAACTGAAAAAAAAATTTGTCACCTCGAAAATTTTACGAATTAAAAAATGATTTTATCACCAAAATAATTTTGTGCAACGAAGAATAACGTTTTTAACATCTGGTGAAATTTTGAGAAAAATCGAATTGATAGTTTTTTTTATAAAAAAAAACAAAAACCTAAAAAAAACATTGCTCAAAGTTGGTAAAAATTGAATTTCGACTTAAATATCTTTTCAAAAATTTAAGATTATGGCTTCCAACTAATTTTATCTTATAAAAAATATTGTTTTTAACATTCGAAAACATTTTGAGAAAAATCGAATGGACAGTTTTTTTTACAAAAAATAAAAACCTAAAAAAATATTAATAAAAGTTGGTAAATATTTATTTTCGACTCAAATATCTTTTCAAAACTTTGAGATATTGGTCTTAAACTAATTTTATATTTTGAAAAATATTGTTGTAAACATTCAGTAAAATTTTGAGAAAAATCGAATTGACAGTTTTTTACCCAAAAATAAAAACCTAAGAAACATTACTAAAAGTTGGTAAAAATTGACTTTCAACTCAAATATCTTTTCAAGGCTTTAATATAAAACTAATTTTATCTTTTAAAAAGTATTGCTGTGAATATTCAGTAAAATTTTTAGAAATATCGAAGTGACAGTTTTTTTACAAAAAAATAAAAACTAAACAAAAATTAATAAAAGTTGGTAAAAATTGATTTTCGACTCAAATATCTTTTCAAGACTTTAAGATATTGGCTTTTAACTAATTTTTTGTTATAAGCAATATTGTTTTTTTTTTTTGTAGTGCCCGTGGCATAATGGTTAGTGCGTTGGACTGTCATGCGAGAGGTTTTGGGTTTAATCCCTGCCTGTGCCACCTTAATTAAAAAAAAGAGTTTTTACGGGTACTGCCTCTTGCGAGGAATTGACAAATTCTCCAAGAATAATTCTTGTCATGAAAAATCGGCATATAAATTGTAGGTCCCCTCGATCCCTGATAACATTACTCGCACACAGGAATGGTCGAGAGTTGTAAGTCACTAGGCCCTGGTTCTCTACGGACTGTTGCGCCACCTAATTTATTAACTTCCTATAGGAAGTTATTGTAATGGGTCCGATTTGTAAAATTGAAAATGTTGACATTTCTCGACGTTTCAAGGTCCCTAGAGTCGAAATAAAAGATTTTTAGAAAGATGTCTGTGCGTGCGTGTGTACGTACGTCCGTACGTCCGTATGTCCGTCCTTCGCGACGTTTTTTTCGTTGTCCATAGCTCAAGAACCAGAAGAGGTAACGACTTCAAATAAATTTTGTTATACAGATAATAAGGCAGAAAGATGCAGAAAGGGCTCTCAAGAAAATTGCGTGGGTGGTTTTTATACCATAGCAGTTTAAAAAAAAGGTGAAAATTTTGGTTAACCTATAATATCTTACGAACCAAAAATGCTATAGACTTGTATTAATTTTTTTTTTAATATATTGTAACGTGATACCAAACAAGTATATTTTTTGAAAAAAATCCAGTTAACAGTTTTTTTATAAATCAAAAAAACTGAAAAAAAAATTGTCACCTCGAAAATTTTACGAATACAAAATGATTTTATCTCCAAAACAATTTTATGCAACGAAGAATAATGTTTTTGACATCTGGTAAAATTTTGAGAAAAATCGAATTGATAGTTTTTTTTATAAAAAATAAAAACCTAAAAAAAACATTACTCAAAGTTGGTAAAAATTGAATTTCGACTCAAATATCTTTTCAAAACTTTGAGATATTGGCTTAAAACTACTTTTATCTTTCAAAAAATATTGTTGTCAACATTCAGTAAAATTTTGAAAAAAATCGAATCGATAGTTTTCTTACAAAAAATAAAATCTTAAAAGAAAATTTAACAAAAGTTGGTAAAAATTGATTTTCGACTCAAATAGCTTTTCAAAAATTAAAAATATTGTCTTCAAACTTTTTTATTTCACAGAAAATATTGTTTTCGATATTCAGTGGTTTTTTATAAAAATCCAACAGTCCATTTTTTCATAAAAAAATAAAATCTACAAGAAATAGTACGCAAATTTGGTAAAAATTGGTGTTCGGTTCTTGATGTCTCTCAAATTAATTTAATTCATCTAATTAGTAAAAATTTAAGAAATGCTACTAAAATTGGTAAAAATTTGTTTTTCACTAAAAATCAACAAAACTAGATTTTCAAACTAAACTATTTCTTTATATGAAAAATATTGTTGGTAATTTTAAATTTTTTAAGAATAATTCAACTGACAACTTTTTTAACCCAACACGAAAACCTACAAACTTTGAAGCAAGACAAATCGACAGACGGGATGGGAAGTTTTCAGTGTGGGTCGCATCCCAGCCTCTTTTTTATTTTTAATATTGTTTTTAATAAATGGGTAAATTTTTGAGAAAAATCGAATTGACAGTTTTTTACAAAAATAAAAACCTAAAAAAAACAATACTAAAACTTAGTAAAAATTTAATTTCGACTTAAATATCTTTTCAAAAATTAGAAATATTGCCTTCAAACTTATTTTATCTCACAGAAAATATTGACGTTCAGTACATTTTTTATAAAAATCCAACAGTCAGTTTTTTCATAAAAAATTAAAATCTACAAAAAATAGTAGGCAAAATTGGTAAAAATTGATGATCGGTTTTCAATATCTCGTGAACAATAGAAGATATTGACTTCAAATTAATTTCATTCATCCAATTTGTATTTGTTTATATAAGAAATCATTTTTTTTAAGAAATGCTACTAAAATTGGTAAAAATTGGTTTTCGACTAAAAATTTCGTTAACAAAAAATAATTTCGAAATCAAACTATTTTATTATATGCAAAATATTACTGGAAATTTTAAAATTTTAAAGAATAATTCAACTGAGAACTTTTTTAACAAAACACGAAAACCTATAAACTTTTAAGCAAGACAAATCGACAGACAGGATGGGAAGTTATCAGTGTGGGTCGCATCCCAGCCTCTTTTTATGATATTTGTTTCGGAATATTTCCTCAGAAAACTTAAATATAAGTGTAGTGAAAAAGGAAAACAACAACAGAAAAACACACATTTTTTTTTCAATTTTTTGGAATTCTATTTGAAAAGTATCGCATATTGAAACATTATTCTTTTAATGCGATTATTTGATATGAAAACTCGATAGCTCTGCACTGAATTTAAATTTAAAACATCAAATCCCACCTGACCCCTTGAATGTACATACATACATAGCAAAAACTCACAGGAGGCGTTTAATAAGGATTATACAAGAAAAAACATTATTTTGTTTCAATAAATTTTTATTTTTCCAAAATTTACATTTTATTTTGTATTTTCCATTTCTTTTTCCGGTATTTTTAAATCCTTTAACAAAAAGCTTAATTTTTGTTGCGGCTTTATTTTCCTTTTTTGATTCTTAGTAATGTAAAAGCGATCCATGAGATAAAAGTGGTCCATGTGACAGAAGTGGTCCATGTGATAATAATGATCCATGGGAAATCAAAGGAGCATGTGAAATTAATGGACCATGGGAAATAAGTGGTGCATGGGAAATTAAAGGTGCATGAGATATGAGAGGTGCATGGGAGATTAGAGGTGGATGTGAAATGTACGACGAAGAATGAACAACGGAAGTAGGTCCTAAAAGTGGTGAATGAAGACCCAAGGCTAGGCCACGCTTGGATTTTGTGGTCTCATCAGAAGCTGGAGCAGCAAAGACACATGTGACGGCTACAACGAGAAGAAGAATCTGCGAAGAAAATTAAATTATTAGATTGATGTTGGTTTTTGAGGTTAATTTGTTAAACAAACAATCCCAGAAAACACTAACAACTAAAGCTAATTTGTAAATTTTTTGAAAAAAGCACCATTATTAATATTTATCAGACATTATTTTTTAAAAATTACTTTTCTTTTTTTTTTAAGTTTAAAAATTGTTAGTTAGAAACTTTTTGCACTAAATTTCAATTTAAGGATAAACAATATCCAAGATATATTTTAACTTACAAAATATTTCATTTTTGTTTAGTTTTTTGTTTTTGTTATTATTTAAACAAAATCCTTAAGATTTTCAGAGGTTTTTATGTGGTGTCAGGCGGTTAACTATTGCTCAAACCAATAGACACATGATATTTATAGTAAGTTTTGCCCATTCTACTAGTGGGTTGAATTTACAAAAACAACAAAACATTCCTACGTATTTTATCCGCGTGATACATGCTGTACGTATGTATACCCCTTTCCACCAATTCATTCCGAGCACCCCATAAGTCGCCCGCCAAAAAAAAGCTTCAGCATAATATCAACAAAACTCAACATCGTTATACCAAACCCAATGTTACATTATTTTATTGCCAAACATTCTCTTCACCATCATTGATCGGACTTGATGTTGTATCAAAAGAATCTCTTATAGCTTTTTTGATTGAGAAGGGGTTTAGTTTAATTTAATCCAACCCAACTACTCCTATAAAAGTTATTCATGGGTTGTTGTTTACAAAGAAACAAAAAAAAAAACACAAATATGTTACATTACTTTTTCATATGTTACTAACAGTAAACAACAAGTACTATGTAACTTGCATAAATACCTACAATTTGCTTATGAGCTTATGTGACCAAGTTTTCGGTTTGTTTTGACCGACTGATACAGTTTAACAAACAAATTCTACAAATCATGCGGCGATGAATTGCAGTACTGTCCAAAATAAAATTGCAATCTTCAGGGCTGTATCCAAAGAAAGGTATTGGAGAGGGAATCGTAAACTCTATAATGAAAATTATAAACAAAATTTAAAAAAAAATCATCCTTAAAGACATCTTGTAAAAATAATATTTGAAAGAAAACAAGAATTTTGAGATTTGGTTTTTACGTTCCTTATTTACCTTAGTTTTCTAAATTTGATTGTTTAAACTAATTTCTACCTACATATAAGCATCATTAGGCCACTTTTGGGACAGCTGTCACTTTTTAAACTGCCAGCTTTTGACATTTGACAAGTAAAAAGTACGCCATTGCTAAAAATAAAACAATTGGCCAGTTTATAAATATTTTTAAAATCTCAGAGATTTCCCTTTTAGAAATATACATAGGTAAACAAATTTCTTATACAATTTTCGGACTTTTTCTAATAGAAATCTCAGAATAGAATTTTTATAATTTGATTTCTCAAGAATTCTCTATCTCAACAATTCAAAAAGGAAGAAAAGAAATGTAAATATAATTTTATTACTAGATGAGAATGAATAGTGAATTTTGTTAAAAAGACGGGCTTAAAAAGTTTACTATCTGAAATGCGCTGACGCGTATACGTAAGTCAACGTGATTCATTATCACTGTCGATTTGTTGACTCGCAAAACTTTGACAATCAGACAATTTCAAAAAATTAATGTGTATATACGCCAACGTGACATATTTAGAGTCAACCAGTATTTAGAAATTAAATTATAAAACAATCTTTCAACTTAATGTCCATATTGTACGTTGCTATAGAAATACATTCAAAATATGCGTTTTACTCGGTATTAAATGTTGCCCTGTCAATGTTGTAACACAGTCATTGCGATGACCGGTAGTGCCAAAAACGAGTCTTCGTGTCGAAATAGCATTGACTAACACATTGCACGGTTACAAAATAGGGTCAACATCTTGACTCAAAACGTGGGTTTCAATGTGCTAGTCGACGCGTTGATATTCTTTTTCGTTGACGATCACACGACGCGACGGCGGCGACGCGACGCACGTGGCACCCTTGGGACAGATTGTAACGTAATTTATACGCCTGAGAGTTAACGCGTTGAACGTTTACATTAACCGTCTAATAGTAGCTTTTGAAATCTCAGAAATATAAACTGTTCAAATAAACGATTTAACAACGCTTTGATATAATTGCCAAATTTCACAAAAATGTTGAACATTTTTATGTCATAGTTCGCAAAACAGAGGCACTTTTCAATTATCTTGAAACGCGTTTTCCAATAGTGTTTGCGTTTGGCAATAGTGAAACTGGTGCACAAATTTGAACTGTTGCGACAAGCAAGTGATGTGAAGAATCGAAACTTTGAGCGTCGCTCGAATAACAAATGATATTGGTGATGTAGCCATGAGTGTCAAGAATTGGAAGAGTTCAGATTTATTTTAAACAATATGCAGTTATCTGACACAGAAGCAAGGAAACAATTTTAATTTTTCAAGCAAAGTTTTCTGACAGTGCTTTTTCTCGAAAAAGTGCTCAGATAAATTTATAAAATGTTTTGGTTTAAAATGAGTTCATAATAGAAAACGTTGACAAATTTATAAATGTAAATTATTTGTTAGAAGTTCTTGATTTTTCTTATATATAAACATATTTTAAGACTCATTGTTCCAAGCTTTGCAGAAGAATAAGAAAAAATTAGAAAATTAAAAACTGAAGGAGAAGAACGTTTATTTCGAATATAAAAACCTTTAGAACGATGTCGATAAGGCGTATTCTAAAACACTTTAATTTCCTTAAAATAATCATGAAACTTTCGGATCATATTTTTTAAAACCATTTTCAGATGACAATTTTTTTTACAATTAAAAGCCAAAGTTTATGCCAATGGCCTACAACCGATTCAAGACCTTAAAAAACAATAAACTTGAGGTTAACAGTTTATTAATACCGGATTTACTAATAACTACACATATGATAACTTACTTTTTCGACATAAGCATAAGCACCTAATTTATCTGATTGAATATTAGTTCTAGGCTCTTTGTTCATATAAAATTGAGCTGGGAAGTTGTTAGTGATTATAATTACTTTAGAATTGAATAGCATTGTTTTGTTAAAACATAATATCATTAATATCTAATTCATGCAAATGGCAAAAGAAATAGTTATTAAATCTATCTCTATTAATAATAATGTGACATTTCTGTCAACAAAATAAAAAAATTGCAAATTTTCATGTCTTGAGTTTTTGCGGACCTTAAGAAGACATCAGAAATCATAGCACTTCCTAAAAATGCTAAAGGAACTGAATGTAGACTTAGAATTTGATACAAATCAACGCTTATCTTACAGCACTCCTTTGCATGACTTAAGAAATAAGACAAGCGCTGGATAAGGACGATGTAACATTCTTAGTCTTAGTTGATTTTTCCAAGGCTTTTGACACTGTCAACCATGTCATTCTGTGGACAAAACTTATGCAGCAGTTTAATTTTGCTGCAAGTTCCGCTAAGCTTGTATCTATATGAGTATTCTTATTTGACTAACAGAAAACAAGCTGTTAAAATTGGTCTTACTTTAATGGTCTTTTCTTGAACCCTAAGAAATCAATATGTGTAGTATTTTTAAAAAGATTCTTGATCTTTCCTATTTTTCCTAGGTTTGGCAAGGGTACGATAACTTAAGCGATAAGATATTATAACGGAATTTTTTAGAACAGTTAAAAATAAGCATTTTTAACTTCCCATAGGAAGTTATTGTAATGGGTCCGATTTGTCAAATTGAAAATTTTGACATTTCTCGACGTTTCAAGGTCCCTAGAGTCGAAATAAAAGATTTTTAGAAAGATGTCTGTGCGTGCGTGTGTACGTACGTCCGTACGTCCGTATGTCCGTACGTTCGCGACGTTTTTTTCGTTGTCCATAGCTCAAGAACCAGAAGAGGTATCGACTTCAAATAAATTTTGTTATACAGATAATAAGGCGGAAAGATGCAGAAAGGGCTCTCAAGAAAATTGCGTGGGTGGTTTTTTTTACCATAGCAGTTTAAAAAAAAGGTGAAAATTTTGGTTAACCCTTAATATCTTACGAACCAAAAATGCTAGAGACTTGAATTAAATTTTATATAATATATTGTAACGTGATACCAAACAAGTATATTTTTTGAAAAAAATCCAGTTAACGCTTTTTTTTATAAATCAAAAAAACTGACAAAAAAAAATTTGTCACCTCGAAAATTTTACGAATACAAAATGATTTTATCTCCAAAACAATTTTGTGCAACGAAGAATAATGTTTTTGACATCTGGTAAAATTTTGAGAAAAATCGAATTGATAGTTTTTTTTATAAAAAATAAAAACCTAAAAAAAACATTACTCAAAGTTGGTAAAAATTGAATTTCGACTCAAATATCTTTTTAAAAATTTGAGATTATGGCTTCCAACTAATTTTAACTTATAAGAATTATTGTTTTCAACATTCGGAAAACTTTTGAGAAAAATCGAATTGACAGTTTTTTTACAAAAAATAAAAACCTAAACAAAAAAATTAATAAAAGTTGGTAAAAATTGATTTTCGACTCAAATATCTTTTTAAAAATTTGAGATATTGGGTTTTAACTACTTTTATGTTTTGAAAAACAATGTTGTCAACATGCAGTAAAATTTTGAGAAAAATCGAATTGACAGTTTTTTTTACAAAAAATAAAAACATAAAAAAACATTACTTAAACTTGGTAAAAATTTACTTTCGACTCAAATAGCTTTTCAAAAATTAAAAATATTGTCTTCAAACTTTTTTTATTTCACAGAAAATATTGTTTTCGATATTCAGTGGTTTTTATAAAAATCCAACAGTCCATTTTTTCATAAAAAAATAAAATCTACAAGAAATAGTACGCAAATTTGGTAAAAATTGATGTTCGGTTCTTGATATCTCTCAAATTAATTTAATTCATCTAAAATAAAAATAAATTGGGTGGCGCAACAGTCCGTTGAGAACTAGGGCCTAGTGACTTACAACTCTCAACCATTCCTGTGTGCGAGTACTGTTGTGAGGGATGGAGGGGACCTACAGTTTTAAGCCGATTCCGAACGGCAAATTTGAGAAAGCACTTTTCATGACAACAATTACTCTTGGAGAATTTGTCAATTCCTCGCAAGAGGCAGTACCCGTGAAAAAAACTTTAGATGGCATAGGCAGGGATCGAACCCAAGACCTCTGGCATGACAGTCCAACGCACTTTTTTTTTTTTTTTT
The DNA here is from genome assembly GCA_920104205.1 of Eupeodes latifasciatus. Lineage (NCBI taxonomy): Eukaryota > Metazoa > Arthropoda > Insecta > Diptera > Syrphidae > Eupeodes > Eupeodes latifasciatus. Next base: position 18,408,526 of record OV049925.1, read on the forward strand.
TTTTTTTTAATTCATTTTTATTAATTCATTCTTAAGACTATCTTAAAGCTAGACAAAAATTCATAAAACTAGCCTAATTATCTATAACTTACAACTAACTTACTGGTCCCATACGGACACTCTAAGTTAAACAATAATACTTAATGCTAATGCCTTTCGGCCCTAAGATCTATTTTAACTTCAATTCAATTTTATTTATTTTTGTATTCATTAGAAAATTTAAAAAACTAATGTCAATATCCTTTTTTATTTTTACTTAAAAACTACTTAAAATAAGGTCCTTAATATAAAACTTAAAGTTAACTAAAACTACCTATTCTACCTATAACCTACTTAAAACTAGAACAACCACAGCAGCAAATCTAACTATCTAACGTTTTTTGTTTTTCATATTTTGTCTTTTTTTTTTTGATTATTCCATGTTTTTTTTTTAATTTTTTTTTTTTTGTATTTTTTTTTTATTTTTCCTGTTTTGTATTTTTTGTATTTTTTTTTGTATGTTTTTTTTTGTGCCACCATGCCTATTCTACTTAAAACTAAACCCTAAAACTATAAAACAAGTATGTAAGCCGGCCAAGGCTTAAAACCCCATCCCGACTACTCACTATCAAGTGCCGATTGAAGCCACCAAAACTGGCTCTCCTGCTTCACCCTATCAGTTCGGTCCCTTTCGGACACAGCCCTACTGAACCGAAGGAGCTCTGCTCCGCCTTGTGCCATGACGTCCCGATTGTACAGGAGTCGCCTATCCACGGTTCGTCGTCTGACGTGGTAGATTAACGGAACTGCCAATCTATCCTGTATCAGACCGCATCTATCTAAAAAGAGGAATGCCTCTGGTGGAATGAAGCCGCTCAAGCGTGCACTTTCAAAATACTCGTCGTTCGGATAGAACGCCCCGAAAATTAAATTGTTGGTCGAAGACATAGCTCTTGCAATGTGACCTCGAACGAGTTTTATCACGAAATTGTCAATTCTGTTGATTCGAGCCCCGTTGTATAGGACTTCGTTGGAATAGTAATGCACGTAAGAAGATTCGGCTGTTCGATATAAGCCGGTACAGCGTCGTAAACACTGCCGCTCGAACACCCGAAACCTCTCCATCTGGGAAGGGGCAACGTTGAACCACACAGGACAACCATAAGCGATCATCGGCCGTATGAGGGCCATGTAGCAAATTACCTTCACTCTGGGGTCAAGCCGACTGCTAAAAAACAGCCGTTTCGTCAGAGCGAAGGCTCCTCTGGCCCTGGTCAGAGCAGCATTTATATGTCTGTCGAAATATAAATACTGATCTAACCAGATACCGAGGTACTTTACTACACTTTTGCTCGCTAATGGCTGCCTGTGAAGATCAACGATAACCATCTTGCGCCAATTCTTGCACGTATCCCTCGTGGCCCCAGCCAACGGAGTCCGGAACAGAATTGTCTCCGACTTCTGGACATTTATTTTCAGTTTCCAGTCGTCGCAATATCGCTGAATCTTGTCGAAATCACGCTGCAAGAAAATTCTAATAACCTCAACCTTTCGGGCCGTTCTCTACGCAATTAGATCATCGGCATACGCAATTGCCTTTGTAAGACTACCTATCAGATCGCTGGTGTAAATGCTGAAGATAATCGGCGAATTCACCGCTCCCTGTTTAAAACCATTTTTAATTAAGAATGTTGTGGTAGAAGTTACATTGCCACTTTTGACAACAAACTTTCTACCGTTAAGCATATCATACAGTATATACAACAATGGCTTGCTTATGCCAAGCCTGCTCAGTTTTAGGTAAAGACCCTCTAACCATACGGTGTCAAAGGCCTTTTCCAAATCAACCAGAACAGCACCTGTGCATTGTTGTTTTGTTTTATTCCATTGGATATCAGAAACGAGTTTAGACGCAGCATGAATTGTGTCATGACCCGCCTTGAACCCGAACTGTTTATCCGGAATTATTTTGTTGTCCGCAGCCCACTTAGTCAGAGCCCTATTAATGATTTTTTCGAAAACTTTGCTGATGCTCGGAAGAAGACTTATCGACCGAAGATTTGACGGGTTGGAGTTGTCCTTTCCCTTTTTCGGGAGAGGATGAACCACAGCGGTCTTCCAATGCACTGGATAATATGCATTATTCAGTGCATTATTGAAGAGTGTGGTGTAAATGTCAATTGCCTCCATCGGTAAATGTCTTAGTACAACGTTGGATATACCATCGACACCTGCTGACTTTTTATTTTTTATTGAGTTGAAGATGAGCTGAAGCTCAACCTTCGTCACTAACAGGGGACAGTCCAACGCACTAACCATCATGCCACGGGTACTACTTCATCTAATTAGTAAAAATTTAAGAAATGCTACTAAAATTGGTAAAAATTTGTTTTTCACTAAAAATCTATTTAACAAAACTAGATTTTCAAACTAAACTATTTCTTTATATGAAAAATATTGTTGGTAATTTTAAAATTTTTAAGAATAATTCAACTGACAACTTTTTTGTTGCTCTTATTTGTTTTTGGTCAAAAACTGAAAACTAGATGATTTTATGTCTATTAGTTATTGGGAAAATTGAAAATAACCACAACTACTATTTTAATTTAATTATTTTTTTTTTGCTTGAGTGGTCTTTTTTTGATAGTAATAATAGTAGGTGTGAGTTTGGGTGTATGCAACAGTGGGGTGTGTGCGAGTTTGGGTGTAGGCCACATCGAGGTGTGTATGGGGGGCATGCTGCCCCCTGCAACCCCCCTGCTTGGGCACACTATAGGATTTGGGGTGGGTGCGAGGTGGAGTGGGTGCAAGGTGGGTGGGTGAAAGGTGCGGTGGGTGCAAGATGGGGTGCATGCAAAGTTTCTTTTGCATTTAAATAAGCTGGATTATTAAAATTAATTTATCCTTGGTATATCTTAATCCATATTCGATTATTACTATCAAAATAAGACTACGTAAATACTCAAGCATGGAACAAAATAATTTAATTAAAAGATATTTTTTTTGCTAATTTTCAATTTTCTCAAGAACTAGAAGACATAAAATCATCTAGTTTTCAGTTTTTGATCAAAAACAAATAAGAGCAATGAATTCTAAAAAAAAAAAACAGTAGTAGAAAATCTTAAGGTTTTGAAAAATTACACTTTAAACCTTATTTTTAACTTATTTTGTCCAAATTTTGAGTTTAACTATTTTTTTCAAAAACTATGCCTAGCTTTGACTTGATTTAAAAACAGGCTAATAGACTAAAAAAAAGGTTTAATACTTAATTGTAAGTATTACCGTTATATATTTTTTTAATTTTCCCCTACCGCCTAAACGGGGAGAGATAGACCCCCCTCCCATAGTAAAAAATGCTTGTTTTTAACTGTTCTATACAAATCCGTCATTAAACTTTGTCGCCTAAGTTATCGTACTCTCCCCCTAGATTTTGTTAAGTAATGCCCCCATTGAATATGTAAAAACTGCTAAAAATCTCAACGTTAACTTTAGCCCTTCTCTAACATGGGACAACCACAAATGGTATTTAAGGCAAAGCTTATGGTGCACTACGTACTTTATGGGTAAATCTGTATTTTTAGCTTGTATTATTAGCTTGTAACTACGAGTAATTTATAAGATACATATATTGTATTGTATCTTACAGTTATTAAGTATTAACGAATAAATGAAATAAAATTAAACGACACTCATGTTGTTTTTTAAGTAAAAAGAGCGTGTTTTTATCACCTATCACCTATAATTATTTATTTTTTCATTCAGCAAAAAATAAGCTTGGTCACTGAAAGCTCATTTTGAGTTTTTCTCATTCATAGTGTCCTGCATACATTATTTTACATATTAAATCATTCTTTGTCCATTTTTTGAATTTTTTTGACATTGACAGTTTTGTCATTAATTTAAAGGTGCGTTCACATTGACAGTATAAAATACCAAAAGTTGCTCAAATTCTTTAAAACACATCAAACATCGTTAAATACTTCAGAAAGAAACCAGGGGTGGAATCGGCTAAGGTGATTGTTGATTGCTATGACAGTCAAAATATTTGAATTTGATCTACATTATGTAAGGTGATAGTCAAATTGATACCTAAAAAGGTGTTACTAGAAAAACTTTATAATCATTTTCCTACAAATATGTCGTTTCTGAATAGAGCTACCAGACGCTTACAAAAAACGAATGAAAATTTTTTTCAGTTACAAAAACACATTCTTTTGACCGACAAAGCTTACGTAATTCGAAAAAACACAAGAACAGTAAGAATGTTATTTAAACACAGCCAATTTGATACTTTATTTAGATATTTTATAGAAATCATTTTAAAATTTCACCATAGCAACAATGAGTTGTGATGTGACAATTATATTCTGAAATTGTTCAATCGAATTGAATTGAATTGAATCAGCTTACACAGACGGAAAAGTCGGTGATAGTCGATTTGAGTATCAAAAATTTGATAGTCAACTATCACCTTAGCCGATTCCACCCCAGGTGTAATTTACTTCATTTTCATAGAGTTTTCTTTATTTAACTTATTTTCAAATAACAATCAAGCAAATTGAAAAAATGCTTAAATTTCTTGAAAATACAAAAATTTTAGCAAAAATTATCAAATTATTTCTATAATTTAGTTTTAATTTTATACATAATATAATGAACCGCTTTTAAAATGAAAAAAAGTTTTGACTAAAATGACACTTTGCTTTTGAGGGACGATGCGCACTTTGGAGTACATATGCACAACCCCCTTTAGCTACGAGCCTGAAACTTATCTATAAATCTATGAATAGCGGCTGCCATTGCATCGACCGTCAAAAATTAAATTTTCATCGATTAAGCAACTGCCGACCGCTGGCTGCTGTCGAGTTTGAATCTTACTCCCTGGCAATTAATGGCAACGCATATCTTTGGAAAATTTATTATAGCTCACTCGTTGATTGGTTCTTTCCTTTTAACTATTTCTTTTTCTGTTGTTGTTTTTGTTGTTGTCTGAATCATGAAAACAAAATTTAAAAAAAAGACAACAAAGATTTAAGTGTAATTGCATTTAGTAGATGGTGTACCTCTGGCACGGTGCAATTTTGTATCCATTTTATTTTTATATTTTATTTTTAGTTAAAAATAGAAGAAAAACAAAAATAAAACTTGATGAACTGAGATTGGTACCGGCAAATCGAAATCGAAATATAGCACACACCACACTACAATATCCAGTATTGAAGAAATAAAAACTCGTATCGTTTAGTCCAAGTCCAGTAATTCATTTATTTTGCATCGAACAGGATCTTGACAGGTTTCCGTTTATAATTTCAAATTTCAAATGAGAATATAAATAACAAAAATATTCGTACATACATAGCTACAGTACAAGAAAAAAAACTGACCCACTAGTTATGTGTGTATATTATTATTAATAGCAATAGTCACATGCGGTTAATTTGTTATTATCAGTAAGTGCACTGAAAAGAGCGAGTGAATCTGTCAAGATTTAGATTAAATACGTTAAGGAATATGGTTATGCTTTTGAGGTTTTTGAGACCTGAACTGAAGCTGATTTTAATTGTACGGCAGGTTGCAATAATTTTGTTTGTATATATTTGGAATAATGGAGTCTTTTATAAGTGCAATTTACGTTATAGGAATAGAGCTCTGACAGTGTGAATTAATGACTTTTTTTATGATAAGAAATATCAACAAAAATCGCAACAAAGTTACGTAGATTTTGTTGAAAGCCGCTCACAGTAACATTGGGACACCTGTAACGTTTTCTTAAGATAATTTCAACGCACAGTAGGTAAGAAGTAAGACTTGTAATGGAAAGATAATAATTTTTGAGTAAATTACGATCAACACATTTTTTGACGCGGGTTTCGAAATGAGTAAAACAACCTTCTCGGCGCTACAAAAAGGCGCCAAATTTCTATAAATTATGTCGGACAAGTGTATAATAGAGTCTTAAGACGTATGCATAAAAGCCGACCGGACTTTGCCGCCAATAAGCTGCTTTTTCCAAAGAGTATACATATATGTATTGCTCTAATTTTGAAATGTTTATAATTGACAATTATTAGTTATAAAGTAATTTTGCAACAGATAATTATGTGATTTAATTCAGGTTTAGCATATCTAATATTTATAATTCAATTAGTGAAGTTAATTAATTGCTAACTGGTTACCAAGAAACTTTCATATGTTAAGGCCAAACTTTAGCTCTCATATCTTCGATACGAAAGTTCACCAAGTAAAGATAAAGTATCTAATTTTATTATAATTAATTTTTCATCTTATCAATAAAAAACTTTTAACTTAACATCGTTCTGATGATGAAAAATTATTTTGAAATATCTACATACTTTCAAAATGAATTTATCCAAGTTCTTAATTTTAAGCTTGAACCTTGAATAATGAAATGGATCAATATTCAATATTATTTGTGAGATGTTACTTTGAACTTCTTAAAGTCTTCCAGTGATTAAACAAGAAAGCCTAACGACAATTAAGGCGATTTGTGAAGGTAGGGTAATGTAGAGAATATAACAAAGAAAACAGCTAAAACCTTCTCATAAAAGCATACAATTTTATTTAGGTGCGATGAAATATGAAATAATTATTAACATTAAGATGAAGTGGTAATTTTATGTAATAATTACTCAAAGAAGTCAAGTTCTTGCTTCAATTATAATTTAGTTTCTTAGTTCGATCAATTTAATCTTCTTTTAGATTGTTCATTATGATTTTGAATGGTTATCTTCTATCTATGTACTTCATTATTGGAAAGAGTTAATGAAGCTTGAGGAAATATTTTGTGGCTTATTTATTATAGACAAAAGGATAATAATTTCTTTCCTTAATTAAATGGGTTATCCATTTTGTGGTTTCAAAAGTATAGGGCTGGAATTCGACATCTGTCAAACCAATTTCTTTTTTTCAGTTGAAAATCTGACATTTACGAAAATGGATCGCTTAACTATGGCACAACGCATAAAATTGTTAAAACCTACTACAAAAATGGTGATTCAGCCACAGCCACATATCGTGCACAAGCGATTGGCAAAATTTAAAGAGACTGGATTGGTTACAGGTATTGTAAGGCCTGCTCATCATCGTTTCGCTCGTACCACTGAAAATATCGCTGCTGTAAGTTAAAGTGTTGCTAAAGACCCGATTGTGTCGATTCCCCGTGGTTCTCAGAATTAGGACTGTCTTTCTTACGGCACATTATGGTGTATTTTGCATTTAGATCTCCTAGAGAGGCCATTACATCCACAAAAGTCACTGTTTGGTGCGCTCTTTGGTCCGGCGGTGTGATTGGACCTTACTTCTTCGAAAACGACGATGGAACGACTACACCGTCAATTCGGAGCGTTATGGTCACATGATAACCGACTTCTTTGGGCCTGCTATTGAAGAATACGACTTGGAAAATATGTGGTTTCTACAAGGCGGTGCCACATGCCACACAACTCGAGCTATATGGCCAGAGACATTTCCTGGCCTCGTAATATCTCGTCGTGCCGGTATCAACTAGCCACCAAGATCATGCGATTTGACACCGCTGGACTTTTTTTGTGGGGCTACGCGAAAGACCGTGTTTATGCAAATGAACATTTAACTCTTGGAGCACTTAAAAACCAACTTTCGTCAAATTATGGCTGAGATATCGCCTAATATGTGTAAAAAGTGGTCGAACATTATTTCAAAAGAATCGATGTTTGCAGCAATTCGCGTGGTGGTAATTCTAATGACGTAGTGTTTCACACATAATGTCAACGTTCAAACTTTATGATTAAAAAGGAAATATCACGAAAAAAAAATATTTGATATGTGTTTTATTAACTTCCCATAGTCCGATTTGTCAAATTGAAAATTTTGACATTTCTCCACGTTTCAAGGCCCCTAGAGTCGAAATAAAAGATTTTTAGAAAGATGTCGTGTGTGCGTGTGTACATACATACGTTCGTACGTCCGTACGTTCGCGACGTTTTTTTTCGTCGTCCATAGCTTAAGAACCAGAAGAGATATCGACTTCAAATAAATTTTGTAATACAGATAATAATGCAGAAAGATGCAGAAAGAGCTCTCAAGAAAATTGCGTGGGTGGTTTTTTTACCATAGCAGTTTAAAAAAAAGCTGAAAATTTTAGTTTACCCTAAATATCTCACGAACCAATAACGCTAGAGACTTGAATTAAATTTTATATTATATATTGTAAAGTGATACCAAACAAGTATATTTTTGGAAAAAAATCCACTTAACGGTTGTTTTTATAAATCAAAAAAAAAATTGTCACTTTGAAAATCTTACGGATAAAAAATGGTTTTATCTCCAAAAAAAATTTGTGCAACGAAGAATAAAGTTTTTGATATCAGGTAAAATTTTGAAAAAAATCGAATTGACAGTTTTTTTTACAAAAAATAAAAACCTAAAAAAATTAATAAAAGTTGGTAAAAACAGATTTTCGACTAAATTATCTTTTCAAAAATTAAAAATATTGGCATGAGTACGATAACTTTAGCGCCAAGATATAATAACGGTTTTTGGTAGAGGGTCTTAATACAAGCATTTTTACTATAGGAGGGGGGGTCTATCTCCCCCCGTTTAGGCGGGAGGGACAATTTAAAAAAGTTATTATTTAAAATGGGAAAAAAATAATTAAAAAATAACGGTGATACTTACAATTAAGTTGTATACATTTTTTTAAAGCCAACATTCTGTTCTATTAGCCAGTTTTTAAATCAAGTCAAAACTATGCGTAGTTTTTGAAAAATTTAATTTTAAACTCAAAATTTGAGTAAAAAAAGTTAAAAAAAGGTTTAAAGTGTAACTTTTTCAATACTTCAAGATTTTCTGCCATTGTTTTTATTTCAGAATTTATTGCTCTTATTTGTTTTTGATCAAAAACTGAAAACTAGATGATTTTATGTCTTTTAGTTTTTGAGAAAATTGAAAATAACCACAACTACTATTTTAATTTAATTCTTTTTTTTTTGCTTGAGTGGTCTTATTTTGATAGTAATAATAGTATTTGCGTATGCTTAATGCGTGTTTGGGTGTATGCAACAGTAAGGTGTGCACGAAATTGGGTGTATGCAACAGTGGCATCTGTAAGGGGGGGCATGCTGCCCCCCTGCAACCCCCCTGCTTGGGCACACTATAGGATTTGGGCTGGGTGCAAGTTGGAGTGCGTGCAAGGTGGGGATGGTGCAAGGTGCGGTGGGTGCTAGATGGGGTGCATGCAAAGTTTCTTTTGCATTTAAATAAGCTGGATTTAAGAAAAATTAATTTACCCTAGGTATATCTTATCGATTATTACTATCAAAATAAGACTACGTTAATACTTAAGCAAGGAAAAAGTAATTTAATTAAAATATTTTGTTTTGGTAATTTTCAATTTTCTCAAGAACTAGAAGACATCAAGTCATCTAGTTTTCAGTTTTTGATCAAAAACAAATAAGAGCAATGAAATATAAAAAAAAAACAGTAGATAATCTGAAAGTTTTGAAAAATTACACTTTAAACCTTTTTTTTAATTTTTTTGCACAAATTTTGACTTTAAAACAATTTTTTTCAAAAACTATGCATAGTTTTGACTTGATTTAAAAACAAGCTAATAGACAAAAGTGTTGGCTTTAAAAAAAGGTATATTACTTAATTATAAGTATTACCGTTATTTTTGAATTATTTTTTTTCCATTTAATGTACATATTTTTTTAAACTGCCCCTACCGCCTAAACGGGGGGAGATAGACCCCCCTCTCATAGTAAAAAATGCTTGTTTTTAACTGTTCTATACAAATCCGTCATTAAACTTGGTCGCCAAAGTTATCGTACTCTCCCCAAAATATTAGCTTCAAGCTAATTTTATCTTATAAGAAATATTGTTTTGAATATTCGATAAAACTTTGAGAAAAATCGAATTGACAGGTTTTTAACAAAAAATAAATACCTAAAAAAATTAATAAAAGTTCGTAAAAATTGATTCTCGCTGAAATATCTTTTCAAAAATTTAAGATATAGGCTTCAAATTAATTATATTTTATAAAAAACTAGCTGACCCGACCACGTGTTGCTGTGGAACGTTTTTTTGTTATATTGTTGTAAACTATTAAAGGGGAACGATATTAGAACATCAGACATGGGTACCACCATGCTTATTTATGTACATATTTGCCATATGTAAAAAAAACATGGCCACCTTCATGACTGATTTTTAAATACCATTACCCCTTATTACAATAAAATTATTGTTTACAAACAAAGATGGAAACTTTAAAGCTGGTATAAAAATGTACTGGTTTGGGATTGGAAAGTAAAGGACTTTGAACACAATTGATAAAAATTTTCGTACAGTTGATGTAAAGCAAAAATCAATACAAAAGAATTGTATTGTATAATAAATGTATTATTATTTGTATTCAAGTTTTTAACAAATGATTACAAAGGTTTTAGTTCATCTGACAGTTAAACTTATAAATTAGATAGGTAGGGCGGATAGTTTAAAATCTTCCAACAATATTTATTACTTTGAATTATAAATACTTTTGAGTTCAATTTAATGTAGCACTAATCAGTGCACAATATTTTTGGCTAACCTGTCCTTCGGTAACACAAATACATAGGTACGACGGTTTTCTTACACGGGATCATGCAACATATAGCTGCTTATGAGAAAAACATGGATTTTCCAAATCTAAACCACAAATGGACATTGTTGATACTTATTTATAGAAATGTTAAAGTCTAAACGAATTTATAACCTTTTGAAAATATGGTAGAATCTGACTGTATCATTGGACTACGTGGCAACAGGACCACTTTTCCTGTAAACTTTCCAGTTAAAATGGTTGCTTCAAGAATATTTCCGGTGATCTTTTTGATGACTAAATGTGTATCGTTGCATAATTAAGGTGGATTCAAATTACGCAGGAGAATAAAAGGATCCCAGGTATGTCTACTCTGTATATCCATTAACAACAGTGTCGATTGATTTAAAAGACATCAGATCGCCTGGTAACAATTGTTGTACCTGGAAGTTAATTTCGTCAACATTAACATTTTTGGCTGCCAAAATAGCCCGATGACTGAGCCCGTTATGATTCAAGTAATTACTCTGTATATCCGGAAATATATACTTTGAATCAATTAATTTTTTTTTTTCTGAAGAACAGTGCAGAAATTGTCTGGCAATTCAATGCATTGCGTATTTGGTTGCAGTTCTAATGTTACCATCCCCAATATCTAGTAATTGTTCGAAAATCACTAACACCAAAAATTGAAAAAGTAAAATTCACTTATATGAAACGTTTGGAAGTTTAACATAGCGCCATCTATTGAATACTAACTCAATCCAGTCAACAGATGTTGCCATTTTTTATAATCGCTTAAAGCTAACAGATAATTGTGACTGTCAAATAATAGACAAATAATTTGCAATACAATAATACCGCGATCATAAATTGAGATGGACGTCCATTACATAGCTGTCATTTGCGTTTTGTTATTCCAAGTCTAATTCTTTTTTGTTATACCACGTTTTATAGTGACTGACGTTTTATGTCAAGTCACACGGGAACGCTGTCAAATGAGATAAAAAGTATCCTATGTCCGTCTCCTGGCCCTAAGCTACCTACCTACCAATTTTCAGCCATATCGGTACAGCCGTTCTTGAGTTATAAATAGTGTAACTAACACGACTTTCTTTTATATATATAGATATTGTTTTCAACATTCAGTATTTTTGTTTATAAAAATCTAACAGTAAGTTTTTTCATAAAAAAATAGGCAAATTTGGTAAAAATTGATGTTCGGTTTTAGATATCTCGTAAATAATAGAAGATATTGACTTCAAACAATTTCTCATTCAACCAATTTGTATTTGTTTATATTAGAAATAAAAACATTTACGAAATGCTACTGAATTTGGTTTTCGATTAAAAATCTCGTTAACCAAAATAGATTTTGAAATCAAACTCTTTTATCGTATGCAAAATATTGTTTGTAATTTTTAATTTTTTTAGAATAATTTAACTGATAACTTTTTTAACAAAACACGACACCTACAAACCTTTTAAGCACGACAAATCGACAAACGAAATGTGAAGTTATCAGTGTGGGTCGCATCCCAGCCTCTTTTTTTTGTTTACTTTTGAAACCGAAAAATGGATAACCCTGTACTTTTTCTGTGACATAATGCTCATAACCTCTTAGAAGTGCACTTAACAACCTACGTCATATACTTAGAAGAAATAGATGGTGATTTAAAATTTAGAAGGAAAAAGGTTCTTGGAACCTAATCGGTCCTTTAGGTGTTAAATTAACTCGTTAATTCTTTGCTTTAATGTAAACAAGATTTTCACCAAAGAAAACTAGGCGAAGATAGAAGAATTGCTGATGAAATTGAACCTTTCTATATCAAATGTCCTTCCATAAGACCCTGTGAATTGAGTGGAGGTGAATAGAAATAAAGCTCATGTGAAAGAAAAGTCAAAATACGCTTCCATTTTTTTTAATTTGTTCACAATTTCACAAAGAAAAGAAAAAGACTTGCTCTCTAATTTGTATGATAGTTTTTGTCGTCGTTTTGTATTTTATTGGGTAATTTTTTAAATTGTGCCTCTGGTTCTGATCTTAAAATCTTTTTGGGTTCCTTGCAAAATGCCATACCAACATTTCTTCAAACTTAAACTATAAATTCTAGATCTATAACTCTTGAGGCTGTGTTTTTAAAACTGACAATTTAACAATTAACAGTCATGCTATACAGTCATAGAAACGTTTAAATGGTTAATCTTTGTCAAACAAAAACCTAAACCTATTTTGTAGGTGATAAGTGATATGTTTAAGAGCTGAAAACTTTATAATAATGCCGCATGAGTCCCTAATTTACCAAGGATTAAGAAAGCTTTATATACATATATAGACTTTTATACTTCTGTGGAACAGTTATTTCCCATAAAATTTCCATAATTCAATCATCAATTTCATCCGGCACAGCATCAAAAGATTTTATTTAAATATTCAATAATACTCAATTGAAATTAAACCACTAAAAGGTAAAGCTCTTGCCACTTACCTATATGTTATTGAATAATTGAGTATGTGATTAAAACCAATGTCTTTTTTTAAGTTTATTGAATTAATTCACTATTAATACTCGTACCTATCTAACCGAAGTATTTAGATTGATTGATTACTAAATTTAGCAAAGTCTGTGCTAATTAAATAATTGCTAAATCAAATAACCATTTACTATATTCATCACTGCTATATCTACCTGGCTCCCTAAAAAAAAAAACGAAAACAAAATAATTTATACAATTTTATTTTATTTTAATTGACAATTTTTCATCATAGCTCGTTGTAGTAGATAGATACATGAGAACATAAAATTCTATTGCTTTACATAATTCCCAATGGTGACTGTTACGATTAATATGAAATTTAAAATTTGTCTCATAGAACCACGAGCGCCATTAGATACCTTGTCACATGATTCTATTATGGGCATTGAGATCAAAACACAAATTTAATGCAATGATTACATCGTAAGTGCGGACAGCCAACGCAATAAACTTTGATTTATTTATCCTACACTAAAAACTTCAAGTGATATTTTTTGATTTAGAAAATTGTGTCTAGTCATGATAAGAGATTTTGTATTTAAATTTAAATAAAGTACTCAACTAGGTCGTTAGTACCTGGGTTGGGTTTACACTAGAAAGATAAATGAAGACTTAAGGATTTGACTTTTAATGTGAATTTAAGCATTTCAAACTGTTGTAAGAGTGAGTACTTACCTGGACTTTTCGTTTTTACGTCAAAATCCAATAGGAAGAGCTAACAAAGTGAATTCTCGAAACTCCGAAACTCATATGCAAATAATCCTGTTATCCTTATGTTTTCGCTTTAAAAAAAAGTTAGACACTTTCGGAGAATGAGTATTAATAAAAGTGCAGTAAGTATGGAGCTTACGTTGGAAGTTGGAGTCTCATATTGACCAATTGACTTATTTATAGTCGGCTTATAATGAAAGGGTAAAAATCAAAAAAGGACGATAATCCATAACAGAATAAAAAATGTATTTCAAATGAAAGCTTATTACTTTTTACTTTGGTTTAAAAACAAGGGAATAAACCTATTTTTAGATAGAATCAAGTTTAAAAATAATGTATTGAATTTAAAAATAAATTTAAAAATCACAATCTTACACTTAATTTGTACGATTACAGAAATATTTATTAAGAGCAAATTATGATTGAGAAACGGAGAAATTCTTTATTGAGAATATTTGAACACAAACAAAAACTGTTCCAACATAATTACATACCCCTAAGTTTCGTATAGATGACTGTCAGAAATGACAGTTCACTCCGATGTATAGGGTTTTTTAAATTGGCGTGGGTAGATTTTGGCGAACCGCGGCGGCCATTTTGTTTTTATGACATCTGTCAAATCTTTTGTTTGTGCCAAATCATCATGGCAAGTTACACGATTGAACAGCCTGTTCAAATGATAAAACTTTATTATCAAAATGAGTGTTCGTTAACTCTTCAACGTTTCGTGGCCAAATTTGAGACGACCGGTTCAGTAAACAATCAGCCAACACCCGTACGTTCAAGTAAAGCAAGATCGGCCGAGAACATCGCCGCGGTCCATGAAAATGTACATCAGAACCCGAGACAACCTATTCCTCGCTGTGCACAAGAACTCGGCTCTTCGCAGACTTCAACCTGGCGAATTTTGCGTCAGGATTTGGGGCTACACCCGTACAAGATCCAACTGACCCAGGAGCTCAAAGTTCATGACCATAGGCAACGCCGTTTGTTAGCTGACTGGGCTTCGAAGTCAGCAGCAAGCGCTACATAACGATATGATAACTAATTTCTTATGGCTCAAATTGAACCATATGGACCTAGACGACATGTGGTTCTAGCAGGACGGCGGCGGCGGCGCTACGTGCCACACAGCAAACGCCACGACATCTATACACAACATCTACCCGCCCTTATTGAAAAACCCTATATTAAACAACATCTGACAAATTTCAAACGACGCACGTCGTCTGATAATGGCCCACAGCAAATGTTGTAAAAAAAATGCAAGTTCACACGATTTTAAGAAATTTAGGATGTAGACAAGGTTTCAAACTGTTTGTAGCTGTCTGATAGATCAAAAATAAGATCTTACTATTGTCTGTTTGCAAACAACACCATTTTCAGTACTTTTAATTTCTATTGTTTAATAAAAATCTTTAAAAATTAAAGACAGTGTTCAATTTCCATTAACATTAGGTGTTCTTATTTGTTTAGTTCAGAGCAGAACCTGAACTGTCAAACGAAATATTGTGTTTCTTTTTTACCTCTGAACATTCAGAGCTTCAAATTAGTGTTTCTGATTTTATTCTGAAAGTATTCTGAGCCTGTTCAGAGTACGCTCTATGAGCTTAATAATTGATAAAATAACTAAGAAAACCAAGTTAAATGCTAAAAACAAGCACCAGAATTTTCATCCTCACTTTCTTCAAAACATACATACGTTGAATGATTATTTTATTATATGTAACTAGTTTTTTTTATTTTAGTTTTGAATCTTATTTCTTGTTTCTATGAAAGAAAATGACAAGTAAATTTATAAATGTCATTTAATGGCAGCTGACAGATAGGGTATCCTGAAACCTTTTTGTTAGTGTTTTATGTGTAAAAGAACAACTGAACAAAAACAGCTGGGATGTCAAAAAAGGAATCCAAGAATTTTTGTTATATGTGTGTATCTGACATAACAGCTGATTTTGCATTAAATTTTTGACTTCGAAATCTAAATTTTGTCTGCTTTTTGTCAACAACTGAAATTTGTTTTTATTTTTTGACAGCTACCTCAATTTAGGTATCCAACTCGTTCAATAAGATATCTAAAATTCCTCATTCCCAGGATAGCCTTTCCAACTAGATATCGAACGCAACTTATTGAGTGCTTTTCGTTTTGATATTTACAGTTTCGTCATAGGCTTTAGGGTGCGTACCTACGTAATGAATTTTCAGAGTTGTCTTCTGTAGAAGAATTTATTTTAAATTTGGATAGGTGATTCGCAAATTATTCAATGTAAAAATGACGTTCACACTGTTTAAATATAAAAACGTATTTTTACGTCTTCTGTAGAAGAATTTATTTTAAATTTGGATAGGTGATTCGCAAATTATTCAATGTAAAAATGACGTTCACACTGTTTAAATATAAAAACGTATTTTTATTAATTTTAAACTTCACCCTGATTTAGTCATAAGCCACATTGAACTGTAACTCTGTCACTTATGATTATATCAATTATCAAAAACCTATCTATGAATTTAATGGAGCTACCAGTACCTTTAATTACCTAATGAATATTTTGTTTTATCTAAATCGATTATGTAACATGATTACACAAACACCATTCTCTAATTGAATTTGAGACACTTAATCAAGTAGGTACGAATATATAACGAAATATATTAATTGCTCGAACATTTAAACTTATTTCTGTCAATAAATCTTATACCCACTATAGTACAAATGCAATGCTATAGGCTAATTTGAAAGTTCTAAGTCTTAACTATAAAAAAGTATATGTACATATATATATTTTGTTTAGTTTATAGTAAAGTACATTGTACATGACACTTATAGCAATTTAAACCACACTACTGGTGACAGATATGGTTGTGGTATTAAGAGCATTTTGACTTTAACTACTACCCAACGATCTGATGGATAATTAATTTTGGAAACGTTCGACTTACTCACTCATGTCTCACGTGGCATTATGTACATATAATTTGATTTCAAATGGACCTCTTGAGGGCATTTAAAAAAAAAAAAGAAAACGAATCTTAATATGAGCTTAAAATATCTTGATTGAATGCTGCATATCCACTATCCATACGAACATGCAACGAAATCAAACCATTGGTTTTGGCTATTCAATTATATAAAACCAAATTAATTATTTCTATATCTGAATTATGTATGTATGTATATGAGTTCGAGTACATGAAATTTTTATCTTGAGGCATTGATTTTGCACACGGCTCAGTCCTTGACAACCTTTAATTGGTAAGAGGGGGCGAATAAAATTGATTTACTAGTCAACTGGATGGCCAACAAAAATCGTAATTACTTTTACTTACTGACATATATGTACAAAGCGTGGGAACTGCTGGCAAATGTAATAATAATTTATGATTGTAACAAAAAGAATAGCATAGAATTTGAATTATAGTTGTAGCATATTTTATATAAACATTAATGGCCCAAATTGAATTATTTAATGGTCCTCGATTTATTTAAGTGATTCTAATTTGTGAAATAAACTTTTAGAAGTCAGTCAAGGACAAAGAGAATACTGATTTATGTACAATGTTTGCTCATCGCTAAAGGAATGGAATTATAGACTGGAAAAATACACTTCTCTTTTCTTTTGCCTTTATTTGCATTTTTTTAATTGATAAATCAAGATAAATTATGACTTGACAACTTCAAACAACTAAAATGTAAACGCACCCTTAAACCAATAGCCAAACTGTCAGTGTGAAAACATTAAAACATATTTTGTATTTGGAATGTTTTCAGATAGTATTAATTCATGAACAAAATTTTCGATTTGATTCGAGACCAAAAATAGTAATTTTAAGTAGCTGTTATTTATGCAGCCATCAGTTTTAAGCTGTTATCTTTTGACATCTAACAAATAAAAATACTCCATTACTTAAAATTGGAGGACACACGCTTCCATAACACATTGAAATTATGTACAAATCTATTTTTATTCGATTTTGTATTAAGTCCTTTAACTTTAAGACCTTATCATAAGACATTTGAATTTTACTCCTGAAGTGCACTTACATATCTCTCAAGCTTAGGTACCTATTCTTTTAATTATACTTAATTTCAATTAAACTGTTTAATTTAAAACTATTAAAATTCTCTTTCATTCAAAGAAAAATGTAATCTTAATAGTTTAATTACACCATTACAAACAAAATTCTTTCCTTTAGAAGGATCATTTAAATAACAGAACTACTCTTCTAAGTTCGTAGCCTGGGTGGGTTTGATGAGGGATTAAAGTAAAATGACTTTCCATCCAGCAAATAAAGCACTATCAGTAATTCTAATGTTGTCTTTTTAAATAAAATTCTAATTAAATCACTCCATACACCATTTGGTATTTAATGTTTTTCAACTAAAAGCTAAAGCAAACGAGGGATTAAATTAGCAATTGACTAATGGATTCCAAAAGTATCAAACCAACACAACATGAATCTGTAGTTTGAGATTGACAGTAATGGCTTAAAATAAGGCACCCATTCACTTTCTGCGAAAAATTGATTTACATTTTTTTCAAAAAAGCATTAAGTTCTTTGGTAATATTTACCTGGTCAAATCAAAGCATTGATAAATGAAGTTTCAAAAACGAACGCCAATTTGTTCCTATGAAAAGTTTTATTTTTTTACGAATCAATTTGAAATACTTAAATACTGATTGCCAATAAAATGTCATCTTGCTTTTAAACTCCCTCTCTCTCTCCATAGTCACGTATTTGAAGTGTGCAAAGGAATAGATGGGGATATTCATTAACTTATTTTCTACTGTTTTTTACCTTCTTCACTTTGATGAATTGACGTTTAGCCATTTTTTAATAACCTTTTAAAACAAATGCCTAAATATTTGACACAATGTGGGATTATTTTTTTGAATGGAAAATTAATTCAAGCAGCAGACAATTGGAATTGGGTTAGATAACTTAAGTTTATAAATAAGGTTTTGGTGTTGTTTGAATTGTTTTAGAAATTAAGTCAAATTATAAATTGTTAATACATATATGAATTTATTTCTAAAAATAACCTTTATTTGAGCAAATGGTTACAACTTTTTCGATCTCCTAAATTTATGAGTAAAACAAAGGTTTGAAAAACAATGGCGATGTTAGTGCATAATTTGCAGTATCTTTCTTCTAAACACATGCTTCATTTAATGATAATTATTATAACCCATTTCCTCTTCGTAAATTAAAGAAGCAATGTAATGATATTAATGATATTAAATGCAATGAGGAAAATATTTCCTATTTAGTTTAAATTGTGCGGAATTAATTCGAAAAACACAATAAGGGTATTCATGCAACGAGATAAATTTCCATCTTTTGCAGAAAAGTATAATTTTCAGCGACACGTTTGCATGAACGCTCCCAAGTAAAAGTAGTAGTTTCGTTTTGTTATTGGGTTTGAGGTTGTTTCCTTCTTGACATTTTAAATTTGATTCTTCTTTTTTTGTAAAACGTCATTTTAAGATCAGAAATGATATTTCTCAATTTATCCGATTACCATTCCAATTCACGAATCAAATTCGTGAAATAAATGTATTTACTTTCCAGAAAAAAACTTCCCATACAATTTTTGACATTTCGATGTTGCCGAGATATTTAAATGTCAAATATCCCTCAAATTAAAAGTTGACTGGAAAGTTAAATAAATAAATTAGGTGGCGCAACAGTCCGTTGAGAACTAGGGCCTAGTGGCTTACAACTCTCAACCATTCCTGCGAGTAATGTTGTCAGGAATGGAGGGGACCTACAGTTTTATGCCGAATCCGAACTGCTAATTTGAGAAAGCACTTTTCATGACAAGAATTACTCTTGGAGAATTTGTCAATTCCTCGCAAGAGGCAGTACCTACCC
Source organism: Eupeodes latifasciatus (assembly GCA_920104205.1). Classification (NCBI taxonomy): domain Eukaryota; kingdom Metazoa; phylum Arthropoda; class Insecta; order Diptera; family Syrphidae; genus Eupeodes; species Eupeodes latifasciatus. Next base: position 18,428,213 of record OV049925.1, read on the forward strand.
GTGAAAAAAACTTTAGATGGCACAGGCAGGGATTGAACCCAAGACCTCTGGCATGACAGTCTAACGCACTAACCATCATACACGGGACTGGAAAGTTAGTAAGAAAAAAATGTACTTTATTTAAGTCCAGGTTACTTACATATGTCAAAATATCAGTTGATCATTCAACTATTCAAATAAAATTATGCTAAAAGACAGATAAAGTTCAGCTTTCGGTCAATTGAAAAATCATTATAAGCTGTCATTTTGACATACATATGTGGATTTGACTTGACAGTTAGGGAGATTTTGCTTGACTAACTTTCCAGTCAACTTTCCAATAAAAATGGCAGCTGGCCAATCAGATACTATTAACTTACCTTACTTTCAAGTAGCTTATGTCGTCAATTGATATTGCTGCAAGGCTGGTTATTCAATAGACAAATTAAGATTTGCAATATTTTATTGAAAAAATGATAACCCTTGATTTTTTTGACGGTTGGGATATAAATTAAGTGGAAAAGTTATTTTGCAATATCTCCATATGAACTTGCCAAATTTCTATACATAAGCTTTTGACTTTCCTTTTTTTGGGTTGCTATGGGTATTTGCATAAAAGTTTTCAGGTCGAAGGATACAATTAACATCTTGAATAAAAATATCAAAGGCGGATTTGGGTACATACATATGTATACGTATCTAGGTTTTCTATATGAAAACTCAAAAAAAAAACAAACATTTATAAATTAACATATTTTTGTGAGTTTAAAAAATTGAAAGAAGAAAACTTCTTTGTGCTTTATTTTCCACTTGTGTCGTTAAACGGTTTCTGTTTATAAACACATTTTGTGCTTAATGAGCGGGAAACTTTGGGTTGTTGAAAATGGTTCAAGAGTTTTCAATCCTTCAATATAAAAGAGCTCAAAAAAATACTAGGTATACCATGCTTAAGTTGAAATTTCAACCATTCGTCGTTGACGGTTGGTCGTCCAAAAAAATGCAAGGGATGTTTAATGATGAAAGAAGGAAGGAAGGATTTTTAAATAATGATTATTACACTTTTTTTTTCGTTTAAGGACCACGATAAAAAAGTTAGGCACATACATAGTTACGATACCCGCTTTACATTTTTTTCGCAATGTTTCTTAGAAATCTTTCAACAGTTTGCAGAAGTACCTATGATGGGTATAGCAGTAGGGTATACAAGGTCTTTGGAAAAAGGATTCATGAAAATGAGACAAAAAATCAACATATTGGATGAATGAGTTGAAGTCTTTTTTCCAAAAAAAAAAAATACGGATGATTTAAAGTTATCCACTTCTGACATCCCATCGGAAAAAAACGCACAAGTTGGAATTTCAATGATAAACACTTGTGTGCCTTATGAGCTTTAAACTTTTTGACAACAATGCTTGGATCATTACTTTCATGAATAATGGATCCTATCTATAAAAGTAATTTAGCCAACTACTTAGGTACCAATAAATTTCGATTTAAAGAGAATACTGAAGAGAGGATAACGATGCTACTAAACCATACAATTTTGTTCTATCTGAATAATATTAAATAAAATAATGTTAAATAAATAATGAACATTAAACCAATTTACATAAATATTTCTAGGATCTTTGAGAATTTTCTCTGTCAAATTGACAGAACAGAAGCTTCTTCTATGTAAGCTTTTGTTAGAGGCTTTCTGATGCTGATTTTTAATTTTAATATAACATCAGTATAATTGACAGACGTCAGTTTGCCAAAATTTGTATTCACATAAATATACAATACCACATTGGCTGCGTTCAACCTCTTGTTGGATAGGCTATTCAGGTTAGGTGAATTTTTAGACAACTTTTTGAACGAGTTGGATAGCTGAATTGAGATAGCTGACAAAAACTAATAAAAACTTTTAGTTGTTCACAAAAAGCAGACAACCGTTTAGATTTCTACGTCCAAAATTATTGTAGAATAAAATGGAGCTTAGAGTCAAAATTTCGGCTACTTTTTGCAGCAATTTGGTCCGTATGTCAGCAATGCGTAGAAAAGCAAATTCACATAATCGCACCAAAAATAGTCCAACGGTGTTAACGGCCTTGCACATGAGAGCGAAAAACGTATGAACGAATGGACGAACAAACGTGATTTTACACATTTTAAAAAGTCAATTTCAAACAAAAACACATTTAAATTATAAGAAACCAATTGACACTAAAATAAGGATAATAAAATTTGCATTTTGTTCTCCAAAACAAGAAAATTTTGTAAAAAAACAATTTGGTAGAAACGAATTGCAGTGTGGTGTGGTTGCTACGAACTGTCAAACTCTATTCGCGTTCCACATACCATCCACACTGCAACGAATAAATTGTTCGCGCTCAATTTAACTTCAAAATCATACCACTCTTTTTTTGTTTTTTGTGTGAAAGAACATGGCTGAGGAAAATATGGGAAAATTGACAATTCGTCGCTGTCTGCGAATAGAAATAAAGCTCATGTGAAAGAAAAGTCAAAATATGCGAACATCCACAGTTCGAAGTTCGTGGCTCATGTGCAAGATGCTTTAAGGACTATTCACATGAAAACGACGAATGAATGAATAAATTTGATTTTAAGCAATTTTAACCTAAATTCTGAGCAAATTGTAAACAAAAAGGTAGAAATATAGTTTAAGTTAATGTTAAGGTAAATAAATATTAAATTAGCTTCTTTATTGCCAAAATAAGAGAAATTTAAGAAAACAATTCGTCACGAATTGCAATCTGATTGTAACGAACTTTCAAGCTCAATATGCGTTCCACATATAATCCACACTTCAAGTAATAAAATGTTCATGAGCGTTATTCGTACATTCATTGGTGGCTCTCATATGAATAGTCCTTTGAATAACACGATCTTAGAGGCCACGCCCGCCATAATCCCACTACGCGAGAAAATGAGAAATTGATTGTTTCGTTGCGTCGCGCGATCTAAACCATTATTTTAGTAACAAAATTGCACGATTTACAATTGTGTAAGAAGTATATTCATTACGAAATATCAAATAAAAAATAGCATAAATCAAGTGACAGCTGTCAAAAAGACCAACTCCGAAAAAGGTATTGAAAACTATACGTCCAAAAAAACACCTGCTACAAGAAAAAATATCTACTGCAGCTAATAAGACTCGAAATAAAACTTTTCGTTGGTATCCCAAGAGATCAAAACTGAGTGATAGATAGTTCAAATTAGGGAAGCCGGAAGCATTGGTCAAATCACACCTCCTTTCTTAATGCCCTAACCTTTCTATGAAAAGGGAATGTGATTTTTTAAGTAGATTTCTTTATGCACAATATATAAGTTCAATTGAATTTTAGGGTTTTTTTTTAATTAAAAACATAAAAGCTCTGCATTCTCTAGTTTTGTGGAGCTTGACAGTAATTGTTCTTATAATACTAAAGCAACATGCAATTTGTTAAATAAAACTACAATGTGGACGTTATATCCAACAGTGATAATTTATATCATGATATTAGTTCTCCAGTCGATGTCAATGATTTTTCTTTGACAGATGAAGAAGTATTTGATGGTTCTCTGCTTTTGGCTATCGATCGTGTGCGATGTCACTTGGTAAAGGGTTAAAAATAATTTTTAATAAATCGCTTCTCACTGGCTCACAAACTTTTAAACTTCTCATAAGAAAGCTTACGACGCGACGCGACGATGGGACATAAATTTGGTTTTCTTAACCTGTGGGAATCATATTTATCGAATCGTAAACAGATTGTTAAAATTGAAGATCAATCTTTTTTTTATTGAGGGTTTTTCAGGCCTGCCTCAGGGTAGCCATTTGGGACCTTTCCTTTTCAATATATTCGTAAATGCCATTTCAGATTGTTTATAATTTGCAAATTGTCTTAATGTTCGCAGACGATTTCAAATTATATTTTTCAGAATATTCAATTGATGACTGATCTAAATATCTCTGAGTGTTTATCACTTAAGGTGCTTTTCAGTTACAGTCTCGGTTATGAAAATCTTTAAGTGTTAAGCGAAATTAAAGACCTTGGAGTCATTTTTGAAACAGATTTGTCTTTTTCGGAACACGTTTATTTCATAATATCTAATGCGAATTCGTTGTTAGGTTTCTTAAAGCGCAACACAGTTATATTCAAGGATAGTTATACTTTAAAAGCGATTTACATAGCTTTAATAATACCGATATTGGAATATTGTTTTAAAATGTTTCAATGTTATATAATTGTAAAATTATTATTTATGATGAATAAATATATAAATAAATTATAGCTTAAATGAGAAAAATCTAAGAAAACCTTTTTTCTATTAATTCTGCAATGTCTCGTTTTTGCCTCTTAAAGCCATTTGTTAATTATTCCAAAGTTCAGGATAGTTTAAGGAAACACCGTCAACTTAAATTTGTCTGCTTTAACAATCGAAAATCCTACCCAAATCCTTTTAAGCATAATCGTTTTTGGAATACCGAGTGAAAGTCCTATATGCTAAGCTTTATCTAGATTACAAAGGTCCATGCAATGGACATTATGACATAATAAATTTCAATGAAAATTAACTTAAATTTGTTTTACAATTCAATTTTAAATGCATTGATTTTTAGTACGAGTAGTAAGAATCCGTAAAAGGTTTCCCACTCTCGTGCATGAATCTAAAAGACATAAATCGATACATAAACTCTTAGAGAAAGTACTTTCATTTCCTTTCAACAAACTATATAACAGCCATTTTCTCATTTTTCTTTTCAGACTTTTACTCCACAAATCAAGTGAATGAATGTAATACATAAGTCCTTCCGAAACATTTATACAGAAGTATCCACATCCTATATTTCCTATATATGTAATGTATGTTAGGAATCGATTAAATAAAATGACTTCGTTTCCTTTACACGTGCCATTCGGGAATTATTATAGTTCAATATCCGAAAAATTATATCACAGGAAGTAGTAAACGCGTCTTTATGTTATAGGGAAGAATAATATACTTAGGTATGTACTAAACAAAAATGAAGGTTATTAACGGATTAAGTTTGGTCATCATCAAAACTGAGAGACTGACCAAGCAGATTTTCACAGTTTGATTCTTCATTTCTTCTTGCCAACAAAACAAAATAATAATAATAATAATACAAGGATATCATAACGCTCTGTTAACTGTCTCGACACTCGAATGATTATTTCCTTTTTCTAGCAAACTAAGCTAAATGACACTCTTAGTATAGAAATCTTTTCTAAAACACAAATTAAAGCATTTCTACGTCTACGTTGACACGTTCGTCGTCGCTCTGTACCTAACTTACACCTAACAACTCTTAAAGGAAACCGGAAACAACTATGAAAACGAACAATAGGGTTATTATTTTTCTAGGTCGGTGAATATCTACATGCATACTTACAGGGAGGAATGTACAGTACAGCTATGGCCAAAATAATAGCAATATAACTTAATTTGTTTAAATTAGGCGGAAAATTTTAAACAATTTTTTAATATGTCAAAGCCATTTTTAGCAATTTACTGATTAAAGGTGATTTACCTATTTTTAAACTATATGTAGTATTTTAATCTCTTAACAATTTGCTAAAGTTAAAATCACAGTATGACATCTGAACAATTATTCTTATAAAAGCAGTGGATGGAATGGTTCAGGCAGCAGTTGGGAATTCTAATTAATAGGTCCTTTTAAGTGTATTTGCTTTGTTAATTTTCACGAGCTGTCACTTTTTAGACATGTTTGGATGCTCGTTTTGTAATAAAAGGCAATTAGCAATTTAATAGTTAGCAGAACGAAAAGAAAAGTTTTAAATTTTGGACTCCCATTGTAAATTGCTAAATATTTAGCAAATTGCTAACTAGTAAATTGTTAAACCCTTAACAACAGGTTGCTTAAAATTTTGTGCCATTAACTTTAAGAAAATTTAAATTTAATGAAAAATTAAAACATAGGCAAGTTAAAATTTTTGGAAACTCGAATATGTTACAAAAACTACACGAGATTGGTAGATCTGATCGATGAGGAACATAATTTAAGTTAATAAATTGCACTCTTGCTAGAAAAATGGTACTTATAATTTCCACAGGGAGTTCTATTTTGAAATAATTGCAACTTAAAGTCGATGATTTAAATATCTGTATGTAAGGCTTGTTGACGATGCAGCCACACGATTTAGATGTTGAACGTATATTTGTTCGTAAACCACATTACTTTCGCAAATAACTTACTACAGCTTTCTAAATTAATGATAAAAAGGTCTATCCTGAGGTCACGGGAGCATGCAAGAGCCGTCCTACTTAAAAGGTCATAATTGACTTGTGGAGACTCATATCAGAATTGTTCATGGTCTTTATCAAAAAATCGAAATTTGCTTCAAATACCTGAATTCTTGCACTACTTTTGAACGTATGGAGAACTAGCTTTCTCCTTTAGCTCTGTCCTCTTACATTTCTAAGGTTCGAGCATCGTAATTTTTAATCGTTTATCGTCGTTAGAAAAATGCATTTTTAGCAAGAAAATAATATTGCAAAAATTCTTGAGTGATTCCAATGATAGCTAAAACTGGCCCTGGTATAGCAGAAAAATAGAAGTGAGAGAGAATATTCCAGTTTGTCTGCCTTTTAGGAAAAATTGACAGTTGTTTTCTGTTTTTGACAGTTTTTGATAGCTGTCCAACTCGTTCAATAAGGTATCTTAAAAAAACGTATCCATTATTCAATTCATTTCAAGCAAATACATAAATGTTTATTTTACAGTGAAACATGCATGATGGCTTATGTTGTATATTTTTACAAAATCACGCCTATTCCGATAAACGTTTTACTTAAACGCCAATTGTCGTTTGTGGAGTACTGACTTATTAAATAAATAATAAATCGGGTGGCGCAACAGTCCGTTGAGAGCTAGGGCCTAGTGACTTAAAACTCTTAACCATTCCTGTGTGCGAGTACTGTTGTCAGGGATGGAGGGGACCTACAGTTTTAAGCCGAATCCGAACGGCCAATTTGAGAAAGCACTTTTTATGACAAGAATTACCCGTGAAAAATCCTTTAGATGGCATAGGCAGGGATCGAACCCAAGACCTCTGGCATGCCAGTACAACACACTAACCATCATGCCACGGGTACTACTAGTGCTTTAAGGCCAGTAATAAGTACTGTCTTATTACTGGCCTTTTTATTGATAGTATTCCGTAACTAAAACGTTGGTATTTCTCTCGCTCTTACATTCCACAATATGATCCACGAAAACAGCTGACATAAAAGTTATTCAAATTCAATAATTGAAACAAAATGTGTTTGAATTTTTATTTTTGTTTAAGTTTTATGTCAAATTGTTTTAAAATACAATCAGTTTATAATTAAATTTAAAATGTACTTTCGTCTAAACAAAGGAGCCTTGAAGTATATCCTAAGTTTGATCAAAAGTGACTTTCCTTAGCAACGGTTCGTCGCATTTCCAACAATTCTGAAGCTAGCTGCCACCCTTAGATTTTTCGTATAAGGAAGCTACCAAAAAGGATTTGGAAACAACTTCAATGTAGGATTGTCACAGATAATGTTAAACATCCTCCATTTTGGATTAGAATGGAGCTCTCGGAACTAGAAAAAAGACCTGAACACAGGTTTTTTTGTTATAAAATTTGAAATTTCCTCATTTTTTGTCATTCTTTTCATTTCTTAACGGTGGTCCAAGAGAATTCAAATCCTCTGCCAAAAACTCCCATTCAGCATTCCTACTTGTGGTTGAAGAGACACATCTTTAAATTTTTGGAAAGTCTTACATTTTGACGCATTTTCGTTGGAGTCGTTAGCAAATTTTTCGACGACAGAAATTGACTTAAATGCAAAAGTTTGTGTTATAAAAACGACACAAGAGAGAAACTACACTTTAGCGTTGAACCCCTTAAGTAATTTCGAATTCGCTTTGTCGTTTTCAGTTTAAATAAACACCCTTCAGAACTCGTCCGATTTTAATTTTAAGGCTAGTTTAAAAGTAGTTTTAAACTGGTTTCTGGTTTCTTACGATTTATTCCATTTCTATGACACTAAGTAACATTCTTGTAGAACTTTGGTCTACTTTCTCGATCTCACTTATGGATAAGTCTATATTATGTAGTTCAAAAATGACTTCAAGATTTTATAGGGCAGTGTTTTGTGTGGCATATTAAAATAAATCGCAGACAAAAAAATCCTAAATTCGTAACCAAACAGGAGTAGTCGACTATATTTTTCTTTAAGTGTTCTTATTATTTTGACCATAACTGTATATCGTTTGAAAACAATATGGTTCATTTACAATACATGCATAGGCACAGTACAAAAACTCATATTATGTGTTGTATTTTTATTTAAATGGGCACTGGGCAGAGATTTTCCCAATTGGCCAGACATGCCTTAGAGCTTACAGCTTAACAATTTCCTGGACTTGACGTGGTAATTTTATGATACAAACGACGACGACGAGGACAACGATACGAGTGGTAGATAACTATACCTTCCTATTTGCTTATTGCTTAGATATATGTATTTATATCTAACAAACTTTATACCGACACCACAAACGGGCTATTATTCGTTTTATGTTAAATCGTTGTGTTAAAAAGTTCTCTTTGTTGTTTATACATAATTCCCTAAAGGTATATTCTTAGGCTTGAGAATTGAGAATCGTTTGAAATATCCTATTAGAATGTTTTCCTTTGAATTGCCGTACTGGGAAAAAGACTCGTTTTGTATTTTAGTCCTGCTTTAGCTATGATGGTCCGGTTATATTTTTATTGGATGGATAGGTAAAGTATACTCCTTATGGTAAAGTATACTCCTTATGTGAGTCTCCTTGGTAATTATGGTTGGGTTGTTGTAATTTTGCGAAAAAAAAAACATTACCTTAAGGATAATTTGACGTTTCTAGATTTATAACTTACCAGATTTAAGTGGTGTGTTGATGTTGGAGCTCCAATAAGTGAAGCTTGAATCTAGGACATCGATTGTAGAGTCTTCATTGAAGCACTCGATATTATCTGTTTTTCCGTTTTTAAGAAGCCATTCAATATCAAAAAATTATCTTAACTTTAAACTATAGGTTTCGGTTTAAGTTTTGAACCGTGCGTTCAAAAAAGTAGAAATATAAATTTTATTCAATGAATCATCTCAAAAACATCTAGCTTAAAGGGATATTGAACATTACTTCATTTAATTTATCGACAAATTATTCTATTTGATTTTCTATACGAACATTTCTCTTTTGTAGTAGAATTGTAAATCATATCCTATAGTGCTCCGTCCCCTTTAAAAACGTGGCAATACTGCCTTAGCTTTAAATTATATGAAAAACAATCGGTCGTGCCGCCTTAAGCGAGCAAAGAGAACTAAGTGTCAAATTTCAAACAGAACTAAGTGTCAAATTTCAATTAACGACAAATCTGTTCGATTCATTCATGTGTAAAATTGGAATTAAACTCTGTATTTGTTTAATTTTAAGTTTTTAAAATATTATGAACTAAAGCATTTTTTAACCAAACTAATAATACTTTAATTTACACAATTTGGAATGAATATCACTTGAAAAATTTGATGCTTATTTATTTATGCAGAATTTAGCTCGCCGCATTCAAAATGTTAATAATAATAAATTGGTTTAAGCTTTTCCATGGTATCATATTTCGACTGATATGTGCTACAAAAATGTTAATGTCACTTTTCCAGAATTTTAAATAAAAACATGTTACGGTAAATTTTACCGCAACAAAAACCAGCCTTCGGCTGTTTTTTGTTTTTCCTAGTTGTGGCTGCAAAATATCGGCAAAGTTGAGGGCAACCATGGTCTCATCAACCACAGGTGTACCTAGCCTTTATTTTGCAAAAGCAACAAAGCAGGTGATCGAGTTCGAGAACGGGAACGAGTTCTTTCGACAAGGTCGAAAATGCCGGCGGATGAGCCGAAGAAATTTGAGGTCAGGCGGACCCTTACTTAAGCAACAACAACAACAGATTTTATTGTAACATTTTAACTTTTAACGTAGATTCATTAAAATAATATTAAATTGTTTATGTATGTACAAAATGAGTTTTTAACGCCGCGTTTTTAAGTTAGCGTAATTTAATATTTGGTACAAAACTCACACCTCGAACCTCGCGCGTTAAATTAGTAGTATCTAATAGGAAAATGCCTAGTTGAGACTTCTTCTCGATTTTTGTTTTTCTTTGAACTTTCTCGAAAAATAAGAATAGTTGGGAAGGAGTCGGTCTGAACTCACCATTATGTTTCGGCAAGTTTTGGAAACTCATCCAACAACTTGTCGAAACCGTGATTGTGTGTGTGAAAGCAAAGTTTCGCTGAGAGTCAACAACGGTGGCTTTCCTGATGAGCGTAAAGCTATACCGATACCGTGACCGACAATCACGAAAACGGATGCTTGTGTTGGATGAATGTGTGTGTGACTGGAATGGTCGAGGGAGGAAGAATTAGTTTGGAATTAACCTGGAAGGACTCTTGATACAGAGCCCTACAAGCGACAAGATAAATTGAAGAAAAAGTTCGAGGAAGTTTGATAAGAGAAAAGGAAATCGAGAAGGAAAAGATTGAGGAAATCAAGAAAAATAAAAAGAAAATTGAAGATTCGAGGATCGAGGATCGAGGTGTGAGGATCGGGAGAAAGAGGAAAATAGGAAGAAAAAAAAAGATAAGTAGGTAATTTGTTTCTGCCGTTTATTTGTTCTTTTCGAGTTTACATATTTTTTTCAAGACGCGTCCGGTATTAAGAACCCATTTTCTTTTGCGAGTTGTTTTCTTTGTTTCATTTGAATTTTCTTTGCTTCTTTGTTTAACTTCAATTTCAATTTTATTGTAATTTTTTTTAACTTTTATTTTGAAAACATTTTGGGTTTTAGTCCAGGGATCTCCAATCCCACGGTTTCCCAAAGAAATAAATATTACATTTAAAACCAAACGTGCGTTGTGTCTTTGTTTACTATCGTTTCACTTATCATAAAGAGTTTTGGAATTTTCTTTTTCGGTTTTAAAAAAAATTCCTGGCGCCCATTTTTATTGCAACGTACCCCACTGTAGGTACTTGCAATAACTTATTTCCAAATTGTAACAATTTGATTGATTTAGAAATCAATCAACATTGTTATAATTTATAAACAAATTCTTCCAAAAGAACCCAGCCCAGCTGAGCAGCCGCGGTTACAGCTTCGTCAACGAGCTGTATTGTTGCACTTTTTTTTTGTTCTCTTCTTTGTGTCGCATTCGTACTCGGTTGAGTGCGAGTTGATAAGTTCGGCGTTACGCAGCCGCCGTCGTGCGTCGTCGGTTTAGTTTAGTTTTGTTATTTTGTGATTATTTATTTTCATTCAAATAATTAATTAATATTAAATAATTTTAAAAACCCGTCCCTCGCGAGTGATAGAAAAAGTGTAACAAACAAAAGCAAAAACCAGTTTTACTGTGAAATTGTTGTAAAATTTATTATTATAATTTGAACACAAAAAATTTATTTTTAAAGTTGAAAAATTCTTCTGAAAGTTTTTAGAAAAAAAGTTTATCGAAGAAATATTTTTAATAAATGTGAATTAATTATTTTAGCCAGATTTTAACAATTGATAGCTTAGCTATATCTATTGCAAACAAACAATAAGAGTCAATTTATATGCTTTGTGTTTTTATGTTAAATCTCTAGGATTTTTCAAAAAAACTAATAAGCATTAAGGATGCACTATTATGTAAATTGGTATGTGCATAGTTAAAGGACTTTTAAAGAGAAAGTGCTATGATTTGGTGATGCTATGTTAGGCCCTTTGGATTGTAATAAGTTGATATTTATTCTGAATTGATTAAAATATAGTGTTTTCCAACTAAAGGTTCTTAGTTTTGATATTAAAAAAGCGAGTATTACTTGTTTATCTCGTTGTGAGGGAGATAGTCCAAAAAAATTAGATGTAAAATGGCTTTTCTTTGAAAAAAATCTGACAAAACTGAATTAGGGTGAATTTTATCAATTTCAATGCTTTGTTTTAGTGTGTATCGTTCAAGTTTTAGTAATGACGTAGTTTTTCTGGATTTCTTTTCTTTTTATAACCCAGCAGTTTGGAATCTAAACGTAAAAGACTAACAAAAAGGTTTCTGGATTCTATCTGAGATGCAAAGCTATCTGACAGAACAGCTGATTCAATGGGCAGGTTCAGGCGACATAAGGGACTTGAAAGTAAGGCAAGTATCTGACTGGCCAGCTGCCAAAAAATTGCCTTCCAATTAAGGCAACTTTATTGGAAAGTTAGTCAAGAAAAATCTCCCTAACTATCAAGTCAAGTGAAATTATGTCACAATGACAATTGATAATGTTTTTAATTCAACTGAAAGCTGAACTTTATTAGGTACTCCATGAATTATTTATTTTTTGCACAATTCCATTTAATCTTTTGTGTAAAAGGGTTCCTTGTCAAATTGGAAGAGAAATAAGTAATATTTCTCTACAATACAAAATACAAATCGTGATGGATTTGTAGCTTGCCTGAGGAATGCTTTGTAGACAATAATGTTTTTAATAGTTTTTGTACAATGAACTAAAGGTAGAGGTTAGTGAAGTAAAGTTCCAAGTTTGAAGATTATGATAGTTGAAAAACTAACTAGTTGGTCAAATGTACGTTCAGAGAATGCAGTTGACCACAAATGAAGTCCCTAATGTTGTCTGAACCTGCCCAATGTATGGTTCAAATTGAAGGAACATACAAATTTATTTCGAATCATTATATTTTCTTTTATTTATTATTTTATATTATTTTACAATCATTTAGGACTGTTTGAAAATGTTTGTCTGATTTTTGTCAACTTTTAAAAGTTATTTTAATCTTTTTGAAAAGCTATCTTAATTTAATTATCCAAAAATGCTCATATCCAATACGAGAATAAACATAATCAATTGTTTCCTATTTTTGACAGCAGATGATTTGTATGTCAGCTTTATTTTCCTATGCAATAACATCAACCTATTCGGATAGCTTTGGGTTGACCGCCGAACGTGTTTTCCAATAAGGACTTGACAATTGCCCATTTAGAAAATGTATGTCACTTCAAATGGTTCATCGGCTTCTATTCTTGAGTCAGGTTGATGATGAGCTTGTATGAGTGTTAACAAAGAGCGATGCTCAATTCCTGAGAACGCCGTGAAATTAACTGATTTGAATCGTTTTCCACGGACTCCTAAACGGCAGCGATATTTTTGACACTTCGTCTAACCCGAACCGTTGTCTCACTGCCAGCGACTACACAACGAATATGTAGAATCAAATGTTTGAACCAAAAACACTCTATTACCAAGACCGGAATCTTTCGTACGTTTCACTCTCCAAAACCCGTTTGTTTACATTGTTGTATTTGTAATTTTGACAATTAATCCATGAATAGATGTGAGCACAAACAAAAAAAAACGATGCCGTGGGCTAGCGGCATTTTGCACAGCAAAAACAAAATGGAGGTGTTAATAAGTTTTTTTCAGGTTTTTTTTTTACTTTTTTTCGATGAAGAATTCAGTTTTAAGCTTTAATTTTGCAGGCATTTTGTGGATAGTGAACCAATGTACCTTTTTGTCTTGAAAAAAGCATGTTCAACATCAGTTTATTATAATTAATTCACTAATTTACAAAAATCACTACGAAATTCTTCAAATCTCAAAATTAACCTCGGATTTTTGTATCAAAGATGCGTTCGAAGATACATCAAGTTAAGGGTGCGAGCGCAATTTTTGTATTGAATTCTAATAAATTTTCGTTAATGAACGGCCCAAATATTTTTTTTGCAAGTAATTAAAATCTGTATCAATTTAATTAATCCAAATGTATTTATAGTTTGTTTTTAATGATTTAATCTTGCAACTATTTTTGAATTCCATTTTGATTAATAAATATTATATTTAAAAAAAATAGTTATAATCAAAAAATACCTTATCCATAACATTCTTGATTGATGGAAGCATATGTACATGTATCAAAAAAAAAAGTTCAAGTTTACTTATTATTGTTTGAAGGGTATTACATTACATTTTATAAATACAGAACATAGAAGAAAATATACATAAACAATAGTTTTCAGATATAAAGCAGAGGTTAGTATAGAAAAATATTTTTGAGAAAGCCAATAATATTTTAGGTATGTTCATTAAAGAAATTTCCGCTTCGGCTAACCTTCATCAACTTTTTAGAAAAAAAATTAGCATTAATAGCAGCCACTTATTTCATAGCATAATTAATTTTTCAGATTGTAAAATGTCTAGAAATGTTCATACGCTACAAAATTCGTAATTTTATGCGTAAACATAGAAGATAACATTATTTAGTCAAGAAGTATGGATTTTGGCGCGTATACCGTTTTTTTTCTATTGGGTGTTCGGTTTCCCCATACTGGAATAAAAAAAGTTACTTAAATCTATTTATTGCACTCATTTAGTTAGTATTGTGTGTAAACATATTGCCTATTTCTATTCCTTAAAGATGCTTTACACAAAGCAACTTATTTTTAAAACATGGTTCCCTCAAATTTGTATTCCAAAATCTAACTACAAACAAAATTCTAACTTTATTTCTGCAACAAACAAAACTAAAATTTGGTCTTGCAACTACCGAACTGCTTAAATGATGAAAATACTAATCTAATTGAGGAATCTGAACTAGCTAAAGTTGGCAATGGAACTTCACAAGTATGCTTCTCGTAGCATTGTCTGTACAAAAAAATACGGAGGCATCCGCCTATTGTTTCCACCTGAACTTCTAACGACGCCAAGAAAATGCTCTAAACAAACTACACCTGAAAAAATTGTCGGTTTTGTTGTTTTACAAAGTATTAAGTTACACTTTTGTCCATTTCCAATTATACTTAACCAGTTGCTGCTCATATTGCGTTCGCAAATAATTTAAGTAAATAAAAAACAGCACTAATAAATCATTAAATATGTATTTGGTCAATTTTATTTTATTTAATATACATTTACAATATTTATTTGGATTGAAAATAAAAAGCTATACAAATCTTCCAATTTAAGACCATGTCAGCACTTCAGATTCTGTTGGTAAGGATTGTTTAGTTTTTGAACGAGGCCATGAAACATTCAAAATGAAGCATTTAGATGTGGCTGATTACTATAATGAAGCATTTTGATGGGCCAAAGCACTAATTGTGAGAATGTGTTTGGTTTTTTGCATCATTTCACGCACACTTTCTCACAATTAGTGCTTTTTAGCTTGTAGGCAAACCGAAATGTCAGTCTGAGATTCCGGTCTTGGTAATAGAGTGTTTTTGGTTTGAACTAAAATTGTTCATTTAACTAAAAGCTGAACTTTATTACCCTGTAATTTATTTTTTGTCTGCACAATTCCACTTGGTGTTTAATGTTAAAGGGTTCCTTTTTAAATTGGAAAAGGAATAAGGGGCCATTTATAGCTATCATTGGTTTCCATCATTGAAACCAATCATTGGAATTTTTTTAGCAGGTCGTTTATAGCTACCATTAGGGGCCAGTTATAGCTATCATTGAAATCGATCCGGAAAAATTTTTGAATCGATATTTGACGGTGTTTTCCTTTGATTAGAAATGAAAATTATATACTGATCGATCGGAAATCACACAAAGAATTTTTTTTGAGAAAAAAAGTGCAATTACGCATTTATTTTTCTCTAAAAATGTATTTTTCTATTTTCCGGACGGAAATTCGTTTTCCTGAACAGCTGATACTTTTATGTTCAAAAGTGAAACGAATCGTTCCACTGATTTGTGTTCCAATTTCGCACAATTCCAATGACAGATTTCTGTCAGTAAAATTTTTTCGGTGGCTTTCAATCAGGAAATTTTTTTCAATGACAGAAATTTCTAATGATAGCTATAAACGACCTGCCAAAAAAATTCCAATGTTTGTTTTCAATGATGAAAACCAGTGATAGCTATAACTGGCGCCTTAAAAATTTCAGTCATTGAATTTTTTTTTAAATAACTTCTTTGTATGATTTCCGATCGATCAGTTTATAACTTGTATTTCTAATAAAAGATGGTAGATGGACTGATGGTAGATGTTAGATAAGTAAAGTTCCGAGTTTGAAGTTTATGACACTAAAAAAACTAACTATTTAAAAAAGAGGCTGGGATGCGACCCACACTGATAACTTCCCATCCCTTCTGTCGATTTGTCTTGCTTAAAAGTTTGTCTAAATGTATCAATTCTTACCAAATTTGCGTTCTATTTTTTGTAGATTTTATTTTTTTATGAAAAAACGGACTGTTGGATTTTTATAAAAAAAATTACTGAATATCGAAAACAATATTTTCTGTGAAATAAAATAAGTTTGAAGACAATATTTGAGTCGAAAGTAAATTTTTACCAATATTTAGTATTGTTGTTTTTTTTTTGTTTTTATTTTTTGTAAAAAAAAAACTGTCAATTCGATTTTTCTCAAAATTTTATCGAATGTTGAAAACAATATTTCTTATAAGTTAAAATTAGTTAGAAGCCATTATCTCAAATTTTTGAAAAGATATTCGAGTCGAAATTCATTTTTTACCAACTTTGAGTAATGTTTTTTTAGGTTTTTATTTTTTATAAAAAAAACTGTCAATTAGATTTTTCTCAAAATTTTATCAGATGTCAAAAACATTATTCTTCGTTGCACAAAATTATTTTGGAGATGAAATCATATTTTAGTCGTAAAATTTTCGAGGTGACAAATTTGTTTTTTCAATTTTTTTGATTTATAAAAAAACCGTTAATTGGATTTTTTCCAAAAATATATTTGTTTTGTATCACGTTACAATATATAATATAAAATTTAATTCAAGTCTCTAGCGTGATTGGTTCATGAGATATTTAGGTTTAACCAAAATGTTCACCTTTTTTTAAACTGCTATGTTAAAAAAACCACCCACGCAATTTTCTTGAGAGCCCTTTCTGCATCTTTCTGCTTTATTATCTCTATAACAAAATTATTAGAGTTTTCGCATACCATCTCGGCTAAAGCCAAGAGTACCCATCTCATATATAAGATTGGGCTCTATTTATCCCTAACCCTAGAGGTATAAAAGAAACGAGATTAGTTATAAAACTCTAAAATATACTTTTGTTAATAATTAATTTATAATATCATGTTCTTTCGTGTATTCATTTGCACTAGGTTATATCAATTTTAATAAATTCACACAACTTTTTCTTGAAAGCATTCATATTAGTTTCACTCTTCACACTATTCGGTAAATTATTGAAGTAATTAATGCCATCGTAGAAGATTGAGCTTTGGGTACTACTTAACCTACATCGCTCCGGTCTGAGGTTGGTTCCATTTCTCAAACTATAAGGTTGAACTGCCGCCACTTCCACTAATCCATCCGATAAATACTCCGGTAACATATCATTTCTCAATTTAAAAATAAAAATCATAGCATCAAACATCAATTTCTGTTTCACATTCATCCAACACAAACATTCAAGCAAAACACGGATTGGTGTATACACGTTTAGTCTTAAAATTATCCTCATACTCTTATTTTGTAGTCTTTGCAGTCTTTGTTTGACGTCTGCATTCGAACCAAATAATAATGTCGAACAGTAATTGAAATGCGGCAAAATTATCGCGTTATACAGAAGAGTCGAAGTATTCAATGTTAAATTTTTACGGATTCTACTAAAAAAATAAACTTTCTTTGAGATTTTTGCGCATACATGACTGGCATATTCTTTAAGATTTAGTTTTTTGTCAATGACACAACCTTAATACTTAATACTTTCAACACAAACTAACGGTTCATTATCCATTCTCACATCAATGTTATCACTCATTCCAAACTTCATATACTTCGTCTTATTAACATTCACCTTAAGTTTATTCATTTTCAGCCATATATCAAGTCTTTTCAAGTCTTCATTCAGTTTGGCACACATATCTTCACTATTTTTTCCACAAATCAGACTATCATCTGCAAAGAGTTTCATACTGCAATATTTTAAACATTTTTTAAAGTCATTAATATACAAAAGAAACAAAAACACTCCCAAAACAGAACCTTGAGGCACTCCCAAATTGTTAACTCTAGCACTCGATGTTTCACCATTTACTCTAGTTCTTTGGCTTCTATTCGAAAGATATGACTCAAACCATTTCCATTCACGATCACACACACCATATAATCGCAATTTCTTCAGTAATATTTCTCTATCAATCGTTTCAAACGCTCTTTTCAAATCAAGAAAAACAGCCACTATCGAAAGTCCACCATCCATCTTCCTTTTCCAATTCCACACAACACAATTAATCGCCGTTTCACATGAATATCCATTCCTGAATCCAGATTGCTCTTCAATTAACAGACTATTACATTCCAAATAATTAAGAAATTGTTCTGCAACAAATTTTTCCAAAATCTTTTCACACAACGGTAACATATTTACAGGTCTGAAATCTTCACACTTATTCGAATTGCTCACTTTTTCGACAGGGACAATTAATGATTCCTTCCAACTTTCAGGAAATTTACCCGTTGATAATGACGTATTTATTATTTTCATAAGCACCGGACCGATTATCTCAATTGATTGCAGAATAATTTCTTTGTTTAATCTAAACATATCTTTTTTATTATTTAATTTACTTATTAAAGTGTAGAGAGATCTTTCGCTGCAAAAACTGAAAGCAAAAACAGAATTTACACTAATATCAGGTGACACAAAGGGAATATATGGTATGGAGGTATTTATTTCACAAATGCTATCAATAAAGTAGTTGTTAAATTTATTCGCTATTTCACCATATTGATTCGAGATAACATCACCAAAATGAATAGACTCAATGTTGTTTTGTTTAGTATTCTTTAACACCATATTTTTCAAAGTTTTCCACATTTCGATTTGATTACTCTCCGTAGCAGATATTTTAGAAGTAATGTAGTCACTCTTAGCCATTCGAATTTCTTTTTTATATTTATTCCGAATATTCTTGTACCTCAGCCAATTATCACTTGCCCTTATTTTTTCATTCTTTAATCTTAGTAGGTCGAAATTAAACCATTTTTTGTCTTCAAATTGAGGAGTAAGTTTTTTTACCGTTAACTTTTCGCAACACTTATTAAGTTTTTTACTAAAAGAATTTGACAAATCATTCAAATCATCTTTCGAAAAAATATTATGAAAATTTTCTGTGATAAGACAGGAATCAAAATGTTCTTTTGTATAGCGTAAAACACTATACTCTTTTCTTTTAATTTCTGGTTTCTTTTTAATTTGCACATCAATACTTATAGTTTCATGATCAGTAATTTTGTCGCGTGCATCTATCACGTATTTAACTCGAGATTTGAGGTCTTTATTTGTAATAACGTAGTCTATTAATGTAGCCGAATGTTCAGTTATTCTGGTTGGTTGATTCACTATTTGGCACAGACCTTGATCGGTTAAAATTTCTAACATTTTTTCCGCGTACCGATTTTTTGTGAGTAGATCGATATTAAAATCACCCATCACTAAAATGTTATCTTCATCCTTAATGGAACACAAGCACCAATCCGAAAAAAATGTAAGAAAGTCTATTGTTGAAGAACTTGGGGATCTATAAAACACTGCTACTGTCCATTTTTCATCATTCATCCATATACACATCTTTGTTTATTTGAAGTCGATATCTCTTCTGGTTCTTGAGCTATGGACGACGAAAAAAACGTCGCGAACGTACGGACGTACGGACATACGGACATACGGACGTACGAACGTACGTACACACGCACGCACAGACATATTTCTAAAAATCTTTTATTTCGACTCTAGGGACCTTGAAACGTCGAGAAATGTCAAAATTTTCAATTCAACAAATCGGACCCATTACAATAACTTCCTATGGGAAGTTAAAAATTCAGTTGACTGCAAATGTAGTCCCTAACTAATTAACAAGCAAGCATTTTTTGGAGAAAGGTAGAGTAAGATTCTGATGCTTGTTTTCAGCATTCAACTCGTTCTGCTCATTTGTTTTATTCTGAGCTCATAGACCGCGCGCTCTGAACAAGCTAAGAATATGTTCAAAACGAAAAAAGAAACACTTTAGAAGCTCTGTGCTAAATTTAAAAAGAAACACATTTTTTTTGTTTGACAGTTCAGGGCCCTATTTCATAAAAATTGACAGGTGACAATTCTACAAATTTGTTACATTCTTTTCTGACAAATCTGTATTTCAAAAAACGTTGACAGGTGACAATTTCATTGTAAAATCTTGAAATGAGTTATTATCTAAAAGTGATGATGACGAAGTATGAAAGAAAACCTTTGCATTTTCTTTCAAATTTTACCCGTTTACGTTGGCACTCTTTCTATTTTAAAATGTCACAGATTTCCAAATCGTTTTTTATTATAACAAAAGTTAAGTGCATAAAACATAATAAGAAACGAGAGTTTTAAAGTGAATAACATTCTCAATACAAGTGCACTAAAGAAGCTTTGATAAAATAAAGATATTTTACTCACAACATCACTGTCAACACTTGAACGTAACTCAGTTTCTTGGAAGTGTCAACTAAATAATGACAAATGACAAAAGATTGCCTTCCAATTGAGGCAACTTTATTGCAAAAGTTGAATGGATAGCTAACTATCAAGCCAAGTCTACTTCTATCAAAATGACAGTTGATCATGTTTTATCATTCAACTGAAAGATGAATTTTATAACTTTATGAATTATTTATTTTCTGCACAATTCCATTTAATATTTTGTAAAAAACGGGTTTCTTCTCAAATTGGAGTATATATAAGTAAAATTACTTTACAATACAAAATTCAAATATTTATGAACTTTAAGCTTGCCTGAAGACTGTTTTGTAGACAATAATGTGTTTGGTAGTTTTGTTAACGATGAACTGAAGGTGAGGTTAGTGAAGTAAAGTTCTGAGTTTAAGACTTATTACACTTGGAAAACTTACTAGTTGCCTTGGTCAAAATGTATGTTCAGTTGCAAATGATGTTCCTTATGTTGTTTGTCTGAACCTGCCCATTTTCTTTTATTTCATAAAAGAATTGGCAGTCAATTCCTGACAATTGTGGACAAATATTTGACAATTCATTGTCATGACAATTTTCTTTATGAAACGAAAAGATGACAATTGTTGGGTTTGTTCATACAATTCTACAAAATTGTCAAACTCTATATGGAAGAGGTTTTGACACTTGTCAAGTTGTAAATTAACAAAGTGTGACCTGTCGAAATTGTCAATGTTTATGGTGCTACTGAACTGAAAAACGCCCTTATGCGGCATATACATTGTTCAAATGCTTGTCAAGCATGTGAGAGAGTATTAGTTAAAATGAAACACGTATACAATGTGTGTATGCTTGAAGCAAAATCAAAATGTTTTGATTTTTCTTCAATCAGATAGACAGCATTGACATAATGTATATTCGAAATTGATTGATTGATCAAGCAAACTTATTTTTTTATATTTGTCGAAGAGGAAACATCGGGTCTCGGAAAATTATTTACGATCAAATTCGCAAAAAATATTTTTCCCGATAAAACAACCGCACGTCTATTCACCTCAAAATTAAAATAAATATAAATGATTGAAAGCTTATGCATGATGTGTGTATATGACACGTCAAACAAAACTTAATAATACACTCTCACATGCTTGACAAGCATTTGAACAATGTATATGCCGCTTTAAGGCGCCAGTTATAGCTATCATTGAAATCGATCCGGAAAAATTTTTGAATCGATATTTTTTGACAGTGTTTCCCTTTGATTAGAAATGAAAATTATATACCGATCGACCGGAAATCACACAAAGAATTTTTTTGGAGAAAAAAAAGTTTAGTTGCACATTTATTTTTCTCTAAAAATGTATTTTTCTATTTTCCGGACGGAAATTCACTTTCCTGAACAGCTGATACTTTTATGTTCAAAAGTGAAACTAATCGTTCCACTGATATGTGTTCCAATTTCACACAATTCCAATGACAGATTTCTGTCAGTAAAATTTTTTGGTGGCTTTCAATCAGGAACATTTTTTCAATGACAAATTTTTAATGATAGCTATAAACGACCTGTCAAAAAAATTCAATGAGTGCATTGTTCCATTTGTTAGTAATGTCGTAGTTTTACTTGTCAAATGTCACAAGATGACATCCTCAAAAGTGACAGCTGCCCAAATAACGGTTTATTCAAAATATCAGGATTACCCTTACTTATAGTGACCATACGTCCCAGATTGTGCGGGACTGTCCCGCATTTCACATAGTTATCCCGCACCATAAATTGTCCCGCAAAATGTCCTGCATTGATTAATTTGTCCCGCAAAGTCCCGCCAAACCAAAATATTCAAGAATATCTAATGAAAAAGTTGCTCATATGCACATCTCAACTCTTCGTCATATTTTGTATCCCTTGACAAATGTCCAAACGTTTTAAAACATTTTTTTGAAGACCCAAAATCAGAGTTATGGTTGATATTCTTGCATAACCAGTCCTCTTTGTTCCATAATGCAATTTTGCAGGTAGAAGGCGATAACAAAACCATCATGGAAACAAATTGCGAGCCTAAAGTTCAAATTGAAAGAAAGAACTGAGGAACAGTTCATTTCAATCACAATGACACAAGTTTTAAATAATTTGGAAGATGTGGTGCCATTAATAGAACGTGGTTCACTTCTCATATTAAAAACTTTTACAAAAACTGCTTGCAATACCTCGAGAAGTGGACTTCTCAATGTAAGTACGCCGAATATTTTCAATGGGTATGTCTCCAAAAATCAATTGAGTGGCAGGAAGTTCAAAAAGGACTGTCGTTCATACTAGAAAATGCAAACGATTCACTTGCTGAGAACGACTTGGTTGACGAAATTTCTTATTTAAAAAAAATATTTTATTCCGCAAAAGTCGAACAATGGATCGACCATGCTTGTTCAATTGATTTAAGGTGGCTGGAGATATTTAAATATTTCGGCGAAAGTAATGTACGAGTACCTTACAAAAATCTATTAATGGTTATCGAATATATTTTGAGTCTTCCTGGAACAAATGCTTCCATTGAACGAATATTTTCGATAATAAATCATTTTGTGGATGCAAGAAAAAACCCGAATGTAGTTTTTTTTATGATTCTATTAAGAATAATGGTGAAGTTTTAGAAAAAATTCACACCAGTGAAAAATATAACTAACGACCTGGGCAAAAAATATTTTTTTACAGAATATTAAGTATGTTTATGTTAATTTTTTTATTTTATTTTATAAAGAAGAAATTTGTTTAAGTTTTGTGATTTTTTGTATCTTAAAGACTGATTAGTTATATCAACCTATGAAATATGTTGTACATGTTGATGTATTTTTTATTATTTATTTATTGTAGTACTTAAAAAGAAAATAAAATACTTTCATAAATTAAAAAAATTGTGTCCCGCATTGTCTTAAAAAATATCTGGTACTATACCCTTACTGAACCTACTGCTTTACTGCAAGATATAAACTTGAAAGGTTTTCTTTTCTCAAAATGTAAATTTTGAAATCACAGACATTCAAATAAAAAAGAAAGTTTTACTGTTGGAGTATGAGTTAAAAAATCAGAATTTCAAAACAATCTTTTCCTATAAAACAACATTTTTTAAAAATAGGATTTTTCTTCACCTTTACTTACATTTTTAATTTTCAATAAAAATTTCATCCTTGCCTACAACGGAAATTCGATTCATCATTAAAAAAAAAAAAAAGAAAAGCACTAGGTTAAGTGTCTGATATACCTTCATTAAAAAAAAAAACCCTCCCCCATTCCTTTTACAGTCGACCTTGATTTTAATAATTTCATAGACAAGTTATCCAACCTTGAAGTTTTCAAGGATTTTATCAATCAATATAAAATCAGTGTTTATTCTCGAGATAAGAGATACGGACAAAAAATGTTCATTAATCATTTTCTCAGTTGTAGAAATGTAAGAAGTTGTGTACCTAACAATTTCACAACAAATTTAAATAAGTTTCATTTCTATGGAAACCATATGCAACATCAAGAAGACTACTTTAACTATATTTTTCCTATCCTGGCATCTGACATTGAGATAAATTAATCGATAGTTTTAAGGTTCATTACATAAAGCCATTTAAAGTTCTTTTCCACCCAACATTAAATTCTTAAGCAATTTCTATTTGGAACTTATGTACTTGCTACATTAAGTTCTGTGTTGTCTTGCTAATGACAACTCCTATGAATTAACATCTCCTAATAGCATCACCCAGATTTTTGTGCGTGTTACATCTCTTTGCGATTCGCCTTCAAATATGTTGTTGGTACCTGTACCTACCTGAAAAGCGTCTTCTTTTTTTTTATACCTACACTACACATTCTCTTCCATTTCCATTGCGCAATCTCTCTCCAGAGATGTAAAAATGTCACCCCCCCCCAGAAAATCCAGAACCAAAGAAAAATAAAACAATCATAATTCTTCATTATACTCTTCATCGCTCATTATCATCATCAAACTTTATTCGTTTTTCGTCTGTTTAAGATTGTTTCAACAAAATTTACGACATTCACTTTTGGCCAAAAATATAGAACTTATTAAAATTACAAAAATAAAAGAAAAGAAATAATATTGTATATATAACCTACATATATATAAATCGCGCATTCTAATCAGAGAAGCTATCGCTCCAATATGTCGTCGTCAGCGGTGCCACACACTTGAACAAATCCTTGCCCATGGATAACGATTCTAAGTCACCGCGTTTCTTTTGTGATGTATCGAATCCGGGACAATTTGACTCGGAGTGCTTCTGGAGTCGGGTCTCACTGGTGAAGGCTCTCTTGCACTTCTCACAACTGAATTGGGCCACGGTGTCCTTGTGCACTTCCTGCATGTGTCTTCGACGCTCAGTCTTGTTGGGGAAGTGCATGTTGCAGGGTTCGCAGTTGAGAATCTTCAAGCTGGTGTGCTTTTCCATGTGGGTTTTGAGACTGCTCTGCATCTTGAATTTGCGGCCGCACAACTCACAATCAAAGCTGGAATGCAACGTCTTTTTGTGTTCCCTCAGTTCCTCACGAGAGTTAAGAGTTTCATTGCAAACGGTGCATGTCAGATTGGCGGGCGGTTTGTCGTCCGGCGTCTTGCCGGACTTCCTTCCTCTGCCGCGTCGCTTCTTCGGAGGCGAGTAGTTCTCCTCGCTGCCACTACTGAAATCTCCGGCAGCTCCTGAAGGGGCTGTGGGGTCGCCTTCGTGGTCTGTCTTACTATCGTTCAAGTCCGGATCTGGCTTTATGGCCTTCTTTAGGGGCGTTTCCTTCTTGGTTCCCGGCGTCCTGGACTTCTTCTCTAACTTCTCGGTCTTCATCTTCGGAGTACTGTACTTCCGCGAACGACGTCCGCGTCTCTTCAATAGAGGCTTATCGTAGTCTGAATCCGAGTCCTCGGCTGAAGGCGGCGAAGCATCGGACAACTTGAAGTCCTGGTCCTGCGGAGCGTCGGGGATGTCCTCCGGATCACTGTCAATGTAGCGTGTGACCTTCCTGACCTTCTTGATGGAAGTCTCCAGAACCTGTCGCAGCTCCAGATCTGTCTGCTCGCACTGACTTTTCAGCGCGAAGGCAGCATTCACACTGCTCACACACACGCGGCAAATGAACTGTGGCAGAAAGTCCTTGCGCTGTATGTTAACAGTCGGGCAGATACCCATCAACTTGTCGGCATAGGTCTTCTGGAATTCCTTCTTGAAAATGCTCACAAGGTCTGTGGTTGTCGTGCAGACGCGACATTGGTTCTCATCCACTTGACCCAGCGAATTTTTGCTTCCCTTCGTCGTCTTGGGGGTGGATTTGGAAAGGTTTCCTTTGATGGGAGTAGCAAGTGTGACAGAATGTAGCTTCACCTTCGGGTTGTTCTTCTTGATCGAATTGATGGTCTTGTCAGAAGGGTAAATGACCTGGCCGTTGATTACCTTGGTGCCGGGCTTCCTGCCACGACGTTTCTGATTCCGATCTGGCGACTCATCCTCCTCCTCCTCGTATTTCACGTTGTCCGGAATGCGGCGCTTCTTAGGCACCTGCGAGATGGTCGTCTTCTCCGCCCTTCGTCGGTCGGCAGAGGCCGCCATCGGATCTATAATATCTTCTTCTTCCTAGAGGGATTGAAATTGGCATAAGCTACAAGTTTCTAATTGGATTTTTTTTTTTTAAAAGAGAGAACTCACCTGAAGGAAGTCACTGGCATTGAAGGTTATGGCTGGGTCGTCGGCAGAAAAACCATTCTCACCAGCTACAGGCAGAAGAATTGTATTCTCGTCGATATTCGGTTCTGGAACTGAAGCAGAATCGCCTTTAGACACCTCGTCTTGTGCTTCTTCTTCATTGCTGTCAGCAGTTCCATGCGACATCTCAACTGCTCCATCGCCGCCGCCGCTTATATTTGTGTTTTCTCCAGCTTCGTCGTTATCGGCCGTGGACGAGGCAGCAGCGTCGACGGAGGGAAAAGAGGGGGCTGCAGCAGCGACACTAGCATGAGCATCGATATCGACTTCGTTGATGGTGGCGGGATTAGTGACAGCGAGCTCTTGGGTGTTTTCTTGGTCTTGGGAGGACTCTAGCATATTAATATCTCCATCCATTGTCGCAAATTCTCCTCGAAAAATCCTTCACTTCTCACTTAAAATTTGTCTTTTCGCTTCTTGCGATTTGAGCACTTATTTTGAAATTCTTTTCTTCTTAAAAGAAAACTTATAAACTTTTCCTTTTTTAATAACTTTTTTCAATAAATTACTCTCGTGTCAATTGTGAACCCTGTAAATAGACACAACAACATTCCACCGTTCACAATAGAATTGAATTTTTGTCGGATTTTTAGCACAAACAAAATTTCAATTTCACTCAATGCAATTTCAAAATTGTTTATTAAAGATGATTAATTGATTTATCACACAATTTTTATTAAGATTTGAATAAGAAAAATAAAATACGCGGCAGACACAGTGGTGGCGATTATGTTATACGGCCATTTTGGATAAATGCGAAATCGAATCGAAATGAAATGAATTTTTCTACATTAAATGCGCACTATTGTGAATGAAGAATTTTGCTTCTATTGGTTTGACTTGACGCTATGGGTGCGAGAGGAGCACAACACGAGAGTTGATATTGATTTTTTCACGGGCAAACAGGATAAAGTCTAGAATGTTGTGTTTATTAGCAACAAGAGCAAAGAGAGAAGTTATATATAACTGAATTTGAGAAGAAAAAACAAACAGAGAGACAGGTAAAGTAGAGACTAGAGAATATTTTTAATTGGAAATGTTTACATAAAGGCGGCAATTTTTATTTCACAATAAAACACAAATTTACTTTAAATTAATCCTTTATGAATTGATTGTGGCAATGGAAATTGATTGAGTAAACTTTATATGTATCGTTTTTACACCTTTGGGTGATATAATTCGTGGGAATATAAAAATAAAAGAAAAAAAGCGTCAGTGTGGTTTATTTCACGTCTGATATGCATGCGGAAATATAAAATACTAATATACTACTGCTACTGCAGAAAGAGAAAGATGGTTGACTGAACAAAAATATATGTATACCTTTTTCATTTCGGAATTGTTTTCTAGTCAAGTGTTTGTACTACACTTCGAACCGAAAATATAGAATACAGTAAGGTTGCTAAAATATATTTAGAAATGAATTAGAACTCTTCACAGAAAGATTGAAAAAATATGGACATGCTCCGAAGAGATTAAAATGAAGTTGAATTTTTGTTGAGAGGTTTTTAGTTAGGCTTCCTTGGCACTTCCCAAAATGTTAGGTTATTGAAAAGTTATCAAGTTCATTTGTTTGCAAATTACTTGATTACTTTTGACACATGTAGTGACTACATCTGGCAGTCAACGTGTGAACCTTCTATTGGAGATAGATTTTTGTTCGACTTGACGCTGAATATAAAGAAAAGTAAAAAGTGAACTAAAAAATTTAAATTTTGCCAAATAATTTTAAATCAATGTGTCAATATCTATCAAATCAATATTATGATTGATGAAAAGAATAATACTATGTGTTTATTTCTAAATCGTGTGAAAAATATATCAAAAAAATACTTTAACCTGTGTAATTTATTCTCAAAAAGCAGACAAAAATAGCAAGAAAACGTCAAAAATCACGATTGCAATTTCCTCACACTTTTTGAAGAACAAATTATACAGTTAGAACTTTATTTGTGATCTAAGATGATGATGTAAGAGATATTTTAAAGGAGTGTAAAGTTCTCATAAATTAAGCTCAAAATTCAACTTTTATGGATTTTTTTTTTCAAATTTAAAATTAAATAAAATTGTATTACATAGAAATAATATTATGAATAAATATTAATACAAAATTAATTGAACTTACCTCACGCATAATTGTGTTCGAAAATTTAAAAGTTGAATTTCTGAAAAGAAAAAAAGACTTTATTAAAAATTTTGTCATTTTATTTTGAAATTAAACATAAAAATGTATATAAAAAAAAATGTTCCAATTTTAAAAACATAATTTTTATGACCTGTCAAGCTGTTTACAAATTTTTGCCACGTGTATGTCTTCGGAAGTTATCTGTCAAACATAATTTTAATTCTTTCTTTGCGGAATCTCAAATTTTTATATGTACAGTATAGAACTTATGTGTGTTTTCTATAAAATGCTGTCTTCAAGAGCAATATTTCCCATGAAATAAATATCATTTTCGAATAAAATTTCATTTTTATATTAAAAAACAAATATTTGTTATGAAAAGCCAATGCAACAATGGCTTCCCAGTACAAAGACCAATTTGATCAATTGTGGCTGTATGTCTACGATAACTTCAAGAATTCTATTTTTAAGGTCTTGAATCAGAGGCCAAAAAGCGAGAAAACTCCAAGGATGTTAAATCAGAAGATTTTAGTGCCCAATTGTTATCACGTTCAGGAAATTTTTCGTCCAAGACATCGGCCACTGCAAAATTTTCAATATTGTTGTAGTGAATTTTAACAATCGTTTTATTATAAGTAATGGCGTAGTTTTTACTTGTCAAATGTCAAAAGATGACAGCTCAGTTATCAGACTATTCAATGTGAAACTTATTTTTTGAAAAATCCCTTACTTCTAGATGAAAACCGCTCATCACAATATCCCTAAGCTAATATGAAATTTAAAATTTCCGAAAGTTCAAAAAGTTCAGTTTTTGAAAGTTTTAAGTCTCAACAAGCAAGGTTGAATGTTCAACTTTTCAAATTTTCAACGTTTCGACTTTTTAACTCTTCAACTTTTCGGCTCTTGAAACTTAGAAAGAACGAACAGTTTGATAAAAGAATAGTTCAATGTTTGAAAAGTTGGTGTGGAAGTTTGAAAAGTCTTAAGACTTCAAACTTTCAACTATTTGACTTTTTAAGTTTTCGGCTATTCTAAACTTCAACCGGCATTTTGAAAAGTTGAAAAGTTCAAGGGTTGAAAGTTTGAATGGAAAAAACTTGTCGGATCTGTTTTTAAAAAACTTACAATATTGTGTGACAATATTGCACGAAACAACATTGACAGTCATTTTCAAGTGACGTTTGGTCAAATGGCCGTTTGAACATGAAATTTTGTTATGAATTTTGAAAATTGACATTATGTGTGAAATACAACATCATCTAGATGGCCACCACGCAAGTTCTTGCAAGCATCGATTCTTTTGAGGTAATTTTCGACCACTTTTTGACACATATTGTGGGGTATCTCGGCCATAACTTGACGAATGTTGATTTTGAAGTGCTCAAGAGTTAAAGCTTTATCTGCATAAACGGCCAGTGGTGTCAAATCACATGATCTTGGTGGCCAGTTGATTACGCCACGACGCGAAATTACGCGCCCATTAAATGTCTCATATTCAATTCACTCGAGTTTTGTGGCATGTGGTACCGTCTTGTTGAAACCACATATTCTCCAAATCGTATTCTTCACTAGCAGGCAAAAAAGGCGGTTATCATATGACCATGACATTGACAATGACAGTCGTTCCATCTTCGTTTTCGAAGAAGTAAGGTCCAATCACACCCCCGGACCAAGGAGCGCACAAAACAGTGACTTTTTGTGGATGTAGTTGCGTCTTTTCAATTACTTGAGGATTCTCAGAACCCAATTACGAGAATTTAGTTTATTAACATATCCATCGAGTGAGAAATGTGCTTTGTCGCTGAAAAAAAAATTTGTTTGAAAAATCGCCGTCCATCAATTAGGTTTAAACAATTTTCATGTGTTGTGCGATAGTTAATAATATAATAATAATTTAACAACTTAATTTGACAGATGTCGAATTGTTGAAAATGGATAACTCGTTATAATGTTTAAAAAGCTCAAAGGTCGAAAGTTGAAAGTTAAATGTTTGGTTGGCAACTAGTTGACAAAGTAGTACCCGTGGATTGATGGTTACTGCGTAGGACTTTCATGCCAGAGGTCTTGGGTTCAATCCCTGTCTGTGCCATCCAAAGTTTTTTTCACGGGTACTGCCTCTTGCGAGGAATTGACAAATTCTCTAAGAGTAATTCTTGTTATGAAAAATGCTTTCTCAAATTAGCCGTTCGGATTTGGCGTTAAACTGTAGGTCCCCTCTATCCCTGACAACATTACTCGCACGCAGAAATGATTGAGAGTTGTAAATTTACTAGGCCTCAGTTCTCAACGGTTTGTTGGTCCAACTGTTTTATTTTTTTTTTAGTCTAAAGTCCGACTAATCCTTAGTAAAAACAAAAATAGTTTTATTTCTTATTTTTTTAGTTTTATTTTTTATTTTCTTATTTTAAACCACAAAACTTTTGCTTAATTAAATTTCAAATACTCTTAATATTAAAGTTTAATGGTGTAAATTCTTTGAACATTGATTTAAATTACAAAATTCTTGTGTTCTCATTTAGGTAGATGGAGAGTACTGGAAACTTTTCTGTATTTTTTAAATGGTGAATTCTTTTTTAAGTAGCCTCAGTTTGAGGACAAGTTCTTGAACTTAAGTCCGTTTTCATTATGAAAAATAATTTCAAACACATTTTATGTCTTACCAGGTACCTAGATGCATCACCTTACTGACTAAACTAATACTTTCCGGTCTGAAGGATAACGCTGTCCGTTTTTCTTTGTTTGAATAGAAATTATGTAGATTGCAAATAATTTAATATTCTTTATTTATGTAGATATTAGTGTCAATGGACTGTCTGGTTAAGACTTCGTAATTTAAGCACCTCTTATCTGTATACGGGATATTTGAAAATAAGTACCCATAGAAATAAGGTATACCTACTTCTTATGTTATGTCTTAAGCATCATTCACATGAGCGCGACCAACGAACGACGAATGAATTACAAAATGTGAGTTTATATAGGGGAGATCTGCTTAAGATGACATAGTCGACAAGACGACATAGTCGCATTTTCTCAGTAACCATAAGTCTAACTGTTCTTTTAAGCACGCCAAAACATGCAGTTTTAAAATGTCAGTTTCTCAATTATTGTTGCTTTCTTCAGTTGGCAAGAGTGTTTCTACAGGAGCAGACAGAAGAATTTTGCTCACGAAAATTTTTTTTTACTAAAAAGTTCTATCGAGTATAATTCCCGTTAAAGTAAGTACAATGTTGTGTCTGAAGTGTTTTATGAATACAGTTATTTGTGTTTTATGAAGTTTTTGTGTTATTTAAGTGCCAGATTGTGTAGTTTTTTAACATTGAAACCATTTTCGATCGTGTCGGGCAAGATGACATGTCGCTCGTCCGTCCAAGTTGACATATGTCATCTTTCCCGGAAGGTAGTAAAAACAAATTCAAAATTAATTTAGAATTTTTTTTATTTCAGTATGCCAGCAAATTACAAAAGGAAATCAACCAGGCTTTCTTGGTCAAAAGAAAACATGGATAAGGCCATTGAAGATGTCAAAAACAAAAGGTGTGGCTGGCTTTTTGCCGCTAAAAAGTATGAAGTGCCACAAGCCACCCTTCGGCGCCACTTCAAAGCCATTCCAAAAAACATGGGGCGCTTCAAACCAACGTTTAACGAAGAAATCGAAAAGCAGTTGGTTCAACACTTATTGGATTTCGGAAGTCGTTTCTTCGGTTTTACGACAACTGAAGTCAGAAAATTAGCATTTGAATTTGCTGAAAAACTTAAAATAAAACACACATTCGATAAGAGGTCCCAAATGGCTGGTTGGGACTGGCTGGATGGTTTTAGAGCCCGGAACCCAAAACTGACTTTAAGATCACCTGAGCCAACTTCTGCTGCGAGGGCAAAGGCTTTTAATAAGCCACAGGTGATGAAGTTTTTTGAAATACTAAGTTCGTTAATCACTGAAATACCGCCCCAACGAATATATAATATGGATGAATCTGGACTAAGCACAGTTCAAAAGCCACCCAAAATCTTTGCGCTCAAGGGAAAAAAACAAGTTGGTGCCTTAACCAGCGCCGAAAGAGGCGAACATGTCACTGTCGTAGTCTGCGCAAGTGCAACTGGAAACTGTTCCTCCAGCTTTGATATTCCCTCGTAAAAATCACAAACTTGAATATTTTGATGGTGCACCAGCTGGATCACTAGAGCTGTGCTATGAAAGCGGATATATGGTGGGTGAACTATTTTGCAAGTGGATGGAACATTTTGTGAAGTTCACTGGTTGCAGCCTTCAAAATAAAGTTCTCCTTATTCTTGATGGCCATGGAAGCCACAAAAATCTCCAGGCATTGGAATATGCCAAAGCAAATGGTGTTGTCATGTTGTGCTTGCCGCCTCATTGCACACATAGAATTCAGCCTCTGGACGTATCATTTTTTGGTCCACTTGACAGTTACTATAATCGGGAATTGACAACATGGCTTAAAAACCACCCCGGCAGAACTGTTGTCCTCTACCAAATTAGCGCTTTGTTTGGTAAGGCATATGGATGCGCTGCTTCAGTGGGCAACATTACAAGTGGCTTCGAAAAATGTGGAATTTATCCATTCAACCCGAACATTTTTCCCGATCATTTGTTTTTGCCTAGCGATGTAACAGAAAATGAATTAAACATGGATGAAGTTGCAAGTCCACAACATCCCCTTCAATCTGCAACAGATGATTATCAATCATTCGATGAGCCAGGACCTTCAACATCAACAGGCCTTGTGGACTCAGTTCATATTCAAAAATCTTCAACACCAACTAAAGAATTAGAATCGGTTACCATCGCAGCTACTTCACCATTATCCGGACCGACAGAATCATGTGACGTTCCAGCCCATCGTCATCAACATTTCATCTCAACATTTCAAGTCCTACAACATTGTCATCTTATCCGTTCGTTGAACAGATGCTAAAGTCTATTTCGCCATTGAAAAAATCTATTTCGACAGGAAGTGCCAGAAAAAAAAGGAAGGCTACAGCTACAGCATCTCAAGTTCTCACTT
Source organism: Eupeodes latifasciatus (assembly GCA_920104205.1). Taxonomy (NCBI): domain Eukaryota; kingdom Metazoa; phylum Arthropoda; class Insecta; order Diptera; family Syrphidae; genus Eupeodes; species Eupeodes latifasciatus. Next base: position 18,461,588 of record OV049925.1, read on the forward strand.
CAAGCCCATATATGAGTGAAGTTAAAGTTTAGGTCCAGGAAAAAAATGAAAAAGAAAATCGGAAGAGTCTTAGAGCTCGAAAAGTAACAAAACGGCCCATATTACAAGACGATGATGTTCCGCAGGACTTTTCAGAAGATGATGACGATGTGTCTTGCATTTACTGCAATGAGCTGTTCAGCATTTCACGTCCAGGAGAGCATTGGCTATGTTGCCAGGCATGCACTAAATGGTGTCATGCATTGTGTGCCGGTGTTGATCACAAAATTAAACAATTCATTTGCGAGCTCTGCAATGAAGGCTAATAAAAAGAGTATGTCATCTTATCCAAAGGTAATATGTCATCTTACCCAAAGATATGTCATCTTATACAGGGCTGTGAACCAAATTTAAAATATTTTTTAAAAATACTAATACATGTTTGAATTCTATAATTTTAAGTTTTTTTTTGTTATAAATAAATAAATAAATTTAATTGACTTTATTTTAATTGCTATTGGTCCTAGATTTTTTTATTTTCAGCTTTATAGAAAAAGTATGTCATCTTAAGCAGATCTCCCCTACGTTTAAAGACATATTTCCACACAAATTCTTAACAAAACGATAGCAATATAGTTTCTATTTGATTTATGATGCATACTTTTACTTTTCAATATCATATATTAATAAATTTAAGAAAACAAATTTATTCGTCGCAAAAAAAATTATAGTTGATACGAACTGTCAAACTTTATTCGCGTTCCACATTATCCACACTCGCAACGAATAAAAAAATCGCGCGTACTTAACCTAAAAAATCGTCCTTGATTTGGTTTCGGTGGTGAATGTCAAACTTCATTCGCGACGAATTAAAAACTCTCATGTGAAAGAAATGTCAAAATCGACGAATATTCGTTCATTCGTTGGTCGTGCTCATGTGAATATTGCTTTAAAGGTCAGTGATGATTTAAGATTTAACATAAAATCTCAGTGCACCATTTTAAAGGCAATTGACTTTCATAAAAGGTTAACTTGCTTCAGTAATTGGTCGATTTCCACACAACACGCACATATAAGATTCTATAAAAATGATCCTATCCTAACTTTGAAGTAGGTCGATAAGCCATCATAGTCGTACTCCCACGAACTGTTGCGCCATCAAAGTTATCTTTTTATCTTTAAAAACCTATCTTACAAATGACAAAATGAGCTCCTTAGATTGTGGAGTGTGATTCTTTACAATAAGAAAACAGACATTTTATCTAATAATGGTGGCGTGTGTTGTCAATTTAGGGAAGGTTCATTTCTTTTTAATTTTGCCCCGAAAAAAACATTTATTTTTAGCAATCTATAATCTTATCATATTATTTTACATTGTTCTCATTTTTCAATTATTTCCCTTGACCAAAACCACTAAATCCACTTCTGTCATCATCATATCGCCTTCTTCACCTTCGACCATTAGGTTTAAATGACTTCCGTTTCAGTTAAAACATTTCGTGACCCCATTTGAACCAATTTATTTTTTTGATAGACCAACTCTATTGGGATTTCTTAAACCCCTAACCTATTCATCAAGTTTAATCCAATTTAAATTATATCAAAATACTTTTATCTTTACCTACACACAAAATTCCTATGCATATTATTGGGATGGTGATGTTTGAATTAATTTGAAATCATTGGTATTCAAACAGAAGTCAAATTCCAATACAAATTACTTTTTCGTTTCTTTTAAATTTTTGAACCAAGCAACAAGATACAGAGTATCAAGAAGGTATGAAGTAATGTTCTTTTTATCCTCGTTCTCGTAAGTTGTAAATCGTGAATCATGGTTTCAATGTAGAAATGTTAAACTGTGGTGTATTTCACCAATATTTATTTTTACCTAATTTTGAAAAACCGTCTTTAACTAAAAAGCCAATATTGCTTCGAGGTTAGATCGAAAAACGGGAAAAATAATAAGAACTGTCAAACTTAAATACTTCTTAACCAACTCTCAAATAGAATGACGGCTCCGATGTTCTAACACCATATTAACATTTCACACTTTTGAGTGGAATCATTTTGACATTTCATGATTTTATTACGCTTTCACGAATTGTTCTAAAAATAAAAAAAATTCTATCTTAATTTCTTAACTCTTTTTGAAGTAAGTTAAAAAAAGACATAAGGGTTTAATCAACTCGCTTATAAAATGTCAGCATCAACACCCTAAGACGGTGTTCACATTGTACTCCATTGAGCCGACTCCTTTTTAAAACTAAAAATGATATCACGCTTTTACGCATTTAAAACAAATTAAACTTAAAAAAAAAGACTTATGTCATAACAACTGTCAAACCAAGGTACTGAAATACTCTTTAAATAACTCTCTTGTAAATTGACAGCATCAATATCCTCAGATGGTGTTCACATTCTGGACTCTACTGAGCTGACTTGTTTTGAACAAAAATTAACTTTCTACTTCATTTTTTGGGTCTTTTTATTCATCGCTTAGGAAAGTGAAACAAATCTAAGACTTCAAAATTCAAAATGAGTCGCCTAAAAAAGTCCAATTCGTCATTTCTCGTTGGCAGATTTGTAAATTTTAAAATGATAAAATATCAAAATGAGTCGCCTAAAAAAGTCTAACGTAACAACAATTGTCAAATATGACACCTTCCGATAGGGTGTAATAAACAGAGACCCAATGGACGTGACCTTTGAGACATGTCAGTAGGTATCCTTCTTGTCCGACATTATTTGGCGCTTCCTTCATATTGGATGTCAATGGGAACCTGATAAAACAACGAGATATCGTAATGAGTCATTGTAATTTTTTGACAGCTGTTAATTTTTTGTACCAGTAACTTGCCTCAACATAAAGTTTTATTCGTTTTATTAACGTACCCATTTCATCCACCAAAAGAATTGTCATATTCTTCTGGACGTCAATTTTAAAAAAACACTGCTGAAATTCTCATTCTAATGTGTAAATTTATTATTTTGGGGTCACCTCCAATTTAACCGACATCGACACCGTGTTACTGGTTTTGGTATTTTTTACAGATTCTGTATTAGCTTTCAATTTCATTAAATTTCATGTGGATGCCGATGCGGAATGCGGATTGGCCTTAAAACCACCCTCGAGAATATACTATTCAATTTATATGATTCCCTTGTCTGCATTAAGGTAGATACACTCTCGTTGTGTTTTGTTTTGCTCAATAAAAACAAAACATAATTTAAACACATTATTTAAGTTTTATAGGAAGATATGATTGCCCGCAATGTGATTATTTATTAACACGGATATAGGAGATATCGGTTAATATACCTTTATAACCTCCGATATAAGAGTATCTTTTCCCTAGACAAATAAAAATAATGATGAATCATAAAGGTGAACAAAATGCGAGTGGATTGAATTAACAACGCGGTTTTCGTGTAGGCAGACCATAAAGATAACTTTGAAACATAAAATAACAAATAAGATAACGGTCTTATTCTATATTCCGGTAGATTTTCGCACAGAATACGAACAATTTATCTATGAGACGTGATTTTTGTGCTGCATACATTAACATAAAGCCTTGGTATCTTCGCTATCAATTTCAATAAATACGTATACTGCATAAGTCCACCAGACTACAGAATCCAGATGTTAAATACCTTTACCCCTTTGTATTTGAACTTTGACATTAGCAGTATTGTTTTTGTCAAGAACTAAATTACGTGTTTTACTGTTATCGATGTTGCGTGAAAAATTGCGTCAAACGTCAACGATGAAGTAGCAACAGAGATGCTTCAGGTTTAGTATAATTTGTTTTTGTTGTTGTTGTTAATGGTTTCCTCTCAACAAACGCTGCCACGAACGTTTTGTGTGAAAATTTGTACCTACTTATTTAAAAGTGAATTTTGAATTCATGTCTTGAATAAAAAAAATTCTGAGTCTAATTTGTAAGATAACAGATACAAGATACAACACAAAAAGAACACGACCTTTTAAGAGTCATAATGTTGAAGTTTTAATAAAAGTTTGATGGAGCAAGTAAACTTTATTTTTTATTTTTTGAATGCCCATCAGTTAGACGCTTCGAGAGCTTGCATTATAAATGTATGTATTTTTAACGTTGTTATACAAACGAGGTACGAGTTTCTGTTTTAAATGTGACGGAAGAAATTTACAGGAAATTTAATCAAAAAGGAAACACTTCTAACAACCCCACGGGAACCCGGAAGCTTTAGGGAATAAATAACCTATATAATTTGTAATGAAATTGATATATGTAAACTCATTTAAAGTGTAGAAGATGTACTTAGGCAACAGGATGACGATGAATTTAAATGGGGTAAGAGAAACGACATTTTAAACAAAAATGACAGTGATTAAAATTGAATAAATGTTCTTTATTTAAATTTTCTAAGATAATAATTTCTAAGTACGATAGGGCTTTAATGTAGGTAGTGTGGTTGGGTTATATGCATAGTTTTATAATTTAAAAAATATTTCTAAGATTTTGACAACTGATTCCTTTAAAAACGTCAAAGTCACCACCTTAGAAAGGAACAAAAATGGCCAGGTATTCAAAAGAGTTAAATAGTATGCAGATTCCTAAAAGTTAATCTTGAATCCAAACAAGCTATTAAAAGTAAGCAAATGACTAACAAACAATATTTAGTGATGAACTGCGGGAAATATATGTACATAGCTGTCAAAACTATTACGTTAGTAATATTATAATACTTTTGACACCTATGAACGCTGTTTTTATCATATACTACTTGTTTTAAAGTTATAAAGGTTGGTTACATTTTAAGGGCCGATGTTCATTTTGAATAAATGCCTCAAATTTTATTTCTTTTAAATATGATAATATTGGTATGGTTCAATAATACATATATGGAACGAAATATCGGCTAAATGGCAGCCACGACCTCGGCGAAACATCTCCATCCATTGGTCCAAATTTTCGATATCGCTGAGGCATAATTGAGGTTCTATGCTGTAAATGTGCCGAATTATCTTATCTTTTAGCTCTTGAATTGTTGCTGGTTTATCAACGTACACCTTTTCTTTCAAATAACTTCAAAGAAAGAAGTCAAACGGTGTCAAATCATATGATCTTTGTGCGATGTCAAACATCGCCATCACGTGAGATAACAGGGCCATATTGTTCGAAAGAGCCATTATTTCGTTAGCTGTCTGGCACGTGGCACCGTCCCGTTGAAACCACATATCGTCAGCATCCATGTCTTCCGACGTGGTCCATAAAAACCTCGTTATCATCTCACGATAGCGAACACCGTTCCTAGTCCACTGAGGTGAAAATGTATAACTGAAGATGATCATTCACTGTTCGCATTTCTTGCCACCATTCTGACCATTGACGAGCGACGGCTAGCTACTAGCTGTACGAGCATGCTTTGGTTTTCACATATCCTACAGACCCGGTTTGTTCACCACGATTTTTCCGAATGGACGCACATTTGGACGATTAAATTTACCGAAAAAATCACGAATTGCACGATATGCATTTTGATTTCAACGTCCATTTTCATAACAACCCTCAATAACTTAAACGCATTGCTGGATTGTGTATCTTTCCATGGTTCAAATTGAATTGTGTAGTCCGAAATTGAAAAATTTTAAATGAAATGCAGACAAAAACTTAACGCAACGTCAGCCCTTAAAATTTAACCACCCTTTATCAGGAGTTTATCTATTAAACAAAAATGTTGCTTCTTTTTTACCTTCAAATTTGTGTTTATTTTGTTTGTGTAAAAAAATTATAAGTAAATTGACAAATGTCAAATAGTGACAGCGAAGTATTCAGTTGTGCTTTAAAAATATTTCTGAACTATCAGAACACACTTTGTTCAGAGGATGTTCAGAATATTCTCGATATGATCGGACTCTGTTCAGAACTTTTTTCTGAGCTAAAAAAGAAAAATTCCTTTTGTATTAAATCTACTAAAATTCAAATTCTAAATGAGTTGCTTATATTCTCAAAAATATGTGTCAAATATGGTTCTATGAAAATTGACATATGATAGATCACATTCATTACATATGTTGGACGATGCGTACCAACTCGGAACATAAATGATTTTTGTAAACATGATTTAATCATTTTTATTGATATTTTCCAAGTCTGCAGAAGAAATAAATAACTAAAAGATTCAAAATCATAAAAATAGTCGGAATTTGTATTCTTACGATAAGAATTACTTAAAATTTTCCTTCAAAATTAAATTTGGAAACTATGCGTTCATATTATCAAATTAGCAAAGTACCAACATATATTGAGTTTCACCTAACTTTGACAAACCCTTTGATTAATCTACATTTTTTTTTAAACATATTTGAAAATATAAAACACACTTAAAGGGTATTTTCTATCTGTTGCAGACAAAGGCTTAAAATTAGCAAATTCTATTTGTACTCTAAAAAAAGAGGATATGTTCACATAGGATAGAAACGAGCAAACATATACTTTGCTGAACACACATTTTTGACAGACAAATGACAGCTGTCAAACGACATCAAAGACATCCTACAAGATTGTACATGGTTTTTTGGTTCCGAATGAGAAATCTTTTGAGGTAATTTTTAACCTCATTTTCTCTTCTTTTTGAATACCATAATCAACGCGAAGTTTTAGTTTTGTTGCAATTTAACGCTTTGTTTAATTGTTAAGCAATCCATTATCATAAATTGAAACATTCAACTAATTTTATGACACTAAAATAACACCTTAGTTTGACAGGTGTCAAATGTCGGTGCCAATAACTTTAAATGAATGAGAATGACTATAAATGTTTTGTGGAATGGAATGGAACTAAAACTAAAATCTATACATTTTGTAGATATGGTTTAAGAAATGTTACGCTTATTCAAGAAACGAAACTATACCAGTTTCGACATTAAATTCACTTCATATTTATAAATTAAATTCGAAATAACTTTCATATTAGCTTTAAAATAAAGTTAAAATGTGTTGGGGGCCTTAATTGCCCAAACATCCCTGGTCTGAGGCTGTCATTGCACTACGTAGCCAGCCAAATCACATGCTGATGCTATGTCTTATTGTCTCGTGTGATTCAGCTCGATCGTTTAGTCTTGCCTGGAAATTAGGTACAGCGCTCCAAATAAAAATTAAAGAATGGGAAAAACTGTTGGGCTAGTCCAAATCCGAACCCGAATAAAGAAACGTTCACTAAAAAACTAAGTCCATTCCCAAAATAAGTTTTCTCAAATAACAAATCTAATTTCTGTTGAAGATAAAATTCTTTAAAAAAAAATAAATCTTTACAATCCTTTAGCTTGAGTAATTAATGAAGGTAAAAATATTCTACTTATTTGACTTTTTTATTTGAAGAAAAAAAAATTAGCTCACACTTTTTGTGTTTTTGATTTTTATTTATGCAAAACAGAGGATTAAATTAAATTCCATTTAAATTTTAATCCTAAAACAAGCAATTGCTTTTAAAGTATTATATATTTCATTTTAATGTTCCTGAAAATTGGATTTTTTCAGACAGAAACTAGACGAATTTATAATGTAGGTAAATATTCTAGAGAAAAAAAATCAAAAGCAACCCTTTTCTTAAAAAGGAATAAATTTACTTATAGGCGAAGGCGACAAACAACCGAACTGGCATAAACTCCATAATGCTTTAAGGTTATTCTGATTCTGAAGAAATACAGGTTGACTGAGTCTGAAATAATGTTCAGCCATATTTATATATCCCAGTCGGAATGTACAGGATATGTCTACCTTGAGTCCTTGACCTACAAGAAAAAGGATTAAATAACGATACTGCCATATTAGGTACATATCCCATTCCCTTAGATGTTTTGAAGTTAAGTTCATTCTAAATCTGATGTGAAATTTTCACAGTTTTGTTTTTAAAAATGATTTTCCTACCTCTCATTCTTATTGAATGTTTTCAGAAATGTACATGGTTTTTCCGACAATAAAATATTCGTAAAAGTAATTTTATGTACATGTATGCTAAGCAAAAGTAAAATAGTTAAATAGAAACAAGTTGTTTTAACCCATAAACAAAAAAGAAACTATCAAAATTCAGAGAAGGGTTAAATATCAATTACAAATTTATATCTAAGGAACACAATTTACATAGGTACCTTACCGATATAAAACAATATTTCAAACTTCGTAGTAAATCAAACAAAAGCTGGATGAGCTTTTATCATATTCATGAACAATATTGAACCTTTTAAGATATGATGTAAAATGTATTTTTGACATGGGGAGGGTTTGGATTATGTTATTTGAATAGACTCCCTCATATTTAATATTCTATCCCAATTTTCAAAGACTCGTAATAGTGGAGGTTGTTGAATGAGTATATCAAAACTAGACTGTTGAAGAAATCAAAATTCTTTAATATTTTTGTTTAAAAATTCATTACTGTCCCAGTTTATCAATTCAAAATAACTACATATGTACATAAATTCTTTATTTAGATACATCTACATATATTTTTGGAACTTGTTAATCATTTTATATTTATGTATTTCCTGTGAAATTGAGAATAATTATTAACTGTAGTCCTATTCATTTTTGTTGACAATAATTTCATCAAAACAATAAACAAAGTTTAATTGCCCTTATTTATTAAATATACCTCCGGTATGGGGTTTAAGTTATTTTTAAGAGCCTGCATTGCAAATTAATTTCTATAAACACAAGTTATTTTTTTGGAAATATGATACTTATCCTATGGGACAGAGACGTCTTCGTTGTCGAGAGAATATCCGGGTCCCTTGAGTATAATTCGTAGAAAACAGGATTATCTATATATGTACATAGATTCTACAAATAGTAACACAAGGAAATCACTTTCATTATAATGACAGAAATACCTAAGAGACTTCATATACAAACAAAAATACGACCAAGACAACAGGTTTATGAATTTTTTAAGCTCTAAAAATTTTTAAGTCCAAATAGGTACTGGTAGTAAAAAATTTCAATACAAAATTTCGTTTTTAACCTTGAATTACTTAAATGCTTAAGAGAAATCAAAGAAATAATAGAAAACAGTATTAGCGAAATGTACATCTCGGCCATGAAGTTTTCCGTTCGTGTGTAGTTTCATTTTCAGAAAAGACTTAATTTTAACTTATCAACTGTCAAATGTTGGCGGCTTCAGAAGTCGTATCCGTCCCAATAGAGAGCTATTCCAAATAAAACCTCTTCTATCTATATGCAACATGAAATTAATTTTTGTTCACACAAATTATAATTATATTAACAACACTCCTCTTATTTGAAACCTCCCCTTAATTGAAACAATAAATAAATAACAAATAAAGAACAAATAAATTTGTTCTGTTCTGAAAAAAAAATGGATTTAGGTGAAACTCTGAACGCATCCAATTTTTCCTAAGTTTAATCACACCTTAAAAATGTCATTTTAAGTTTTATTCCACTATCTTCGGTTACATTTATTTAACTGTTATTTATTTGGTCAGTTTATATTATTTTAAGATATAAGATTCTAAGAAACATTGAAACTTAGAACAAAAAAGTTTGTATCGCATTTTGGGGTTTCTGTAACTTTTACAGTCCATAATTTTGTCTAATGGAACATTATGGCAAAAAAGTGTGATGGTGTACTGTTAGCTTGAAAGGTGATAATTTTTTCTCATCAAACTTACAATTAAAAGCAGGCGAAAAAGTAAACAAAATAATAAATAATTAATTTCGAAACTTTTGGTCCATTCGCGTACCTTCCTAAAACAGTCTAATTTTACGAAAAATTACGAAATTTAACCAAATCCTGTTCGCGTACTCAAGTTTTTCGTAAAAGAGAGCGCTCACGAGAGAGTAAAACATTTCCCCAACCTACGAATTTTAGCCCAAGAAATTGGTCGCATTCACAAAGCTAGTGGCTACGTAGTCAAGGGATTCTGATTGGCTAAATCTAACTACAAAAGTAGTTGAAATTTCCCCTCCGACGTAGTGTAAACAATTCGGCTACAAAGTTAGTGGAGAATGATTTTGACGTTTCACAATCAGCTGCTCGGTAAAGACACACAAATTCAAAATGAAATAAATTGTTCAGTATTTAAATACAAATATAAATCATTCAAATTGTGTCTTAAATTTGATTTTATTGAATTTAAAAACACAAAAGATAAGTTAAAGTTATCAAATCAAAAATGTTTCTTATTTTATATATTTGCATTTGTCAATAATATGACAGTTCCAGATTGACTAGCTTTGTAGTGTAGTTTTGCATTCACAAAGCTAGTTGAATTTTGACTACGTAGCCACTAGCTTTGTGAATGCGACCATTTGAGCTGATTTGTGAAAAGTGTCTCAAAATTGATAGAACTTCAAATAAATTGTTCGCTTTTGCTGTCACTTATAAAATTAAAAATTCTTTTCGCAAAGAACAGCAACAAGATTGCAATTTTCAAGTTTCAATTTACTCAAGTTTTTTCATTAAAAAAAAAACAATGGACCAGTACCTATGATGTTGCTTGAAGTTCATGTTGTCTTAATTTCTTCATTTACAAAAAAATAAATAAATTCTAAACACGAAATGAAACGATGATGTTTCAAAATTTATATTTTTTTTTGACAGTAAAATTGTGGGAAAAATTTGTCGTTTTCCCGTTCGCTTACTTTTTTGTAGTTTTGTCTTTTTGTGAGAGAATTTAACCCCCACCCTTTAAAATATCTCTTTTTACGAATTTAAGTGCAGAAAGTACGCGAACGGAACTTTTATGTTGGATACTTCGTCTGCACCGGGACACCGTAGTTACTTTGGTACGACCCAAATACAAAAAAATGCAGTCCAACACAGATACACCCTGCTTCAGTATTTCGAATAAGTCGGTACAACTTCCGGAATCGCTCTTCTTGCACTTTGAATGCGTCAGTTTTATCCGGAAGTCTTTTGTGTTTTATACGCAACTAGTCGTGTCCTTGGCCCATTCCTGACCATACAATTATTGCATACATACTTCTTATGAAATTATTTTACAACACTTTCAATTTTCTTCTTTGTTTTTTTATTTTGTTATGACATAAGATTGACAGTTCAACTTATCGCTTTCCAATGGATATTCCAGTCAGAATAGTTTGGAAGTTGAACGTATCGCCTGATTTACAGAATTTTTATTATTCGATTTCTAAAGAATTCTTCATCTTTTTATACCTATGTACTTCATTTTCGTGCTCTGTCAATCTGACTGAGAAAATTCTCAAAAATCTTAGAAACTAAAATTGATTTACGTGTGACATTAGTACATCTCCATTGAAAGACTTCTGTCAGAAGAAAATGTCAGGTGTAAATTTTCAATGATCGCTAAACTGATCTGTCAAAAATAATACCATTAACTGGTTTCAATGATGAAAACGAATGATAGCTATAACTGGGCCCTTAGTGCAACAATTTTGTTTAAAAGGTTTGTGTAGCGCTTTTAAAAAAATTAATCTACATATGTATTATGTAATCATTTGGATTGTTTTTTTGAACGCCATAACTCTGAATGTTTATTTGAAAAATAAACTTCATAAATGAAATCCAATTTGACACATGCAACTTAAACAATATGAGTGTCATCACCTGTCAAAGCTGGGAAATCACAATTTATGAAATCTATGCTTTTTAAAGAAGAATATATTCAATAATTGTTTTGAATAAAAATAAAACTGAATTAAGAATCACCCTAACTTACATTATGCATGTAAAAGTATATCAAAAAACCCCCAACAAATATTTTAAAGTTACAAAGTAATATGTACATATATTATAAAACAGCTGAAACACATTTCATTTTCAAAAATTAAAACCAGAAAAATTCGAATTGTATGTAATAGAAGCCATAAGCTAGTCATGTACTATTTTTGCGTATATTTTCCATTAAAACTTTATTTTATTATGTATTCTTGCCATACTCGTTAAAACTTGTTAAAATGTAAAATTCATTAGAAATTATACATTATAGTACACTAAAAATTGTACGTGTTGAATTTGACATTTTACCATACCTACCTATCTCAACGAAGTGTTTTTTTTGTGTTTTTTATTTTTTGTTTTGAAATGTTTTTTATTTTGTTTCAATCAAAATGAGGAACGTGATTTCCTTTACAAGGCTACGTTTTAAATAAAGATACACATGAGTGACTCACTCTGTAAACTCATAAAACTCTGGAAAATGATTGACACTTTAAAGGCCTGTTTTCTATGCACTTTTCATGCATTCGTTATTTGCTGAAATGGTTTTGTCGGTAATGTAGTGTTTTCATAACAGTTATTGGAATGATAAATCACTCAGAAGAGCACTGTGTGTAGTGACCGGCCTGAGAAGTTTCTTATAAGGAAGCTGATTTTGTATTGTTTCCGCATCCGGGAAATATTTGCGATGGAAATCAAAATTTGCCTTTTCCAGAATAGTTGAAGCTACGTGAGGGTTCAAGCATAACATCTGCTATAAAGTTTATGCCCGACAATGGTTTGATTTTAAGTTGAAATCTGTCAGGTAGACTAAGGATAAAACGATGGTAACTTTTGGGTAATGGTGTGTTCCTGTCTTCTACGGTTGTTCTTTAGTAAACTAACTCGGATTTGACTTTGATGCCCTATTTCGTGTGAATTCCCACATAATGCTTTACGTGCTTTTCAACTTCTTTGGACTGCAATCACTTGGAATATAAATTGGGCTTTTGTAAACAAATCGTCCACATAAAACAAATTCAAAACTTTTCCCTGCTTTAAATCGTGTAGTTTTAAGCAATATTCACATGAGCACGACCAACGACCAACGAATGAACGAATATTCGTCGATTTTGACATTTCTTTCACATGAGAGTTTTTAATTCGTCGCGAATGAAGTTTGACATTCACCACCGAAACCAAAACAAGAACGATTTTTTTAGGTTAAGTACGCGCGATTTTTTTATTCGTTGCGAGTGTGTGGATAATGTGGAACGCGAATAAAGTTTGACAGTTCGTATCAACTATAATTTTTTTCGCGACGAATAAATTTGTTTTCTTAAATTTATTAATATATGATATTGAAAAGTAAAAGTATGCATCATAAATCAAATAGAAACTATATTGCTATCGTTTTGTTAAGAATTTGTGTGGAAATATGACTTTAAACGTATATAAACTCACATTTTGTAATTCATTCGTCGTTCGTTGGTCGCGCTCATGTGAATGATGCTTTAGTTGTTTGCGTTTGAAATTCGTTTTCGGGATTTATTTATGTTTGGACGATGCTTTTTTCACAGATTTAAAGAAATCACTTAAACCAAACATGGGAAAACCGTACACGCATCAGTTATTGTTAAAATGTCGTGTTAATCAAAAACACGAGTGGTTTTCAGATTCTGAAGAAAAACCATCGAGAGTCCTGTTGTGTTGTAGACGACCGTAATTCAGTGGAACTGAATGAACCGATGAAACCACAGCCTTAAACAAAGTGAATATGGAAATGAAAACCATATAAATCAGATGGATCATTGGAAAGGTAAGGCATACTCTAATGTAGTTATCTCGGTTTTTCAGAAATCTCATTTCATCCCAAGTTATTTACAAGTTAAGTTTTATAGCCTTGTAGCTTTTTAATTATAAATAAAAGTTCTTATGCAATTTGCCTACCCAAAACTCTCTGTAATTAAATCACATAATTATTTTTCCCTTAACTGTTTATATCTATCAACTTCATTATGAACTGAAAACTATTTAATTACTTTTCGTACTAATTACCTACCTATTTTGTATAGTTACAGGCAGGATTTTTAAAAAATATGATGTTTTTATATGGAAAACTGGAGAACAGAAGGTTTCAGCATGAATCTACCTTTTACGGACACAAATAATTTTCCGCTTACTCAAACTAAAAGCAAACCGATAAGTAAATTATATTTAGTAGCACCTTTAGATAGTTTTGATGCGTCATGCTTGATGCCTTAGACTATGTTGATTTCTTCAAACATCAACTTTGTAAGGGTCTATACTACAGATGTATATAGAATCCTTAAAAATTAACAATTTAACTCGAAGAATTTCCAGAATTAGGATGAGGGGTTGGAAATAAATTTAGCAACTGTTGTATTGTTTTATTGATTATTTTTCTTTTGCTCTTTGGAAATTATTTGAATGTTGAAATTCCCGGAAGGCTTAATTGGGAAAGAATTGATGGAAAAGCTCCCTCAAGTATTTTGTTGGTTGTACGATTATACGAGTAGGTAAGGTATACATAAATAAAAAATCATCAATTTTACTACAAATTGTGTGGCAGGTGCACAAAAGTAATACTCGTCTATGTGCCTTGTACAATTTAGGTAAAATAATAAGAGTTCTATTGAACTTGGATTGAAAAATAAATTGAACTGTCAATTCTTGACAGTTTAAAATATGTTTTCAAGTTGTTCTATTTTTAAAGAAAACAAATGTCCAAAGGGATGATCTATCTATGAATCTTATTCGGGCCTACTTTTGTAAAATTAACGGAAATTAATTTTATTCTTTAAGGGACATTTTAGGTGAATCCTTTTGATACATAAATACTTCTTAGATTTTAAACGACATAACTCAAAAACAAATTTGGTATATTTCAAAAATGTTGTTATTGATTTTGAAGTTCTATCAAAAAACAAAAAATGTATGGATCGTTCGGATATCCAATTTTATCGGTTTAATGCCAAGTAGGTAGTTCAAAAAGCAGGAACTAAAAAATGCTGAATGTTTGGCAGTCATTTTGAAAAGGCTTATATCAGTTTCTAAATAAATGACATGCACGTTTGGTCGGACGAGCTTGTTTCTTTATACAAAGAATCTTTTAAAAACGATTGCTAACATATATTTAAAAATATTAAATGCGACCCACACTGATAACTTCCCATCCCAACTGTCGATTTGTCTTGCTTAAAACTTTTACAAAATATTCATAACAAGTCAATTACTTTCTTTGTTCTCCTAATTCTTGGGTAGAAACCATTTCTTATCAGTTTTTTGAGATAAAATCATTTTTTGTTCGTAAAATATTCGAGATGAGAATCAAAATTGTATTAGTTTGGTGTCACAACATAACGAGTTATTCATTTTGCGGTTTTAAAAGTATAGGACTGGAACTTGCCATCTGTCAACGGATGTACACCTACATCTATATAAATTCCAGCTTACACAACAACTGAAGCCAGCTGAACCAACTTCGACGGTTGCTCTCTTTTTGCCTACAAGCTGTGATTTGCACACCAACTTGCATATGTATTAACATATTAACAATTAAAAAAAATGTGGGGACAAATACTTATGCAAGAAGATGTGCATACTCACCACCTTTGAAAAATGGCGGATGAAGTCAGCTGTTCAGAGGTGTTCAAAGAAAATTCAAAATTGTGGATGAACAACTTTTTGGTACTCTCATTGTGTTCGTTTGGGAGTAATATCATTGTGCCTGGTTACACGAGCGCAAAAAAGAATTAATTCACGAAAGAGAACGGATGATTTTAAGCAAAAATACTCCATTTACCAAGATCGGAATCTTTCGTACGTTTCACTCTCCAAAACCCGTTTGTTTACATTGTTGTATCTGTAATTTTGACAATTAGTCCATGAATAGATGTGAAAACAAACAAAAAAAAAACGATGCCGTGGGCTAGCGGCACTTTGCAAAGCAAAAACAAAATGGGGAGGTTAATAAGTTTTTTTTTCAGATTTGTCTTATTACTTTTTTCGATGAAAAACTCAGTTTTAAGCTTTAGTTTTGCAGTCATTTTGTTGATAGCGAACCAATGTACATTTTTGTCTTGAAAAAAGCATGTTCAACATCAGTTTAATATAATTATTTCACTCATTTACAGCAATCACTACGAAATTTTTTAAATTTAATAATTAACTTCGGATTATTGTATCAAAGATGCGTTCGAAGAACCATCAAGTTAAGGGTGCGAGCCATGAAACATTCAAAATGAAGCATTTAGATGGGGCTGAGGACTAAAACGAAGCATTTTGATGGACCTGATGACTAATTGTGAGAATGTGTTTGGTCATTTGCATCATTTCACGCACACTTTCTCACATTTAGTCCTCAGTAGCTTGTAGGCAAACCGAAATGTCAGTCTGAGATTCCGATCTTGGTAATGGAGTATTTTTGATTTTAAGAAAGAAGGAAAGGATGAAAAAAAATGTCAAGTTTCGTCTTTTTCCTCATTTTCAGATATGAGTTTTGCGTTAAAAATCATGTTTCTTTCTCAAAACGTTCTCCTTTTGTCAGACATTTTCATTTCTATTTGCCGGTGAAGTAGAATGTATACAACAAATTTTCATTGCATAAGATTTGTGAATAGGTGATAAGCTATTCTTACTGCTTTCCACTAAGCTAGTGTGTTGCTTTTAAAAGCTTAACTACATAAGCCGAAAAGTACATTTGTACAAAAGTACAAATATTTATATTCTCGCTAGGTCAGTGGTTTTGTGAAAAGAATATACAAATTTGTTCTTCAACCAAAATTTAAGTTTTATGCATCATTTTTATAAGTTTTGCAGTTCTAACTATTTATATCTTATCTTTCAGTTATATAGCGACAAGGAAAAATCTGTGAAGGAAAGTTCTAACTAAAGTTTTTCTGAAAGTGCATTGTGGCTTATTCATAGATGTTTGCTAAACTTTTTAGGCTATTCATAAATAAATGCAAATCAAAGTTAAGGGCTAAAACTGAATAACTATAAACATAGAAAATGCTGTGTTCAAGTAATTATTATCGCAGCCAAATTTCATAATTGTTTTTTTTTGGTGTATAAAACAGCTGAAAAAGTAATTCATGACAAATAAATGTTACGTTAACACTAAGTTCCAGAAAATATCGATTGATACCGCAATTGCAGAAGATATGGATATTTTATATATGTAAATATTCCCGTAAACTGTAGTACTTTATTATTTCCGCCTTTTATAATTCAATGTAAAATAATTCAATGCAGTATATTTTAGATAATACAGTAGTTAAGTTATTAGTTAAGGTATTACTATTGAAATAAACATAACATACAATTATAAAAAACATGTACTCGTTCATATGTATATACAAATAAAGTCTAGTCTGAAAAACCTTAGCCTTGTTACACTCTTTCTGAACACATCCTTTCTTGTTTTGGTTGTTAAAGGGAAAAACAAATTCACCACGATCTACCGTTATAACGTTTACCGTAATTTATTGACAAACGAAAAGTTTTTGCTAGAATTAATTTGTGAAAACGTTTTTGAGTAAAAGTGTCAAATTTACGGGTTTTTCAAATTATTTCAACAAATATATTTTTAAAAGTGTACAGTGAAGTGATACTTACATATATAAAAATGAGCCATGAAATGAGCGAGAAATGTCAAATGTCTCAATCTCTCAACTGAAGTTTTTTCTCTCTCTCTGCTCTCCGAGGTGAAAACATGTATACACCGATACGAATTCAACACGCTATAAAAAATGAGAGTAAAAGGTTTCAAAGGGACGGAGACAAGGAAATTTGACTCTCTCGATTAGTTTTTTCTCTCTGGTAGATAGATACGTCGAAGTCGAATGGGTGCTTCATAACAACAGGCGGTGGACGGCAATTTTTCGAACAAAATTTTCTTCAGCGACGAATCACATTTCTCAATCGATGGGTGTGTTAATTAACAAAATTGTCGTATTTGGGGTTCTGAGAATGCTCAAGTAATTGAAGAAAGACAATTACATCCACCAAAAGTGACTGTTTGGTTCGCTCTTTGGTCCGGAGCGGAGCGGAGGTGTGATTGGGCCTTACTTCTTCGAAAAGGACGATGCAACGACTGTCACCGTCAATTCGGAGTGTTATGGTCATATGATAACCGATTTTTTTAAAGGTCGCATCCGATACCTTATTTACGGTATTTCAATACTCCCATTTTTGAATAAGATACAGATCTTCAAAAAATTGAATAAAAATAATAAAAAAACGACACATATTTCCAAATAATGGAGAAACTTGATTTTCTAAAAAAATTATTTTTACTTTTAAATTCGTTTATCTCGAAAACTATCAAGGACTCAAATTTCTTTTCAAATAACACTTATTTAAGCAAAATCTTGACTTTTTATTTGTAAAACTTGTTTATTAAATATTTTTAGAATTTTATTTCACTAAATTCCACTTAACATGTCTCTTTCCTCAATAAATTCTCCTACAACATTTTGTCTTTTTAAATCATAAAATTCTGAAAAACCATTCTAATTGTATTATTAAAATAAAATACAATTGAAAATGTTGTAAATATTTTCTTGATGTTTTGACGCCATAAGCATCAAATATTTCGTTATTATTATCCGAAATAATTGTTCGAATAATTTTCTCAGAGCATTAACATGGATTTAGTCTGTTTTCTTCTTATTCTTAATATAATATAAGTCAGAAACGTAATTTATCGAAGCTTAATATGAACTCGCATATTGCATCAATTCTAAAGAAACACAATTTAATGTAAATTGTATTTTCTTTTTATTATCATGTTCTGTTTATCTGAATTCCTTGAATGTACAAACATATTTTATTTGATGTAAGGTTTTGAAAAATATTTTGCAATTAAAAAAGGATTAATTTCTTTATTTTCTTCTTTATTGTTTATTGTCTAGAAATTTAAAAAGAAAGATTGTTTGTTGACTTAGCCTTATTAATGGAGAATATAAATTTGCCATTGTGGTCTCTTTGTTAGAAAGTTAATAATTTGACTTCGTAAAATACCTTTAAATGACCAAAAAAGGAATTTTAATTCCTTAAGTCATTTTATTTTAAGATTTATATTTATGTAGTTCATTAAAAGAATGTGAGGAGCTTAGAAGAGTTCCTATGAAAATGTCCCCAATTTAATTTCAGACGGCATGAGATTTAATAAACAAAGTACAGCATCAACAGATATCATCAGTATAATGCTATAAGAGTATTCGGGAGCAAAGAAAAATATTATAAAAACTTAATGAAGAATGAAAATGTGTTTGTATCTATTGAAAAAGAAAAACTTTTTTTTAATTTACTGGTTTTGTTTTCTTTTTAATTGAAAGGATGAGTTTGGTATACAGAAAAGCTTATCTATTCAGGGATGTATTTTTAAAGGTAATATCCTGAAATTTTGTAATATCTGTTTTACAGTTAAAAGCAAAATTAAAAAAAAAGAGGCTGGGATTCCACCCACATTGATAACTTCACATTCGTGCCCGACTGCTGACATTTCTTAAAGCTCACAAAATATTAATAATAAAATTTTATGTTAGTTATAAAAGTTTTAAATCAATATCTTTCTTTATTATCAAAATACTTCAATCGGAAACCAATTTTAATAGTTTTTAGTTGCTCTTATTTAGGTTTTCGTTTTTTTTTTTGTAAAGAAAGTTGTTAATTGGATTTTTCTAAAAAAATTGCTAAAAGTTAACGACAATATTTTGCATATGATAAAATAAGTTTAATTTCAAGATGTTCTTTTCTTCCCGAGATATTTTAGTCGAAAACCAATTTTTAACTTCCCATAGGAAGTTATTGTAATGGGTCCGATTTGTCAAATTGAAAATTTTGACATTTCTCTCTTCTCGACGTTTCAAGGTCCCTAGAGTCGAAATAAAAGATTTTTAGAAAGATGTCGTGCGTGCGTGTGTACGTACGTTCATACGTCCGTACGTCCGTACGTTCGCGACGTTTCTTTCGTCCTCCATAGCTCAAGAACCAGAAGAGATATCGACTTCAAATAAATTTTGTTATACAGATAATGAGACAGAAAGATGCAGAAAGGGCTCTCAAGAAAATTGCGTGGATGTTTTTTTACCATAGCAGTTTAAAAAAAGGTGAAAATTTTGGTTAACCCTAAATATCTCATGAACCAATAACGCTAGAGGCTTAAATTAAATTTTATATTATATATTGTAACGTGATACAAAACAAGTATATTTTTGGGAAAAAATCCAATTAACGGTTTTTTTTAAATCAAAAAAAAAAAACTAAAAAAAAAATTTGTCACCTCGAAAATTTTACGACTAAAATATGATTTCATCTCCAAAACAATCTTGTGCAACGAAGAATTATATTTTTGACATCTGATAAAATTTTGAGAAAAATCGAATTGACAGTTTTTTTTTTTTATAAAAAATAAAAACCTAAAAAAACATTACTCAAAGTTGGTAAAAATTGATTTTCGACTCAAATATCTTTTCAAAAATTTGATATTTAGGCTTCAAACTTATGTTGTCTTATAAAAAATATTGTTTTCAACATTTTGAAAAATTTTGAGAAAAATGGAATTGACATTTTTTTTACAAAAAAATAAAAACCTAAACAAAAAATTAATAAAAGTCGGTAAAAATTGATTTTCGACTCAAATATCTTTTCAAAACTTTGAGATATTGGCTTTAAACTACTTTAATCTTTCAAAAATATTGTGTAAAATTTTGAAAAAAATCGAATTGAATGTTTTTGTACATAAAATTAAAAACCTAAAATAAATTTTAGAAAAGGCTTCAAACTAATTTTATCTTATAAGAAATATTGTTTTCAACGTTCGATAAAATTTTGAGAAAAATCGAATTGACAGTTTTTTTTACAAAAAATAAAAACCTAAAAAAAAACTTGGTACTTGGTAACTTTCGACTCAAATAGCTTTTCAAAAATTAAAAATATTGGCTTCAAACTTATTTAATTTCACAGAAAATATTGTTTTCGATATTCAGTAATTTTTTATAAAAATCCAACAGTCTGTTTTTTCATAAAAAAATAAAATCCACAAAAATAGGTACTACGCAAATTTGGTAAAAATTGATACTATAGACAAACTTTTAAGCAAGCCAAATCGACAGACGGGATGGGAAGTTATCAGTGTGGGTCGCATCCCAGCCTCTTTTTATTGTTTTTTTTTTGATTTTATATTTTGCACGAAAACTGCCACTTCGAATTTTCTAAAATTTTTACCAAATGTCAAAAACGTTGTTTTTAGATGCATAGAATTCTTTTGTAAGGTAATATCATTTTTATTTTGCAAAACATTCGAGGTGACAAATATTTGTTTCAGTTTCTTTGACTTATAAAAAAAAAACCCTTAGCTTCAAATTTATATAAAGTTGGTATCACGTCAAAATGTATAACACAAAATTTGATTGAGGTCACTAGAAAGATTTCGGGTCAACGAAATGTTTCACTTTTTTTAACTTCCCATATGAAGTTATTGTAATCGGTCCAATTTGTCGAATTGAAAATTTTGACATTTCCCGACGTTTCAAGACCCCAGGAGTCGAAATAAAAGATTTTTAGAGAGATGTCTGTGCGTGAAAGGTGAACATTTTTGGCTACCCTAAATATCTCACGAAGCAATAACGCTAAATTTTGTATCATATATTGTAACGTGATACCAAACATATATTTATTTAAAAAAAAAAATCCAATTTCCCGACGTTTCAAGGCCCCTAGAGTCGAAATAAAAGATTTTTAGAGAGATGTCTGTGCGTGAAAGGTGAACATTTTTGTTAACCCTAAATATCTCACGAAGCAATAACGCTAAATTTTGTATCATATATTGTAACGTGATACCAAACATATATTTATTTAAAAAAAAAATCCAATTTCCCGACGTTTCAAGGCCCCTAGAGTCGAAATAAAAGATTTTTAGAGAGATGTCTGTGCGTGAAAGGTGAACATTTTTGTTAACCCTAAATATCTCACGAAGCAATAACGCTAAATTTTGTATCATATATTGTAACGTGATACTAAACATATATTTATTTAAAAAAAAAAATAAATAAATAAAATAAATCAAAAAACTGAAACAAAAATATTTGTCACCTCGAAAATTTTACGAACAAAAAATGATTTTATCTCCAAAATAATTTTGTGCAACGAAGAATAACGTTTTGCATATCAGATTAAATTTTGAGAAAAATCGAATTAACAGTTTTTTTTATAAAAAATAAAAACCTAAAAAAAACATTACTCAAAGTTGGAAAAAATTGATTTTCGATTCAAATATCTTTTCAAAACTTTGAGACATTGGCTTTAAACTACTTTTATCTTTCAAAAAATATTGTTGTCAACGTTCAGTAAAATTTTGAGAAAAATTGAATTGACAGCTTTTTTTACAAAAAATAAAAACCTTAAATAATTAATAAAAGTTGATAAAAATTGATTTTTGAATTAAACATCTTTTCAAAAATGTGAGATATTAGCTTCAAATTATTTTTTTATTATAAAAAATATTGTTTTCAACATTCGGTAAAATTTAAAGAAAAATTAAATTACCAGTTTTCTTACAAAAAATAAAAACCTAAAAAAAAAGCAATACTAAATCTTGGTAAAAATTTACTTTCGACTATTTGAGAAAGATATTTGATCTTTTCAAAATTTAAAAATATTGGCTTCAAACTTATTTTATCTCACAGAAAATATTGTTTTCGACAATTTGTAAATTTTATATAAAAATCCAACAGTTAGTTTTTGTATATAGCAATGTCTATTTTTGGTAACCCTGCCAAACTCTTCCGTTTGTGAAGGATGACCATGGCGAATTCACGCTGCTCCATAAAGGTTAGAAACAACTTAACCGAACCTTTCGATGTGAAAAAAGGCTTTAGACAAGGTGATGTGCAGTCATGCGATTTCTTTAACATCCTCCTTAAAATAATAGTGCAGAGCTCCCACGTCAATACAAGATGCACTATCTTTCAAAAGTGTGTCCAATTACTAGCATATGCTGATGACATTCACATAATCGGAAGAACTCAGCGTGATGCCAATGGGGCTTCTGTGAGTATTGAGGCAGAGGCGGTAAAAATGGTTTTCCGTCCCGGAAAGTCTTGAAATCTGTCCGTCTAGCTAGGGACCGAGCTAGACGAATAAGTTTGTTGGTTGAGGCCCTAGTTAACACAGGACTGTAGAGTCACCTTAAGTAAGTAAGTATAGTAAAACAACACTCAAGAAAAATCCAACTGACAATTTATTTTACAAAAAATAAGAACCTTTGATAAAGCGACTTAAAATTTATAAAATTGATTATGATGAAAATATTGACTTCAAACCATTTTCATTTTGTTAACATTTGGTGAAAGCTTTAAAAATTATCTAAATCCTCCAAATAATAAAATCCCTAAAAAAAATACTTAAAATTGGTACAAAATTTAGTTTCGATAGACTTTAAACTTTTACAAAATATCCTTGTTAACATTTTTAAACGAACTGAAAATGACCCCCAACAAAAATATTACTAAATTGATTTAACCTATCATAAAACTGGACTGAAACTTTATATTTTGTTTGTATATTTTTCGTAAATGCCTTAAATTAAAAATTCGGCTTATAAATACATAATTTGCAAATTCTTAGATGCCCTATAGGAACCTAATTTAATTTATGCAATGCAACAAAGAAAACCAATAATTTTGGCGTTCTTTAATGGATTTGGTTAAAGATTCTAGAACTTTGAGTAAATGACACCATCTGAAATGTACTTTTACCAAAACTTCTACAAATTATTACTTATTTCTACTAACCCCCTTAAAACCAATCGAAGTTAAACTTCCAGCTATATAAAGATTCTCCCTTTATATTTAAAAACCCATATCATCATGTGTATTAACACCCTAACTCATCCCAACTCTGATATTTAATCCATCTTCCCCAAAAGTTTTGTTTCATTCTACTTACATTCAAGTATATGAATGTACGTGTAAGATTAAAGAAAAACAAATGAAATACAACAACAAAAAAAGAAGAAAACCTTTAAGAAGCTATCGAGAGTTGTATAATGTTAGATTAAGTTTATGGAAAATGCATAATGTTTAAATATAAATAAAACCACCACCCCACCATTATACTCCCTTTATATTTTGAAGTACATCACTTGACATCATCTCCATCAACATCAATCCCATCCCCTTTGGGAATATTCAACCCTTTTAATGGTGAATCCAAGTTTTTGTATTATATATTCGCCGTAGTCTATGTCTTTGTAAGTTTTAGAATTT
Source organism: Eupeodes latifasciatus (assembly GCA_920104205.1). Lineage (NCBI taxonomy): Eukaryota > Metazoa > Arthropoda > Insecta > Diptera > Syrphidae > Eupeodes > Eupeodes latifasciatus. The sequence continues at coordinate 18,485,545 of OV049925.1, forward strand.
TTGTCTTCATATTTGTTTTTTACTGAATGTTTTTCTTTTCAAACTCACTACAAAAATTGTGTAAGTTTAAATTTAATTCAAAATGGGTACATATTTGTTTTGTGTGTGCAATTTTAAACTTTAAGTTTTTGTTGTTTTTTGTTTTAAGTTAAGAGACCAAACTTATACATTTATTTATAAAATTGGTTTGGAGTTTGGTTTGCCTCGAAGACAACAAAAAAAAAAACAACATTAGTTTTGAAATCGCATGACGAGAGTGGAATATTTTTTCTTTCACGTATCATGAGTTATCAAAAAGTTCTTTTAATATAGAAATAAATATACAATTTGGTCGTTTGCAATCTCTTACTGAATAAAATAACTTAAATCAACATAACAGTATGATGACAAAGTTGACAAGAATTGTCAACACAGACCAAGTTTTTCGTATTTGTCATTTGAAATTTGCTCTCTCCCGATTTTGATTAAATTTTTATAAAATATAAAAATATGAAAATAAATTTCTAGATGTTTTTTATTCGCAACCGTGATCCTAAGAACAATGCGAAAAGATATTATAGAAAAGAAAATAGGCTGGGATGCGACCCACACTGATAATTTCCCATCCCGTCTGTCGATTTGTCTTGCTTAAAAGTTTGTCTATATGTATCAATTTTTACCAAATTTGCGTACTATTTTTTGTAGTATTGTTTTTTTTTAGGTTTTTAATTTTTGTAAAAAAACTGTCTATTCAATTTTTCTCAAAATTTTATCGAATGTTGAAAACAATATTTCTTATAATCCTTACATTCATCATAAATGCTTGCTTGAAAATGCAATATTTTCCTACTACTTGGAAAATAGGTAAGGTAATACCAATTCTCAAAGCCGGCAAAAACCCTGTTTGGACTGAAAGTTATAGACCAATCAGTTTACTCAGCAATATCAGCAAAATATTTGAGAAAATAATTAAAAACAAAATTGTTAAAATAATAACTGATAACAACTTATATCCAAATGAACAATTTGGTTTCAGGAGATACCACAGTACATCTCATCAAGTGCTTCGTATAAGTAACTTAATTAAAAGCAATCGCTCCCAAGGTATGTCCACTGGAATGATATTGTTAGACATCGAAAAAGCGTTCGATTCAGTTTGGCACAATGGTATTATTTATAAAATGGTTTCCCTCAATTTTCCACCTTATCTGTGTAAAATTGTTCAAAGTTTTCTTTCAAGTAGATGTTTTATGGTACATGTAAATAGTAGTGTTTCGGAAATAATACACTTTGATTTTGGTGTCCCTCAAGGATCTGTCCTTGGACCGACCTTGTATAACCTGTATACCTCTGACTTTCCCAAATTACCATCCTGTGAAGCAGCAATTTTTGCTGACGACACTGCAATACTTTCATCGCATACGTTTGGTCTCAACATTGAGACGAACTTAAATAATGCGATGAGAATATTATACCAATATTACAATCGATGGAAAATCAAACTTAATGTTGACAAGTTACAAGCCATCTTTTTCACGAGAAAAAGAAAAGCTTGTTATCTCCCAAGCAATAATTTGCAAATTTTAGGTAGAGCGGTTTCTTGGGACAATCAAGTGAAATATCTCGGTATTTTCCTTGATTCTAAATTAACATTCAACCACCATATTTCACAATCACTAAAAAAAGTCAAGATAGCAACCAAACTGCTGTTCCCTTTTATCAATAGGAAGTCTTTACTTTCAGTCGAGAATAAAACGATAATTTGTAAGGTTATATTTCAGGCAATACTTTTGTACGGTTGTCCAGTATGGAAAAACGCGGCTAAAACTCATATAAAAAAACTACAAGTTGCTCAAAATAAAGTTTTAAAAATGATGCTCAATCTACCCTGGCATCATTGCACCTTAGATCTCCACGTAAAGGCGAATGTCGAATTGATCGAAGATAGAATAATTAAACTCACAACAAAATTCTTTGATCGACTTGATCTTGCTGAGAACAATTTGGTTAGTGAACTAAATAATCAAAATTAAAAATTTACCTGTGATATCTATGTATTAATGTAAACTGATTTATAAATTCATGTATTTATTAATTTAATTATTTATTCATTTGTTTCTTTGTTTATTTGATTATTTGTTTATTTATTTATCTATTTCTTTATTTATTTATTTATTTATTTATTTATTTATTTATTTATTTATTTATTTATTCATTTATGTATTTATTTATTTATTGATTTATTTATTTGTTTATTTATTTATTTGTTTATTTATTTATTTATTTAGCTACTTACTTATTTATTTATTTACTTGTTATTATTTTTGTTTAAATTATTTATTTATTTATTTTATTTTATTCTATTTATTCAATTATTTACATATTTATGTAATTTATTATATATTTACGCATACTTATTGTTCAAAAATTATCATTTATTCATTTATTGGTTCATCTGTTAACCTATTACACTTCATACCCTTACTAGTCATTAGCTTTAAGATTTTATTATATTCTTACATTAAATGGAGGTTTTTGTTGTTTTTTCCTCCGGACATAATTATATAAACCTTATTGATAAATTATAAAACTTATATACATACTATTTTAGTTGAAAGATACATTGTATCAAATCACTATATTGTAAAATGTGCGGTAACAAACCATTGTAAAATTTAAACAAAATCAATAAACTATCTATCTATAATATTTCTTATAAGATAAAATTGATAATGAAGCCATAATCTCAAATTTTTGAAAAGATATTTGAGTCGAAAATCAATTTTTACCAACTTTTATACATTTTTTTTAGGTTTTTATTTTTTGTAAAAAAAACTGTCAATTTGATTTTTCTAAAAATGTTTCCTAATGTTGAAAACAATATTTCTTATAAGTTGAAATTAGTTGGAAGCCATAATCTCAAATTTTTTAAAAGATATTTGAGTCGAAAATCAATTTTTACCAACTTTTGTTAATTTTTTTTTAGGTTTTTAATTTTTTGTAAAAAAAACTGTCAATTCGATTTTTTTTCAAAATTTTACTGAATCTTGACAACAATATTTTTTGAAAGATAAAAGTAGCTTAAAGACAATATCTCAAAGTTTTAAAAAGATATTTGAGTCGAAAATCAATTTTTACCAACTTTTATTAATTTTTTTTTAGGTTTTTATTTTTTGTAAAAAAAACTGTCAATTTTTCTCAGCATTTTTCAGAATGTTGAAAACAATATTTCTTATAAAATAAAATAAGTTTGAAGCCTTAATCTCAAGTTTTTGAAAAGATATTTGAGTCGAAATTCAATTTTTACCAACTTTGAGTAATGTTTTTTTAGGTTTTTATTTTTTATAAAAAAAAACTGTCAATTATGTAGATTTTTCTCAAAATTTTATCAGATGTCAAAAACATTATTCTTCGTTGCACAAAATTGTTTTGGAGATGAAATCATATTTTAATCGTAAAATTAAAAAACAATTTTTTTTTCAGTTTTTTTCATGAGATATTTAGGGTTAACCAAAATTTGCACCAATTTTTAAACTGCTATGGTAAAAAAAACACCCACGCAATTTTCTTGAGAGCCCTTTCTGCATCTTTCTGCCTTATTATCTGTATAACAAAATTTTTTTGAAGTCGATATCTCTTTTGGTTCTTGAGCTATGGACGACGAAAAAAACGTCGCGAACGTACGGACGTACGGACGTACGGACGTACGCACAAACATCTTTCTAAAAATCTTTTTTTGACTCTAAGGACCTTGAAACGTCGAGAAATGTCAACATTTTCAATTCGACAAATCGGACCCATTACAATAACTTCCTATGGGAAGTTAACTAGAAATGACATGTTTTTGATTGTCAAGATACACATGATATCTTTTGAAATAACCAAATTTTCATTTTTAAAGAACTTAGGAAATTATGAAATCAGTAATAAAACGGTGCTAAGAAATGTTATACTTTTGAAACTGATCTTTTTACGTTGACGATTTCGACCAAATTTCCAATTTTGTATAGTTTTGAAAGGAAACATGTGGCCTTCGAAATGAAGTATAGGTTTTTCTGATTAAATACAAAAACTAAACATTTATGTTTATTTGTTTCATTTTTCTCAAAATATTTAAGTCAAAATTTAACTAAGTTTTCTATTTTCTGTAATATGAGATTTGTAAAAGTTTTACAAAATATGAATAATAAAATTTTGTATTTCTGAATGTTAAAAAACATATTTTTTATTAATTGAAATAATTTTGAAGTCAATACCTTAACTTTTTCTAAAGATATTCGAGCCTAAGATAATACTTTTGCCAAGTTTTAGTAAGTTTGTATTCTTTAAAAAAAGTGTTGTATTTTTCCAGAACTTTAACCAAATGTTTTTATAAAACAAAATTATTTTAAAAGCAATATCTATAATTTTTAACAAAATATTCGAGAAAATCAATTTTTTAGAAATTTTCTATATTAATTTTTTTTTCATTTTTGCAATAAACTATCAACTGCAATATTTAGATGATTTATAAGTACTAAATTTGCTTGGTTGGGTAATCTACTACAAGCACCTTTTAATTTTTGAAAGCATGCAAACTTCTTGGAAAATGTGACTGTTTACATAGTTTTTCACAATAATTCGACACTTGAAAAGAAGACTTTTAATTTTTCGGTACAGCTTTTTCACAACATCTCACTGATAAGGGTTTAGCTTTGGAATTTATTTGAACCCATTTCTTAAAATCTTTAATGTCCACGTTGTTAAATTTCGCGGTATTACTTGATTTTATAATCAGATCAATTTAATGTTCATGAGTGAACACCAGATCTTCGCGTCTTATTTTCCTTTTTGACATCGCAGAAAAATTTCTGCCGCAGTCATTAAATAAATTTCCTTGTGCTGTTTCCAAACATAATGTAGATGTACGTCGCATTGGTGTGCAAAAAACGCAGTTGACAATATTTCCGTCATGTGCCCTTTTCGAAATTGAATATTCACTTGGTGTTGAAGTAATGTTACCTTTTTAAAAAAGTACAGATCTTCTTTTTGAAAACTTTTAGGTATTCTAATTTTTGACAGAAAATACAAAAAAAAGTTAAATTTTCTGATTTTTAAATTTAAAAATTAGTTTTGAGTGGTATACAAAGCACCATAAAATAAATAGTCATAGGTACGTCTGACAGGTAATTTTAAACCCTTAAACCACTTTTCTGTAAGAGAATTTTTGTAGTTTTTTTTTTTTTGGAAAAAAATCTACCTAATAAAAAAATGGCAGGATTTTCAAAAAAATATAAGTCTTTGTTAAAATAAAATTTTGTCGTAAATCGCTAGAATTGTTTTTCATTCTCATTAAATATCAGTGCAAAAACTATTTTTACACATTCTTAGTAAGAATTCTTGTCCTTTATAGGAGTGATTGATATTTTTAAAAAAGTTTATCAGTTATTAACAACTTAATTCTATACTCGTGTTTTTATTTTTTTTTCCTTATTAAAGCAATGTAACAATAATACTACACTTTTCTAACTGTGAACATGGCTTAAGCTTTCTGTTTGACATTTCGGCACCATAATACTCTGTCAAAGCACATTAAGGCCTTGGGTCTTATGGAAATTTATTATTACGAACTTTTTTTTCAGTAGAAAGTTATTTTATTTTCAAGGTATTTTTATATGTTACGAGTATTATGTATTTTTGTATTGTGTTGCTTCATATTAAAGCCATGAAAGGGGGGGGGGGATTTATTGGGATTTATTTTATACAATTTTACTTTGTAGGAGTTGTGTGTGTTTTTTTCCTTATGAAAACAGTGCAACAATTTTCTCCTAAGTGTGATCAAAGCTTAAGCTATCTATTTGACATTTGCCCATCAATTTAATCTGTCAAAGCATAATTTAAAAACAATGGCAATATATCTGTGCTTGAGCTATTTTTTTTTTATTTTTCAGGGAATTAATTACTATGAAATCTGTGGAAATTTTGTATTTTTGTTTTATTTTGATTCATAGTAAGGGCAGATAGGGAAACATTTATTGTGAAAAATAAGCTTTGTTAATAAAAAAATAAAAACAAATAGCTATAGTATAAAACATTATTTTTATTCAAATATTTTTTTTGTTAAAACTTAAAACAAAAAATGAGTCCTAGCCTAAAATTAAAATTTAAATAAATGTTTTCAAATTTACATCTATAATGTACGACGCAACGTGTTTTTTTGTTTTTTTGGTTTGAAGTTGGTAGCCCTGGTATTTGACTCCTTCCAAACTCAGCTGTAATTCGAAATGTCATAATAATATTTGAATGTTTGTTATTTACAATAAAGGGTCGTTTAACAATCAAAAAACCGTTCAAATTATAAAAACTTACAAAGACGCTTACTTTTTGTGGGTCCGTCGATTACGTCCTTATGGATGTAGTTCCTTACACCCTAAATCATTAAATTCATTGAGTTTTAACCTGGAAATTATGGTTTTAGACAGATTCGCTTTAGTCGTGTCAAAAAAAATGTTTGGTCGAAAATCAAAAATTTGATTTTTCTCAAAAACTGCCGGATAGATTTTTATAAAATGTTTGTTTTTAACTTGATTTCTTTCAATATAAGAAATTTATTTTTGTATTTTTCCTGAAGAGAGGCGTTATTAACTTCCCATAGGAAGTTATTGTAATGTGTCCGATTTGTCGAATTGAAAATTTTGACATTTCTCGACGTTTCAAGGTCCCTAGAGTCGAAATAAAAGATTTTTAGAAAGATGTCTGTGCGTGCGTGTGTACGTACGTTCGTACGTTCGTACGTTCGTACGTCCGTACGTCCGTACGTCCGTACGTCTGTACGTTCGCGACGTTTTTTTGTCAAGAACCAGAAGAGATATCGACTTCAAATAAATTTTGTTATACAGATAATAAGGCAGAAAGATGCAGAAAGGGCTCTCAAGAAAATTGCGGGGGTGGTTTTTTACCATAGCAGTTTAAAAAAAGGTGAACATTTTGATTAAACATAAATATCTTATGAACCAATAATGCTAGGGAATTGAATTAAATTTTATATTATATATTGTAACGTGATACAAAACAATTATATTTTTGGAAAAAAAAATCCAATTAACGGTTCTTTTTATAAATCAAAAAAACTGAAACAAAAATTTGTCACCTTGAAAATTTTACGACTAAAATATGATTTCATCTCCAAAACAATTTTGTGCAACGAAGAATAATGTTTTTGACATCTGATAAAATTTTGAGAAAAATCTAAATGACCTAAAAAAAACATTACTCAAAGTTGGTAAAAATTGAATTTCGACTCAAATATCTTTTCAAAAACTTGAGATTTAGGCTTCAAACTTATTTTATCTTATAAGAAATATTGTTTTCAACATTCTGGAAAATGTTGAGAAAAATCGAATTGACAGTTTTTTACAAAAAATAAAAACCTAAACAAAATTAATAAAAGTTGGTAAAAATTGATTTTCGACTCAAATATCTTTTCAAAACTTTGAGATAATGGCTTCTAACTAATTTTAACTTATAAGAAATATTGTTTTCAACATTCGATAAAATTTTGAAAAAAATCGAACTGACATTTTTTTTTTTACAAAAACTAAAAATCTAAAAAAAAACAATAACAAAACAAAATTTACTTTCGACTCAAATAGCTTTTCAAAAATTACACATATTGGCTTCAAACTTATTTTATTTCACAAAAAAATATTTTTTTCGATATTCAGTAATTTTTAAAAAAAAAATAAAATCTAAAAAAATAGTACGCAAATTTGGTAAAAATTGATACATATAGACAAACTTTCAAGCAAGACAAATCGACAGACGGGATGGGAAGTTATCAGTGTGGGTCACATCCCAGCCTCTTTTCTTGTTTATAAAATTTGGTTAATAATAAAACCGATTATAAAATATTTTTTTTTTCTGAAAAACTTGTTATAGTGTCTAAAAGATATTTAGTGATCAAAAATGTCTAATTCATTATTTGGATTTATAAAAAATATTATTTTTAGTTCTATAATCAATTTCTATAAAATGGGTCAAAATTTTGTAACGAAATTCAAATTTAAAACGTTTAATTATTCGAACTAAGTAATTGCATACGTTTCGTAAAAAAAATGAAAAATTATATGTATAACACAATCATTTTAAAAATATCGGTCTTAATTTTGTGAAGAACTTATTTTGCATATTTAAATCTTAAAATATCGATTCTATTTTAAAACAAACTCTTTGGATACAGGAGCGTTTTATTTTTAAATAATATCCAAATTTCTGAGAAAAAATGATGTATGATGAATATTAAAAAGAAAACCTTTTACAATTGCTAAAAAAATAAGATTTGAAGAAGTATTGTAATATTTATGTAAACCGGCAAAGATGAAGACGAAGTTTGACGTTTTGAAACTCAATCACAAACAGACTTGCATATTACAAGTAGCTTCCCTCGCATGGTACCTTTTCTTTGAAAAATAATCACATTATATATATTTTTCTTTACCAATCTATCACACACAAAACACACACAATTCAACTCAAATACACCCATTTACATTGAAAAGGCTTAAACAACTTCAGGGAAATACTACAAAATATCTTTTATTATTTTGTATCGACAGTTCTTTATTTAAAATGATTTTAAGTAAGTTCGAAGTGGTATTTTATTTCGTAGAAATCTTTGTGCACAATTAGAAAAGTTCCGAAATGAAGAGATTCATTTTTCTTTTTCCAACTTCAATCTTTTGATATATCTATTACCGCATTTTTAAAAATTGGTGTTATAGCTGGAAAGATAAAAATAGACCAAAGATGAAGATGAATTTAAACCAAAAAAGAAGAATAAAACAATTCGATTTGATAATATCTTTTGTACCTGTAACATTCCATTAAAGATTATATTTCAATCCTCTCATAAAAATTGGTGTTTGAATAATTTCCAACTATAATATTCTTGTTTCTATTTCGGCTTACCAACTATTTATAGGGAAATAAATAAGAAAAGATGACAGACGAATAAAATGTCTGGTTCCTGGGAAACCGTATTTTTTGATTACAGACATAGATTAGTCTTCATGGTCTTGTGATAAAGTTTATAAGGAAACTTCTATGGATCATGGGAAAAGGATAAGGGAGAGAAAGAAGTTCCTTAAAGATTCACAACATTGTGGTTTAAGGTTTTGTAAGTGGCCAGATAAAAGGAAATCTCTTGGAAATAGTTAGTTTCCCGTATATAGACACTATCTTATATGATAATTTGACTTTCTGAAATCACAAAGTTCAAACCAATCAAAAGTAACCTCAATCTTTTACCAACATTTAAACACTAAGAACTACCTTTGCATGTCCTTCAAGGTTTATCCAAGTGGAATTTAATTGAAAATATTTTCGGTTAAAAATGAACATAGGTAAGGTATCTAGGAAAGGTATCATTGAAAATGCTATGAAGAAAAATGAAATACGGTGCGAAGAAGCTGATGAACTATATCATTTTTGTCCTGACATTTTATTAGACTGGACCAAAAACTGGACATGTTGAATATTATAAAAATATAGCAAAATTGCAATAATAAATTTAATTTGATTTGAAATTTTAGTGCGTTGTTAAAGAGTGTTTCGATTAATTTTTAGTAATGGTGTAGTATTTAACTGTCAAATGTATGCTTCAAAAGTGACAGATAGTCAAATAGAGGACTATTCAAAGTAAAATCTCTTATTGTAAAACCCTTCTTTTTAACGACTTTCAATACTTTAAGTGAAAACATTTATGCAATAATGTGTTTTCAATAATGTAGAATACAAATTCCATAGAGTTGGGAAACTTGTATCAGAAATTCAATCGTGAACAGTTTTTGAAAGATGAAACTTATGCAAAAATGTCATAAGAGTTTTTTTGCCTATTAAATTTCCTTTCAAAACTTATTTTGCTAGTTTTTGTATGTTGTAGGGTATTTGTAGTACTCGTGGCATGATGGTTATTGTGTTGGACTGTCATGCCAGAGGTCTTGGATTTAATGCCTGCCTGTGCCATCTAAAGTTTTTTTCATGGATACTGCCTCTTGCGAGGAATTGTTCGAATTGGGCTTAAAACTTTAAGTCACTAGGCCCTAGTTCTCAACGGACTGTTGCGCCACCTAATTTTGTTTAGGGTCGTTTTTTAATCTGGCAATATTTTTTTCTGAGTTAGTATTTTTGACGGCTATCATTTGATTTAGGCTGAGTTTCTTTATGCATTTTATATTTAATAGACTTAATTCTGCAGAACGTTTGAAAATTGTGCACATTTATTACCAAAACAATGGGCTAAGTTCGTGCTACGCATCAATTTATTGAAGAAAACTTTTGGTAAGCGCATTATCTCGTGTCGTTTCGTGGGCATGTGGTGTGATCTTCAAGATCGTGTGATTTAACACCGCTGAACTATTTTTTGTAGGGTTATGTGAAGTTGCTTGTCTAGACAGATAAATAATCAGCAAAAATAGGTCGAAAATTTGGCCTCTGAGCAGGAATTCATTCGAGCCACTTGTCAGAAATCATTTTTAAAACGTAATGAAAAACCCTCATCTTTATAATAAAACTAAATTCTTGGCCCAAACATTGAAAAATATGTATGTTATTTCTTTTTGAAAATCACAAGTCTTAAAAAACACTCCTTACATCAGTTAAAAAAATTCCGTGAACACCATAGGAGAAAAAAAATCCTTTCGGTATCAAACTTAAGATGTTTTGAGGTTGATGCCGAGCACAGGCTTTTAAGGTTAGGGACTGAAAAAATAAATCTTAAGTTATAAATTTAATAGAACACAAAAATAGCATTAAATTCTTAAATTATTATTCTTTTCTTTGGAGTTTTCGACTTATTTTTCGAAACCACAAAAATCACACTTAATTTCAAAAGCTCTTTTTCAAATTTGTTGGTGTTTCCAACTTGACGTAAAGTTGAGGACATCACTCGTTTGAGGGGAGATTAGAGCACTAATTTAGCCCAAAAAGATCCCTTTGATCTTTCCTCATTGGAATTTCGAAGCGGTAAGGTGAAATCTAAAAAATATGTCGAAATTCAAAAATTGATAACATCGAAACAGTATAGCTGATGAACATAGATAAGTCTCTGTAGCCAAAATTTTTAAACGTTTCGAAATGATAATTTATTTTCGACATACTGATTAATAATTTTGATACTAAAATAGAAATAATTGTCATTTTTGTGCAGTCTAATGTCTATTTCACTTTGTTATGATGTGCAGTACATGCATAAATGTCCTGTAAGTTGTATACATATTGACTTTTCTATAGCCTCTCTTCTTTTCACCTCCTTTCATCGTACGCCTGTGATATCAAACTAAGTTAGCTTATACACAACAAAAAGGCTTTCTCTTGTGGTTCATGTTGAATATCAAAACTTGTCGTAAAATTTTCCAAATTGCAGGTGGTGGATACGCATATATGTAAAAAAAACTTTTCTATTCTTTTTTTACAGAATTTGGTGAATCAGCTGAAGTGACATATTTTAATTATTTTCTAAAATTTTGCTATTCATAGTTTATCGATAATCGTAGAAAAAGTTAATCGAATGTCAGCAAAATGCACTGCACCATCGACATTTTTTCTGCCAACTCATTTTTATCTCTGATGGTATAATGTTCATAAAATCTAACTAAAACCGCACTTCACTTGAAATGATTTGTTTATCGATTCACATTTGAGCCAATTACAAGCAGAATCTCAGTTAAATTTTTAATTAAAACCACAACAATTATGGAGAATACGAAAAATTTAAGTTGAAATTTATCAAAATTGAATGTGAAATTGATAATTGAACAAATTTTTGATAAATCAAAGAACATATGGAAAATACACAAAAAAGCAACTGAAGCAAACGCGAACATTTTGCAAAAATTTAATTGTTAAATAACGATTTGACGTTTAATGTTAACAAACATGACAGCAATTTAAAGTGTATAATTCGATAATGGTAAGGAAGTTCAGATATCAATAATATTATTCCTTTGAAGGATTCACTTTAATTTAAAGAAAACTTTGTAAATATGTATAATATTGTCATGTTTGTTTTCATTCGCTGTAGCTGCAATATGGTGTCAAAAAACACTGCACGAGCTAATGTCACCGTAGCCAATTCATATTTGAGCAAATTGCAAACAGAAACTACAAATATTTTTGTTGAGATTTATCAAAATTGAATTGAATGAATTTCGAAAGAGATTTCCCAATAAAATACATTTTATATCATGGTTCAGGTATTTGAGAAAAATTAATTGATAAATTAAAGTTTGACGTTGAATGTCAGTTAAAAATGACAGCAATGTTAAGTATATAGGTGGAGAATGGTAAGGCAGTTCAAATATCGATAACATAGGTTAGTCAACGAATTCACTTATTTTAATGAAAAAATACGATTCCATTGAACTAGTTGAAAATAAAGTAATAAAAAGAGGCTGGGATGCGACCCACACTGATAACTTCCCATTCCGTCTGTCGATTTGTCTTGCTTAAAAGTTTGTCTATATGTATCAATTTTTACCAAATTTGCGTACTATTTTTTGTAGATTTTATTTTTTTATGAAAAAACGGACTGTTGGATTTTTATATCGAATGATATATGAATATCGAAAACAATATTTTCTGTGAAATAAAATAAGTTTGAAGCCAATATTTGTAGTTTTTGAAAAGCTATTTGAGTCGAAAGTAAATTTTTACCAAGTTTTAGTATTGTTTTTTTTTAGGTTTTTATTTTTTGGAAAAAAAAAAAAACTGTCAATTCGATTTTTCACAAAATTTTATCGAATGTTGAAAACAATATTTCTTATAAGTTGAAATTAGTTAGAAGCCATTATCTCAAATTTTTGAAAAGATATTTGAGTCGAAAATCAATTTTTACCAACTTTTGATAAATTTTTTTTAGGTTTTTAATTGTTTGTACAAAAGCTGTCAATTCGATTTTTTTCAAAATTTTACTGAATGTTGACAACAATATTTTTTGAAAGATTTAAGTAGTTTAAAGCCAATATCTCCAAGTTTTGAAAAGATATTTTTGTCGAAAATCAATTTTTACCAACTTTTATTAATTTTTTTAGGTTTTTATTTTTTTTTTAAACTGTCAATTCGATTTTTCTCAACATTTTTCAGAATGTTGAAAACAATATTTCTTATAAGATAAAAAAAGTTTGAAGCCTTAACCTCAAGTTTTTGAAAAGATATTTGCGTCGAAATTCAATTTTTACCAACTATGAGTACATTTTTTTTTAGGATTCTATTTTTTATAAAAAAAATTGTCAATTAGATTTTTCTCAAAATTTTATCAGATATCAAAAACATTATTCTTCATTGCACAAAATTGTTTTGGAGATGAAATCATATTTTGGTCGTAAAATTTTCGAGGTGACAATTTTTTTTTTTCAGTTTTTTTGATTTATAAAAAAAACGTTAATTGGATTTTTTTCCAAAAATATAATTGTTTTGTATTACGTTACAATATATATTATAAAATTTAATTCAAGTCTCTAGCATCATTGGTTCATGAGATATTTAGGTTTAACCAAAATTTTCACCTTTTTTTAAACTGCTATGGTAAAAAACCACCCACGCAATTTTCTTGAGAGCCCTTTCTGCATCTTTCTGCCTTATTATCTGTATAACAAAATTTATTTGAAGTCGATATCTCTTCTGGTTCTTGAGTTATGGAGGACGAAAAAAATGTCGCGAACGTACAGACGTACGAACGTACGTACACACGCACGCACAGACATCTTTCTAAAAATCTTTTATTTCGACTCGAGAAATGTCAACATTTTCAATTTGACAAATCGGACCCATTACAATAACTTCCTATGGGAAGTTAATAATGATAAATGTTTAACAAGTAATTCTGAAATTAAAGTACAAACAAAATAAAACAATGCAGCTATAATCCACTCAATGTTCTTTTTTTTTAAACAATATACTCGTCTATTACTTCAAACCGATAGTGAATCACTTTATTTTTGACACATGATGTCGAGTTTATCAGCCTTGTTCTGCTATTCGTTGGGAAAAAGTCAATAAAATGGGTTCTGTTTTGATTCAAAAATGTAAAATTGCCTTCAAATAAGCTTTTTTGTTTTGCATGAAATTTTGAACTGCTAGTGCTTACTTCATCTTTCTACACAATTGCGTGGTTCCGCGTTGAAAAAAATATTTTGTTTTCTCTGAAAAAAAAAAACACTTTTTTTTTTGTGCGTTGAAATGTTTTTTATCTAAAAAATACATAAAATGTTTTTAATTGTACAATGTTTTCTCTAAAATAACGAATCTGTGCTCATTGACTGTAACGTGAAGGTACGATTCATCAACAACAAAAGCGGAACCACGCTTTATTTTTTTAGGATGATAAAGTGGTGTTTTTGATTGTTAATATAAAATTGTAATTATTTTTATAAACGGTTTTCGTGTGTTCACCATGGTTGAAAATATGTATAATTTTGTTTTGATGCAGTATGGTTAAAGGGTGCGATTTCGAAGAGACAAATTTTTATGTTTCCTTGGAATTTCTGCACCAACAACTTTTGGATTAAACTAAAGTCTCATTTTATTTTTACCTTTGAATTAAACATTGTACATTTTGTTTTTGAGATTAAAAGGTACTAATTAGCTACGAAATGTATACCTTCAGGTTAACACCAAAAAATTCAAAATAAATCTTAGGTACAATCTTTAAAAATAAGCCACGCAATTAGTGAGAATATTTTCAAGACACCTAATATCCATTTTCAAAAAGGTCTTGGAATTATAAAAGTTACATATGTATCATCGATCCCAATTAATGTCTTAATTTTAAAGGAATAAAACTCATTAGTTTAGATGGGTCTATACAAACAAAAACCAAAGAAACACGTCTTATGAAATATAAAATAATGTATCACCACATAAAAGAAAATATGTACATATCCTTTAGAGATATGTACCTAACCTATACTCCTTCTCTTTTCTTGTTAAATAAAAATGTGTTTGGATTAAATTACATCCTTCATGGCTTTAGAAATATTAAAACTTTTGTATAAATACAACATCAAGGGAACAGTAACTTACGCCACTGTAGCCCATTTTGAATCATCTTTTTTTTATTATTTTTCTTTTTTCTTCCCCATGATTCTATGTTTGTGTGTTATGTTGTTGTCGCATATAAAAGGACTTATCCAATTTAATGCCCCAATGGTTAAAGCATCGAAGGACAATTCTCAATCTCCGTTGGAAAATACGAGCACTCACTCTCGACGACTCGTACTATATTCACAATTACCTATAAAGATACCCTTAATGTTTCATATCTATAACAGGATTGCCAGAATGGGCTTTTTATAGGAAATTGGGCTATTTTGTTTTCCAAAATTATCTACAAAAAATTTAGTGTGACAAACCAATCATAATTGGGCTTTAAGTAGCCCAAATCTAATCTTGAACGATTTTACCTATTAATTTTTGTTTGTTGCAATTTGCAATGGAAATTGTATGGCAATTAGGTTATTTTTTCGGCTCCGTGTTTTGAGTTACAAATATTTTTAAAATGGTCTATCGAGGTAGTTCAAGAATATTTTCCCTTTTGGGCTACTTTTTCGGCTCTGATTTTGAGCTACAATTATTTGTACATTTGGTTATTGACCTAGTTGAGCAACACTGTCTCTTTTGGGCTACTTTTTCTCTGAATTTGATTTGGGCTACAAATATTTGTATTAATTGGATTATCGAGCCAGTTTTGGACATGACAACCCTGTCTACGTAAAAGCAGGAATATCAAATCTTTTGAGCTATTATTTGCGCTAATTTCTCAGCTACGATTTTGGACTTAAAATGTTGCCTGCATAAATGAAGGAATATTTCCGGTTATTCTTTGGACTATTTTTTTGGATCAGAAAGAATATTTAGTATTTTGAGCTATTGTTTGTGTTTTAAAATTATGAAGACCTGCTACACAAATGAAGGAATATTTAATATCTTGATTTTTTATCTGGGCAACGTTTTCGGCTTCGGATTTTATTTCGGCCTCCTTTTTGGGTTTCGATTTTGAGCTACACATATTTTCAAATTGGACTATTGAGCTAATTTAAAACCCTGCCAACATAAATGAAGGAATATTTTGTCTTTAAAGTATTATTAGAGTTTTTTTTGTTGGCTCCGTGTTTTGTGATACTAATATTTTTAAATTGGCCTTTCGAGCTAAAATCGATCCGATTTTGGGCTAAAATATTTGTAATAATTTGACTATGAAGCCAGTTTTGGACATTACAATTCTGTCTACTTACGTAAAAGAAGGAATATTAAATCTTCTGAGCTATTATTTGGGCAACTCTTTCATCTACAGTTTTGGACTTTAAATGTTTTGGGCTATGGAGAGCTGCCTACATAAATGAAGAAATATTGCCGACTATTAATTGGGCTACTTTTTATATCAGATTTTGGGCTACAAGTATTTGTATTAAATTGGGCTATTAATCAGCTCAGAATATGACGTCCACGTTTACATAAAATAACTAATATTTAATCTGTTGAGCTATTATTTGTGTTTTATAATAAAGAAATATTTTATCATTTGAGCTACTTTTTGACTCTGATTTTGGGCTACAAATATTTGTATGTAATTTGATTACTGAGCCAGTTCAGGGCATGACAAATATTTTTAATTTGAGCTATTGAGCTTAGTTCAGGGCATGGCAACCCTTATCTTATAGTCTAGGTATACGTAAAACAACAGAACTGACACTATCAAATGTACTTCTTCATTGACAAAAAATTAACAGTTGTGATGTGAGGAATTTTGTGTTATATCTTTTCTTTTTCTCAAGGACCTTAAAGATTTAAGATATCTTTTCATAGAAATTATCTAAATCTCGAAGCAATGAGATGTTATTTTTGTTTTCGTTGTCGTTTTCGCTTCGTTGATGCTAATGCTAATATTCAATTTTGTCTTGATGGGGGTGGAGGTGAAGGTGATGATGTTAGCGATAAGGATAGGGATAGGGAAGGAGAAGGATTGTGTTGGGAAAAATGGTAACACCACCCATAAACTTACTATAGCACTCATACATTAATGATAATGGCTATGCCGCATTTTAGACACTGTGCCGTAACCATCACCATCATTGTCAGGCAAGTCGAAGAAGCCGTCATGCCGGGCTGCCGTGAAGCTTGGATTTCTTTTGTTAGCTGTTAACGTTGTTTTTTAGTCTTGTGTTTTTATTGAAAACAAAGTTCATGGGTAATGGAAGCAGTGCACAGCATTAATTATTTAAAAATGTAGCGCACATGGCAATGTTTACTATGAAAATGAGTCGACGATATTCGTAGCGTATATTTCGAACAACCGAAGTATCCATCAAAAACAAATAAAATACCAAAATATTTCAAAACAAAATGATGCTCTTTTCTCATCCTCACAAAGTTTTATTTAATTTAAGGTTTCTTTTAGCGCGTATACGAGTATATCGAGCTTTGGAAATCGATTACGTATGTATAAAGTACTCAACGAAGCAAATAAAAAGTAAGTTCAAATTGTGTTGTATTTTATTCTTTTCTATCGTGTTTTATAAGGAAAAGTATAAAGGTTGAGCACTATGAGCTTATATACAATATCCGGTTTGTTTATTCGCAAACGAGATGAAAAAACAACAATTTATAAGATTAGGTGAATAGCTTATATACAACGATATCCTTCAGGGAAATAGAAATGAAACTAGGTGTAAAATTGAGGATACATCGCACTTTGAACAACCTAATAAACGTTACGTGATGAAGTTTGTGTTTTTTTTGTATTCCCTAAAAATCTAAAGTATTTCATTTTGGTGTGTATTATTTTTTCTACCTAAACCCGCGCTTCTACTTTATTTCCTTTTTCATTTTATCAAACATCGATTCGATTTATTTTAAATTCCACTTGATCGAAGTGGAAAAATGTTGGTCACAAATTATTCACCTCACAAATATTTGCGCTTGACAACACTTTTTCTCAGTAAGTAATTAGTTCCGTGAATAGAAATGACATAGTAAATGGACCAAGGACTTCTTTGAATTAAATCAATGGTTTTCCCAAGTTGCATTCACAAAGTCCCCATGATTGAAGCTTTCTAAAGGTTTGTATACTGTCCATTGAATTTACTTTCGTTCATATACCAACATCGTTATCAGGTAAAGAGAGAAAAGGATACACAGTTGAATTAATTGATTTCAAACAAAGTAAAAGAGAAATCCTTTTATAAGACACGTGGGACTAAATAATTAGTGAGCTCTTTAGGTTATACACCTCAACTGGTGTATTTAAAACACACGCGCCTTTTTAATTAGTTCTTCTAAATCCAAACCACATAAAGTTTTAACGCATCACAAAACTTTTCACTTTTTTGTGTAAAACAGCCAACAGTGAAAGAAGCTAACAGAATCTGACACCGATACAAAACTTTTAAGTCAAATCACATGTAAATTAATTGATATATTATACATATCAATATTCTGGTTCTATATTCAATTGGTCTGAAGCAAAATACCCCACTTATTTCAACAAATCGAAAATCCACTGCCAATAATAGGATAATTAGAATTTTAATTAATTAAAAGTTTACAAATTAGCATTACCGATTTCTTTGGATTAGCCTCTATTGGTATCAGACTTATTTGGGGTGGTCTATCCACCGCCGCGCCGCCGTAAGACACGCGTAATTCCTGAGAACAACGAGGAATCGACACATTCGGGGCTTCGGCAACACTTTCACTTGCACCAGTGATATTTTCAGTGGTACGAACGAAACGATGATGCACAAGCATAGGCCTTTAAATATCTGTAACCAATCCAGTCTCTTCAAATTTTTTCACAATTTTGCCAATTGCTTGCGTAGTTGGAGGATTATGTAAGTCATAATCTCTTCTTAAAGCACGATATGTGAATGAGGCCAATCACCATTTTTGTATAGTAGGTTAAGTGTTAAGTGATAGTTAAGCTATCCATTTTCGTAAATGTCAGACTTTCAACACAAAAAAAAATTGGTTTAACAACTTAGTTTGACAGATGTCGAATTTCAGCCCTATAGGTTTGAAATCGCAAAATGAATACACCGTTACCAGAATTTTATGGAAAGAGTTTCTCTTTCAACGTCAAGGAGTGATTATCGACAATTAAGTCTTACCCCATTTGAAAACAATTATTTCAAAGATGTGTTTTTAGTTTTAGAAATGAGCTTGATTTTCAAAGTCAGAACTGAAATAACGCTTTGCAACCTTGATCAGAATGAAAATTTAATACGCTTTGTAGCGTTGTGTCCAATTTTACAGGAAATCCGAAGACTTTTTTTTTTAGCAAGTTTTCTTTCGTTAGAGGAATGCATCAATATTTTGAATGGTGAACGTGGTTGGAAACTTCTTAAAGAATATGTTTCTCACGCAAAGAGATATTTATTTAAATATGTTTTAAAGCAAGAAGTCACCACTACTCCTTTGTAAGTTAAGGTAAAAAAGAGGGTAGGATGCAATCCCCACGGATAACTTCCAATCCAGTATTATTCTTCTCACACCATGGTCTCGCCATATATATTAGGAATTATGATGTTGCATATCAACTTTTACCACAATACGGTCATTGTACCATCTCCCTTTTTAATTTCATGTTGTTAAAACTTTCCGTGAATAAGCACTATTGTTTTCTTTATCGGAGCCCAAACCTGGACAGAGTTTCAACTTCTCGGGAATTTGATGCTCTGCTGACTCCATACAAAGAATTGTCTCCCTGTATCCTCACACTGAAATCGTTATTACGGGCGATTTCAATGTTCACAATTCTTCGTGGCTTCGCCATTCGGGCCAGACAACGCCCGAAGGAATGTGTGCTGAGATTTTTGCTGAGTTTAACCATCTTACTCAGCTTGTCAATGAGCCTACTCGTATATCAGACGTTAACGGCCGAGTAGAATATACACTTGACTTGTTTCTCACTTCTGATCCTGATAAGTACACAATCAGTGTATTGACGCCTCTAGGCACATCGGACCACAGTGTCATATCTGCTAATTTCTCGTGTCAAACAAATCCAGTTAAAGAAAGAGCTCCAAAGAGAACCGTTTGGCAGTACGAGAAAGCCAGCTGGGACGGTCTCAATAATTTCTTCAGGATCTTTAACTGGTCCCTATGCTTCCTCGGTAGCGACGTAGACTCTAGTACAGATATGATTTCTTGTATGATTCATCTGGGAATGGAAACGTTTATCCCGAATAGGGTTAAAAGTATTAAACCCAAGGTTAAATCATGGTTCGACTCGAGCTGCAAAGAGGTTATCAAGGAGAAAGAGGTGAGCTTCCGGTGTTTTAAAGCCAACCCAACTGAGGAAAACCGGAAAAAGTTTAAGCAAGCTATTGAAATGAATCTATGGGGCCAATCTTTTTTCGTACTCGAACTGTGGCGAGAGTTCTTAAAGATATCAACATTCATAAATCCGCTGGCCCAGATGGTATCCCCGCTATTATTCTGAAGAGGTGTTCTTCCACACTAGCAAAACCACTGCGTAAGCTTTTCCATCTATCCTATTCTTCTGGGCTCGTTCCGAGTAGTTGGAAAACTGCATTTGTTCAGCCAATCCCAAAAAAAGGCGAATCTTCTTCTCCCACAAATTACCGACCGATAGCACTAACGTCCCTTCTTTCTAACGTCATGGAAACGCTGATTAACTATCAGCTTAAGAAATATCTTGAGGAACGGAAGCTTCTTAATGACCGGCAATACGGCAGTAAAAATACAAGTGTGTCCCCAATATACGAGTATACCCATCATTTTTTCATTTATATTTTTTTCCTAGGCTTTTTTTTTTATTTTTGTAGGAACTCGATCCAGTCTGTTAAGCAATTCCACTTTTTGTCATTTTATTGAAAAAAAATTTAATATTAATTATTTCTTCGAAACCGCTTAATTTGAACTTGAATAATTTTATCTGGTGACAGCAAAGTTTTGCTCTTCTTTAACTTAAATGCAATTTCGATGAAAATGCTAATTGATTATTTGCCTTTGAGAAAAATCTCTACAGTGGTTAAGCATCGGATCGGAATGGAACTTTTCTTTATATGAAGTGTAAACAATTCCATCTGAGTTGTTCATTTTCTTAATTTCCACCATAAACAGAATGTCATTGAAAATTTTCTTCCAGGAAATCTTTTGTTTGCCATTGAAGCAAATAATTTTCAATCAGCGAAATATTTTGCACTTGTTTCTTTTTTTGAAATCAGTTTTTTCTTCTTTCTTCTTCCTTTTTTGTTTTAAATTCTCTTTGATCAAATTTTTCTTCTTGTTGACCTTTTTTTTAACGCCATTGTCTTAAGCTCTTTGACCTGACCTTCAAGCTATAAAGCCATTATATTACACGATAGTTTTACGAAGGGATAATAAATTCATAACTTGAGCTTTCAACGAGATTACAATCAACTTAAGGACAGACTTTGAACGAAATATGAAGGTCAAACAAAAAGAAGGAAATACGAGAGGAAGGTCGATAAAGAAATGAGGAATAAAAAATGTAATCTACTCAAAGCGAGATAAACTTCAAGTTTATCAGTTTTCAATGCGTTTTTTTTGTATACTCGTATGTTCGTTTTAGATTAATTGCAGACTCAATCAAATTCAAGCTGTAAAATATCGAGAGAAGATGGCTATGAGCAGAAAAAGACATCCAATATAATATCAATTATAATTGCAGACTTCCTGCCAACTATAAAGTAACCCACTCAAGACTCATCACACACGGGTCGCATAATTTTGTGCTTTTTAAGTTCGATAAATGTGTGATTCAATTGGATATGATGTTGAGTGAAAGTGGTTAAATTAATTGAATATTAATATCCGGAACTTATGGGTTGTGATTATGATTTAAGTGGAAATATGAAAATTCTATGTGTAGGAAAGAAATTTATTCACTTTGGCTCATATACAGATACTCATATACAACTATGGTCAAAATAGTAGGGACATTTCTTATTTATTTTTAAGTTTATCTGTTTTCTTACTTGAGTAAAGTCTTTATATATCATGTTATTATGTCAAATTAATCAATAAATTAATTGTATGAGCACACAAACAATATTTGTTATAGATACAATACACTTAGTGTATAGAGATTTAAATGTCATTTAATTTCTCAAAATCAATTTTTGCTTTTGAAAATCTTTAGAGCGGTAATAAATTATAACTCTGTATACACACATTTCGTTTAAGATTTTTGTTTGGTATTCAGCTATTTAGGACTTATAAATAAACGTTTTAAAATTTAATTTGTATGGGAATGTTTTTTTTTTTTAAATATCGCATTTTGAAAAAAAAAACATTTTTTACAGTTTTTAAGAATCTAATAAGATCGACATTTTTAATCGTTAAATATGAATAAGACGTTATAAGAGCTTGTTCAAATAAAACAAATTACATATGTACAAAAATGTAAATTTTCGGAGAAAATTCAAAGTCTAAATAACATTACTGTGAAAGCAAAACAAAAATGTATTTTTTTAAATTGAAAGAAGCCAAGTTAAGAACAAAAAATTTAGAGTGACCTTTTTCAGATAATGCAAATTTTTAATTTTTTACTTAACACTTTGTGTGGTCTTACAATTACAATATAACAATTTTTTGTGAATCTGCTTAGGCTGTAGGGGCGAAGACAGCAAGAAGAATTTTTAATAACTTATATTTTGAAAGTAGATTGAAGAAATGAAATTAGAAGAGAAGATTGAAGAGAAAAAATTAGAAGAATCCAGGATAGATATCCGTTTAAAATTACTTTAAGAGACATAGTAACTTTAATAAGAAAACCTTAAGCTAATTTACATGCCATCAAAAATCAACAGTTAAGATTTGACACTCAAGTCAGCTCTAGAGAAGTTCTTGAAATTTTTCAGGATTTCTGCAAAAAAAAGCAGACGTACTATTTTTGCAAAAATATACTTATAAATAAATAAATTAGGTGGCGCAACAGTCCTTGAAAGACCAGGGCCTAGTGACTTACAACTCTCAACCATCCCTGTGTGCGAGTAATGTTGTCAGAGATGGAAGGGACCTACAGTTTATATGCCGAATTCGAACGGCTAATTTGAGAAAGCACTTTTCATGACAAGAATTACTCTTGGAGGATTTGTCAATTCCTCGCAAGAGGCAGTACCCGTGAAAAAAGTTAGGTGGCACAGGCAGGGATTGAACCCAAGACCCCTTGCATGACTTAAAGGCGTAAAAATGGCTGAAATGTTCTTCAAAGTATTAGAACTAAAATGTATTTAATAAACTTTACATATGAAGTTGTTCGTATTGATTCGATTTGCCGAATTGAAAAATTCGACATTTCTCAACGTTTTAAAACTATTAGAGTGTTTATCAAAGTTTTGTATGCATGTTTACGTTCTTTTGGTATACCTTTTTTTCGGCCGTATCTCGAGAACCCATAGAGATATCGATTTCAAAATAAAATATCAAACATTTCAAAAAGGCACTTCAACAAAATTAAGTAAGTGGTGTTTAAATTATATCAATTTTCGGAAAAAAACAACTCACACTTGTTGTTATAAATCAAAGAAAATATTGTGACCTCCAATATTTTACGAATTAACAAATTTTTTATTTTTTAACTCGGATATCTTGGTAACTTGATTTGAATTTTGTTGAAATAAGATTTAAAGAAAAAAATTCGAACTACAAAAATAGGTTCTCTAAAATTTTGCTCCAATGTTTCTTAGAAAAGTCGAAGTTCTACCGAAAATATTACTACACTGATTTCGAATAGGTATATCTCGACAGAAATCTTTCAATTTATTTAAATATAAAAATTAACTTGTCGCAGCAAATACTTTTTGAAATTTTTTAGCGGACACCAATGGGAAGTTATCAATGTTAGTCGCCTGCCAGCCTCTTTTTTAGAATTAATTGCAAAATACTCGTTAGTCACCCAATGTAAGAATCGTTCAAACCCGAATATCATAAAATCAATGTTTGAAATTGGAGTTGTCAGCATAATACCTAAAGGTACATTTGTTTGAGTGACAGTTTATCCAATTTTTGTTATGGATAGACAAATTTATGAAAAATTCGAATATTTTGAAATGCTATGTAATGCTTCCATTAAAAATATACCCCTTCTTAGATGACTTTTTCAGCAAGATAACGACTCTAAGTATATCGTAACGTTTTCGAAATTCTGTTTTTTTTTTTTTTTTAAATGGTTTTCTCAATAATTGTTCCTTAATCTCAGTGAAAATTGAAAACGAATCTTTGAAGAATTGTCACTGAATTGTGATACTCATTTTGTCAAGAAAAACCGTTAGTACGTAGCAGGCTTTGATTTTAATAGGGTTAAAATAAATATTTTTCAACAAATAAGACTATTTGGTATTTTATTTGTCGAAATGTATTGTTTTTTCATGGGGTTACATCTATTCAGAATTTTTGCCGGATACTTAAAGAATTATATTTAAAAAATATTTGATTTCGATCCGTTCATACGATCCGTTACGGCCGTTTATACTATTTCCGGTCTGTGGGTCGTACAGTCAGGGCCAGACAAAGCATAATGTGCAAGATGTGCAAATGCACAGGGCGCAGAATTCTGTGGGCGCATTACCCGGAGCAAGAAAATGTAATCTGATCTTGCGCAAACAAACATGTACTACTATTTCCATTTTTTAACCACAAAAATTCTTAAAATAATCTCAAAAAAACATGCATCACAACTGTCCTAAGTTATATCTTGCGCACTAAATAACATCACTTTCATTGTTGCATTCAATAAAAATTTAATTCAAGATATCGCAGAACTAAAAATCCTACCTACCTCAATTCCAAATATTTCACCCTGTTCGTATAAGAGAAAAAAAGAAAAACTCTCAACACAAAAAAGTTCCATGCAAGAGAAAAAAAGAAAAAAATCTCAACACAAAAAATGTCCATGTCCATGCCACCTCATATGTGCAAGATTTATTTCATGCACACTGAGTCCCAAAATTAACTCACATTCAGGTACGGTGCGTGATACAAAACCTGCATGTTCTAGCCCATACGATTCAATATGAATAAGTATTTTGCTTCGTCATACCAAAGACCATATAACAAGTATATGGTCTTTGGTCATACTCTCTATGTTAATTTTGGGACTCGGTGTGCATGAAATAAATCTTGCACATATGAGGTGGCATGGAAATTTTTTGTGTTGAGATTTTTTCTTTTTTTCTCTTGCATGGAACTTTTTTGTGTTGAGATTTTTTCTTTTTTTCTATTGTACGAACAGGGTGAAATATTTGGAAATTAGGTAGGTAGGTGTCTTTGCTACAAATGGTCAATGGATATGCAAGTTTTCTTTTTTGCACACTGAGTATCGAAACTAACATGGGAAATATTAAAAAAAAAAACTTATTTGATCAGAGCGTACAGGTTTTCTTATTGCACACTGTGTAAGAGTTAAGTGCCTGATTACAGGAGATGAAATTTTTAATAGAATGGAAAAGGAGCATAGAGCTTAAAAATTAAAGAGGGATGATTCTATGTGGAGTCGAATTGTTCTTGCGCAGGCAGTTTGTGTTTTTTTTTTTTTGAAAGTAACTGTTGTAACGGCTACTTTTAATGTATGTATGTATGTATATCTAGTCTGGTGCAGAATGCAGATTGTTTCAATTGTTATTTCGCTTTGTTGGTTAATTAATATTAAATAAATAGCTATCAGTTTTTAATAGCAGTGACGTATTTTGTGACAAGACCGTAATGTGACTGACTCAGTTGATTTTAGACAAGCTTGAATTACATGAAATTTTAATAAGTAGGTAACTGTCAAAGCCAAAGTTATGATAATGGTTCGAAAATGAAAGGAAAAGAAGCGGGTGTTCAGAATCGAATTCGAACCCTGGAACCAAGAGCATTTTTCGTTCCATGTTGCTCGCATTCCTTAAATTTAATGGTTAATGATGCTGCTCGGTGCTCATTTTATGAGTAGGTATGTTCAATTAACCGAGCGTATTGCTAGTTCCCTAGGAATACCAAATATGTTTCCTATAGCTTCATCATTGCGATCTTAACGGAGAAAAATACTTGATGCTGATGAATGTCCTGAAACTATATTAGACCCGAAACAAAGATTTAAAGTTGAGTTTTTTTTTAAATACTTGAAAGGTTTGATACGTATAGTATCAATTTTTCATTTTTAAGTAACATAAGCGAATGTTTAAAAAATAAAAATGTACGTGCTTCATGCCTTAATTTGCAGAATGTTTTAACATAAAGTAGTTTTAAAGATTTAGATGGAGAAGAATTGTTTCAAGAGTTAACCGTAATATCCCAGCTTGTTACACCACAGAGCTCAAGTTTAGATGTGTTAAATTTTATTTTTAGTTCAAATCTTGAAGATTTTGCTCCGAATTTAGTAACTGCTCTCCAAATCCTTAATACAATCCTGGTCACGGTAGCTTCAGGAGAACGTAGTTTTTCTAAACTTAAAATTATTAAAAATTATCTTAGGACAACCATGACTCAAGAGAGATAAGTAGGTTTATCTATATGTCCATTGAAAAGAAGTTATTAAATTCTTTAGACTTTGATGATCTCATTTCTCATTTGCAAATTGTAAGGCCAGAAAAGTAAGTTTAAAAGTTTAAAAGTTTCCCCTCTGCTCATTTTTTCGCTGCGTTTTAGTTTAATGTTATAGGCCTCCTGGGGATACCTCAATAAAAAAAAAAGCGTTGAAAGTCTACCTCCTGGGTAATGTGGGAAAGGCTTATGCTTGTGTATCAGTTTATATGTAAAAAAAATATAAAAAAGGGGCGCTTTCTACAAATCTTGCACAGGGCGCAAGTTTGGCTGGGGCCGGCCCTGCGTACAGTATATATGTATGTATACTTGAACCGTGTTTTTCTCATAATACCTTTACATCAAAATTGGTGACTACGATATCTTAAATCGAGGTGAACCTTGAAATTATGCATATACTTTTTTCTCTTATATCAGAAGGCAGTCTTTGATTGAAGGATTTTTTTCGAAACATCAAGTTAAATTAATTGATTTTCAACCAAAATCTAACTTTTACTTTTTTCAAATATTGATAATTTTTCAAATCCTTCGTTTATAGAAAATACATTACAAAAACTTATATGTATTTTCTATACCTAAACAAAAACTTATATATATATGTACATATGTATTGTATATGGTTCTGCAAAATCGTATGGTCACCTCCTAGTGGTGGCCGCTAGATAGCTGAAAGGTGAACTAACGACGAACGTTGGATCCATCGGATCCAGAGCTATGACACCTGACTTAACTTCTCAGGAAATATGAGCAAAAGACCAAATATCGCTCTGCAGAACCAGCTCCAACTATCTCAGTCATGCGCAGGCCTCACAAGCCGGCCATTAAAGGAAATTTTAAAGTGTGATGAAAACAAAAAGTAATAGCCTCGGATGAACGGACTGATAATGTTTACAACCCCCTCCCCCGCAAACGAAAAATGGACAACGATTTACGTGTATGTACATGGAATGTGCGTACACTCAACCGGCCACGCAAAGCAGAGCAGCTTGCCGATGCCCTCGCCGAACTTAAAGCTGATGTGACAGCCCCCCAGGAAATGCGATAGAATGGGCCAGGCAGTAGGAAGATTGAAGGCTGTGATTTCTACTATGGGAAGTGTCTACTCGATGGGAGGAAGCGCTTATTTGGATGTGGTTTTGCTGTCAGAGGGAAACTAAGGCAAAGAGTTTTAAGCTTTCGGGAAGTGGGCAAAAGAGTGACGACAATCCGCATTAAGGCCAAATTCCACCACCTGAGCCTTATCAGCGCGCATGCCCCGACGGAAGAGAAGGATGACAATACCAAAGAAGAATTCTACGAGCTCCTCGGAAGACATAGCCTACACGACATTACGTCTGGAAACGGACTCAGGCTTATCGACTTCCTAGCCGAGAAAAACATGGTGTTGAGTAGCACCAGATTCCCTCGCCCAGATATCCACAAAGGTACTTGCTGGTCCCCCGATGATCGAACATGCAACCAAATCGATCATATTGCTATTGACGGAAGACACTCCTCTAGCATACTCGGCGTTCGTACGTACAGATCAGCCAACATAGATTCCGACCACTACCTAGTTGGTGCTCAACTGCGCGTACGAATATCCATGGAAGCTCTTGGGCGAACAACAACCTCGAGGAGAAGATTCAACGTTCGAAGACTGCGGCAGGAGGATACCGCCAATGCCTTTGCCGAGCGAGTATTCCTAGAACTTGCGAGAAACCCTACAACGGACGAGATGTGCCCAGATACCCATTGACAGCTTTGCAAACAATCCATCAGGAATGCTGCAGAAGAGGTGCTAGGTTTCTCACAGCCGCCACCAAGGAACCCCTGGTTTGACTCAGAATGTGCTCAGGCAAACAAAGCCACACAATATCTTGGATATGCAGATGACATCGACATTATGGGAAGAACCAAACGAGCCGTGACGGGTGCCTTCCCTAATATCGAGTCTGAGGTGAAGAAAATGGGTCTTGACATTAACGAGGACAAAACGAAGTATTTACTGTCGTCAAAAAGAGTCGATTCACACCGTAGACTTGGTCAAAACGTGCCAATTGATAGATATAACTTCGAGGTGGTAAACGAATTTGTTTATCTGGGCACTGCTGTTAATTCTGCAAATGACATCAGCGCGGAGATCAAACGTATAGAATTACTCGTACCCTTGCTAATCGCTGTTTCTTTGGCCTAAGCAAGCAGTTGAGGAATAAGGCCCTATCGCGAAGTACCAAAGAGACACTTTACAAAACTTTAATCATCCCAGTCTTGCTGTATGGTGTAGAAGCATGGACCCTCTCCCAGGCGGATGAAGGATATCTTGGTATCTTCGAGAGAAAGGTTCTGCGTACGATCTATGGTCCGGTTTGTGTCGACAGTCAAAGTAACATCTAGCGGAGAAAATATAATCAGGAGTTATACGAGCTGTACAGCGACTTGCCACTGGTCAAAAAACTGCGTTTTCAACGCTTAAGATGGCTAGGGCATGTCGGGCGAATGAACATCGAAGCTCAAGCCCGTAAGGTATTCAACGCCAAGCCTGAGGGAACAAGAAGCAGAGGCAGGGCTCATCTCCGGTGGAATGATCAAGTTGAGGCCGACGCACGTCAACTTGGTATTCGAAATTGGAGGCAGCAAGCTAGAGATCGCGTAAGCTGGCGAAAGTTATTACTTGAGGCCCAGGAGCACAATGCGCTGTAGCGCCAAATAACTGTATGCTATATTTTTTATCATTATTTTTATACAAATAAAAAAATAAAATGGTTAAACATAAGGTTTGTTGAGTTATACAAGTTCTAAGTACATAATTACTAAACAAAATTATATATTGTTCCTATTATTTTGGCCACAGCTGTATGCGTACATTACTATTGAAATATGCATGAAGATGACATATGAGGGATTGTTCCATGATAGATGAATGATTTGGAGCCAGATATTTTGGTTGAACACTTTTCTTTCAGGAATACATTTCTTCGGATATAAATTTTCATTAAATATTAATGAAATGTGTTATTTTTATAAACAAACGTACATACATACATTGTTGTTGTCAGTTGGAATGAAAGAGGTTATTTTGGAATCCAAGCATAAATATCTTGTTGACAATTTTTGTAACAATATAAATGGCAAAGAAAGCCCCGAAAGTAGGTAAACTTTGTTGTATACGGTAGTATGAGATTAAATAAGAAGAAATACTTAAAGTAGATAATAAGAGAATGCTTAAGAAGCGTTTTTCGTATGAATTTATATAAGCATAGAGCTAAATACGAAAGTTTGGAATAATATTTCTTAAATAACCTAGAATTATGAGAATTCCGTCTATGGAAAAATTATAAAAAAACAAGTCTTTGTTCAGTTTTTTTTTTTATATATTTTCTTTTAGTCGATGATAATTTTTTTGCACGAAAATAATCCAGAATAGTCTGAATTTAACGTTCCAAGAATTTATCCCAGAAAAATGTCTATTCTTCTACTTGGAATTATATGAATTGTATTACGAGTGTTAAATTTAAAATTCCAAAGCACAATAAGTATCATCTTAATAATAGTATCTACTTAAAATTCGTTATTATTGCAATATTATGAAAATAGAAATAAATTATTGAATTACCATTGTTGTTAGAATTGGAACTTTAAAGATTGTTCGTGTTCGCTGTTTGTTTTCTCGTGTATGGGCTTGTATGCGAACCGCTCGCTGTTGGCGAAAATTTTCGATTTTCTCATGTTCGTTAGCTGTCATGTTCGTCGTGTATGGCGATGTTCGCGAACAAATTCTCATTTCTCATATGAATATCGTCGAGTGAGCATTACGGAAGATGGCAACTGTAAGTCATACTCTTATAAATATTTTTAAATCTTGTGATGTTATCTCCAGTTCTTTCAATAAATTAACATGAGAACGAATATAAAGTTTCGGAAGCCAGTCTTTCATACACAACCTTTTTAACTTCCCATAGGAAGTTATTGTAATGTGTCCGATTTGTCAAATTGAAAATTTTGACATTTTTCGACGTTTCAAGGCCCCTAGAGTCGAAATAAAAGATTTTTATCGACTTCAAATACATTTTGTTAGGTATACAGATAATATTGCAGAAAGATGCAGAAATTGCTCTCAAGAAAATTGCGTGGGTGGTTTTTTTTACCATAGCAGTTTAAAAAAAGGTGAACATTTTTGTTAACCCCAAATATCTTATGAACCAATAACGCTAGATACTTGAATTAAATTTTATATTCTATATTGTAACGTAATACCAAACAAGTATATTTTTGGAAAAAATCCAATTAACGGTTTTTTTTTACAAATCAAAAAATTTTACGAATAAAAAATGATTTTATTTCCAAAACAATTTTGTGAAACGAAGAATAACGTTTTCAACATCTGGTAAAATTTTGAGAAAAATCAAACTGACAGTTTTTTAATAAAAAATAAAAACCTAAAAAAAAAGTTGGTAAAAATTGAATTTCGACTTAAATATCTTTTCGAAAATTTGAGATTATGGCCTCTAAGTAATTTTATCTTATAAGAAATATTGTTTTATATTCGGTAAAATTTTGAGAAAAATCGAATTGACAGTTTTTTTTACAAAAAATGAAAACCTAAAACAAAAAATTAATAAAAGTTAATAAAAATTGATTTTTGACTCAAATTACTTTTCAAAAATTTGAGACATTGGCTTTAAACTAATTTTATTTATTTATTTTTATTTTGTTCACATAAGTGAATTGCCATAAGGGCAACTACTTGCGCTTGTTTTTCAGACATCCTTCTTTCTTGAACAATCGTCCCGAAATGAATGTTCGTCGTTGTGTTCGTCGTGTGTGGGCTAACGCAAACGAACATGTTCGCTGAGCATGTTCATCGTGTATGCCTAGCTTAATTCGACAGAACACTGTTTATAAAAATACCGGTAGAACAAGAAAGGCATGAATCATAACGGCGGTGTTCTAATGACTTAATTGTTTCGGCTATAGTTCTATCACCTATTATTTTCAAAACTCATCTATCTATCTTTCTCTCAATATTATGATGAAAAATGTTTCATAAAAGAATCCAAAATGTATTTTTAGGAAAACGTAATTAACCAAAAATATTGTTGAACATGTTTTTTGTCCGACCCACGCTGATACTTTTAATTTTTAAAAGTATAGCAATGTGAGTTTTTGTAAGTTTAAAAAAAAAAAAACTTATCCTTATGTGTTAAAGACGTTAAATCAATTTGATAAATTTGTTTGCTTTTTAAGAAATTATATCAAGTTTAAACAATAAAATTTTGGATAAGATAAAATAAGTTCGAAACCGATATCTTTCCTCGTTATAATGATTTTGAGTCGAAAACCACTAGAAGTCAAAAACGTTATTTTTCTATGCATACAAAATACTAATATAGGTAATAGCATTTCTCCTTCGTGACTTGTCCAAGATGAAAAATATTTATATTTGCGACATAAATATACGAACTATGTAGTATATGTTATATTGAGGGTGGAAAATTTAGTTTTTCCGTCGGCTATTTGGTCACTTTATTTTGGTAAAGAAAACAAATTCTTTAACTTGTCCCGACGTTTCGGCAAGGATTGTTGCCTTCTTCAGGGGAACTTTATTTTATGAAAACAGAAATAGATAAACTTATAAGTATGCACAACAATTATAACAAACAGTATATTAAACATACATTCAAGTTTGAAGTTATGTCATTAAATCAAAATAGGATATAATTACAATTATAAAAACTGTAGCAACTTCTTCGTATGAAGATTTGTCTTAATTTGAAAATACAAAATTTGTGTGTTAGGATTTAGAGGAAATGAGATAGCAATATATTGATGAGATATCTTGTGTGTCTTGTTTTCTATTCATGTTATTTTTATTGTTAAGGATGTGTAAAGTTTCTAGTGTGTATCTCTTGGAGATGTGTTTTTCGGTTTGAAGAACCTCGGCACCGTCAAAGTCTGGATGATGTCCATTTTCAATCGCGTGTAATGCAAGAGCTGTTTTGGCTGGGTTATTGTTTTTAATGTCCGATTTGTGATTTGAAAGACGTTGTCGTAGAAGTTGTTTCGTAGTTCCAATGTAGCATAGGTTGCATGGTTCTTGAGATTTACCCTTACAGTTTATTTTATAGATTACGTCTGATTGTTGGTCTTTTTCAGTTTTTGCTATTAAATTTGAGAAGAGGTTTCCAAGTGTCCGGTTCGATTTGAAAGCTAATCGGATGTCTTGAATATTATTTTGGATAGCCTGTTTGAAGTTGTCTGTGAGCTTTGGAATGTATGTTACGCTGTTGAAAAAGCCATTATTTGTTGGTAAATCATCAGGTTCCTTAGGTCTTCTATATTTGTGTTTTAAAAATAATTCCCGGATTATCGTATTAGGGTATCCATTGTCTCTTAGTATGTTGGTTATTCGTCTCTCATTAGTCTGGTGGAATTCTTCATCGCTGATTGTGAGTACTTTGTGAATCATATTGTAAGCTGTATTTATTTTGATGTGTTTGGCATGGTTAGATCGAAAATTGGTCAGTCTACCTGAACAGGTATCTTTTTGGAACCAGTCAAACTTTAATTTATTGTTGTTGCGAATAATTTTGATGTCAAGAAAGGATATTGCACAATTATTTTCATGTTCTACGGTGAATTGTAATTTTGAATGAAATTTGTTGAGTGTTTGAAGTACGTCATCAATATAGTTTTTGTCAATTATTGCGAAAATGTCATCCACATATTTGGCTATGAAGCTTGGTCGGTTTGGTGAGGAATCAAAACATTGGTCAAGTAAATGGTCCATAACAATATCTGCAATCGTCGGTGAAAGTGGATTACCCATCGGCATACCAAAAATTTGTTTATAGATGTCCGTTTTGTATTGTAAGTAGTTGTTCTCTTTCAGACAAAAATCTAGAACTTCTAGAAATTTGCTTTGGGTCATTTTAGTGTGTTTGCTGATTGTAGTCCATTTTGTTTTTAATAAATTTATTGCGAATTGTGTTGGGATGTTTGTAAAAAGGGAAATTACGTCGAATGAAACTAAAACTTCATTTTCCTTGATGTTGATTTTTTTCGCCTTGTTTACAAATTCAAAGGAATTTCTTACAGTGTATTTCGAGTTGTTTGTAATACATTGTAAAATTCTACCAACAAATTTGGACAATTCATAGCACGGTAATTTCATAGACGATATGATCGGTCGCATGGGCACATCTCTCTTGTGTATTTTCGGTAGTCCATAAATCGAAGGGAGTTGTGCGGTGTATGTTGTCATTTTTGTTTTTTCTTTATCATCTACTATTTTGTTGTTGTGTAACCATTTGACTATATTATTATTTCGGGTTTGAAGTGTTGTTGTTGGGTTTTGTCTTACACGCCAGTATGTACTTCGGTCTGATAAGAGATGACTCATTTTTTCGTCATAATCTTCTCGCATCATCGCAACAGTAACATTACCTTTGTCAGCTGGAAGAATCACAATATTTTTGTGCTTTCTTCCAGCTGACAAAGGTAATGTTACTGTTGCGATGATGCGAGAAGATTATGACGAAAAAATGAGTCATCTCTTATCAGACCGAAGTACATACTGGCGTGTAAGACAAAACCCAACAACAACACTTCAAACCCGAAATAATAATATAGTCAAATGGTTACACAACAACAAAATAGTAGATGATAAAGAAAAAACAAAAATGACAACATACACCGCACAACTCCCTTCGATTTATGGACTACCGAAAATACACAAGAGAGATGTGCCCATGCGACCGATCATATCGTCTATGAAATTACCGTGCTATGAATTGTCCAAATTTGTTGGTAGAATTTTACAATGTATTACAAACAACTCGAAATACACTGTAAGAAATTCCTTTGAATTTGTAAACAAGGCGAAAAAAATCAACATCAAGGAAAATGAAGTTTTAGTTTCATTCGACGTAATTTCCCTTTTTACAAACATCCCAACACAATTCGCAATAAATTTATTAAAAACAAAATGGACTACAATCAGCAAACACACTAAAATGACCCAAAGCAAATTTCTAGAAGTTCTAGATTTTTGTCTGAAAGAGAACAACTACTTACAATACAAAACGGACATCTATAAACAAATTTTTGGTATGCCGATGGGTAATCCACTTTCACCGACGATTGCAGATATTGTTATGGACCATTTACTTGACCAATGTTTTGATTCCTCACCAAACCGACCAAGCTTCATAGCCAAATATGTGGATGACATTTTCGCAATAATTGACAAAAACTATATTGATGACGTACTTCAAACACTCAACAAATTTCATTCAAAATTACAATTCACCGTAGAACATGAAAATAATTGTGCAATATCCTTTCTTGACATCAAAATTATTCGCAACAACAATAAATTAAAGTTTGACTGGTTCCAAAAAGATACCTGTTCAGGTAGACTGACCAATTTTCGATCTAACCATGCCAAACACATCAAAATAAATACAGCTTACAATATGATTCACAAAGTACTCACAATCAGCGATGAAGAATTCCACCAGACTAATGAGAGACGAATAACCAACATACTAAGAGACAATGGATACCCTAATACGATAATCCGGGAATTATTTTTAAAACACAAATATAGAAGACCTAAGGAACCTGATGATTTACCAACAAATAATGGCTTTTTCAACAGCGTAACATACATTCCAAAGCTCACAGACAACTTCAAACAGGCTATCCAAAATAATATTCAAGACATCCGATTAGCTTTCAAATCGAACCGGACACTTGGAAACCTCTTCTCAAATTTAATAGCAAAAACTGAAAAAGACCAACAATCAGACGTAATCTATAAAATAAACTGTAAGGGTAAATCTCAAGAACCATGCAACCTATGCTACATTGGAACTACGAAACAACTTCTACGACAACGTCTTTCAAATCACAAATCGGACATTAAAAACAATAACCCAGCCAAAACAGCTCTTGCATTACACGCGATTGAAAATGGACATCATCCAGACTTTGACGGTGCCGAGGTTCTTCAAACCGAAAAACACATCTCCAAGAGATACACACTAGAAACTTTACACATCCTTAACAATAAAAATAACATGAATAGAAAACAAGACACACAAGATATCTCATCAATATATTGCTATCTCATTTCCTCTAAATCCTAACACACAAATTTTGTATTTTCAAATTAAGACAAATCTTCATACGAAGAAGTTGCTACAGTTTTTATAATTGTAATTATATCCTATTTTGATTTAATGACATAACTTCAAACTTGAATGTAAGTTTAATATACTGTTTGTTATAATTGTTGTGCATACTTATAAGTTTATCTATTTCTGTTTTCATAAAATAAAGTTCCCCTGAAGAAGGCAACAATCCTTGCCGAAACGTCGGGACAAGTTAAAGAATTTGTTTTCTTTACCAAAATAAAGTGACCAAATAGCCGACGGAAAAACTAAATTTTCCACCCTCAATATAACACTAAAAGTGGTCAATACAACAAATCATATGTAGTATATGGCAAGTTTTGCATTCGTAAACAATTTCGAACTCGAGATTTTAAAACATGATATTACGATGGTAGAGAAGTCGAAAAAAGTGGGTCCCCTGATTCCGTCCGCCTGTCTGTCTACCCTGGCCACTACAGCGATAGCATTGGGATGATTTATTTCAATTTTAGAAATTAAGATTTAGAAACAAATTGCATTAGGGTGTTTTTTCATTTTTTTAAACATTAAAATAACAGTACTCCCCATACAAATTTATTGGTCAAAAGTCCAAAATTCGAATTTTCCCAAAAACAAACCAATTTGTTTTTTAAATTTTCTCAAATTTGTTTTATCTTAATTTGACTTCTTTCAATATAAAAAAAAAACTTAACTTTTGTATTGCTTCAGAAGGGTAGCCTCCATAGAACCGTTATCTTGTTTTTAAGTTTCCTAAAGTACTAATCAACCGATTACAATAATTTGTCTGCACAAGCTCTTATACTGCCTCAAGTATATTTGATGATCAAAAATGTCCTATATTTTGATTTTTTGATTTTTTAAAAAATATTGAATTTTTTTTCGAAATTCGATATCTTGAAAATGGGTCATATTTTTTTTACGAAATTAAAATGTAAAACGTATATGGATAAGTTCTAAATAACTACATAACAAAAATATTTCAAACTAAAATTGAAAAAATGTGTATACATACGAGAGGTCCTTAGAGTCTAAATAAAACATTTTTAAAAATAAAACATTGGTAAAAAAACCACCCATTCAATTTTCTTGTATTGTTATCTGTATAACGAAATTTATTGGAAGTCGATATCTACACTGGTTCTTGAGATATGGACAACGAAAAATGCTTCCCGAACATATGGACGTACGGACGTACGAATGTACGTACACACGAACGCACAGACATCTCTCTAAAAATCTTTTATAAGGACTCTAGGGACCCTAAAACGTCGAGTAATGTAAACATTTTTAATTCGTCAAATCGGACCGATTACAGTAACTTGCTATTGGAAGTTAACAGTTAAGATATTGGCTTCAGGCTAATTTCGTCTTATGAAAATATAGTTTTCGACATTTTGCTGTTGTTTTTTACATTATTTTTTAAATTATTAAAAAACTGTCTGCTGATTTTTTTTTAATTCATACAAATTTTGTATGTTTGAAATAAAACTTTTTTGGATGTGCATACATTTTTTTAAAAAATAAAATGATTAATGCGTAGCTAGCTTCAAAAAATACAAATTTTCAAAATACAAAAATGACATATCAAAGTAACTTAAACAAAACAGGTTTTTTGTCGCTGATTTTAAAAATGATTCTTTATTTTATTAAATTAAAATTATAGAAGTAATGTTTTTAAGGAATTTTGTTTAAGGATTCATTTTTAAAAACAATTATTTTGTCCGCATAAATTTAAATTAAAATTTTTTAACAAAAATAAATTTTGAAAAATGCTACTTTATTTCAAAAGCTCAATAAAGTCTAAAAAGTTAATTACCCTTTTGCGGTACAACCTCAAACCCTTAAGCCCTTAAGTTTTTGAATAAAGGCTTAGAATTCTATACTTTTTACGAAGTCCAAAAAACGCAGCAAAACATTTCTAACTGTAAATTAAAAATGAATCCCATTGGTTATTTTCTTATAATTTTGAATGATAACTTTTTATTCTAACACCAAAATTTTTTCAACAACAAACATAATTTGAAAACAAAATATTAAAAAACATTTTCGTCCCTTGTCTAAAACAATATGTTAGATTACTGCGAGCTTAATTTACAAATTCAAACTTTTTCCAAAACTATTTTTTGCGTTTTAAGTTAAGGATACTCGATTTTTAAATTTTAATATAATTATGTATTACATATTTATTTGCAAAAATACAAATACAAAAATTTAGAATTGTTTGAACTTTTTCTAGATAATGTTTTGCTTTTATTAATATTTTTCTCCAGTCGAATTCCAATTTCGTTTTTTTTTTCTATCCATATCGATTTTAATACTAATCCATTGTGAGACATATTAGCACAGGAAATATCTTTTAAATTCAAATATTTTTATAAATATATTTTCCTTTTCTAACCCAAAAAATATTTCATGCAATGAATTATTTATTGGCTTTAATTCAATCAAGTATAAATTGATTTGCTCAAACTGATTTAATGAAGGATAAATTCTTTAGTTCTGTAAATTCCATTTCGAAGTCAATACTTCAAATCTGACATTTATCTTAAATTTCTCTTCTAATTCACTGCTATTTCAATGCCATCAACATTTCATCCACAAAAATATAAACAAAAGAAATATATATATTAATAATTAATTCCTTATTTATTATTTATCAAATCTTTTGTACATAAACATTCAACGAACTCACAATTCGATTTATTGCAGATATTTTTAAAATTCAATGAAATAAAAAAAAAATTAAATATTCTTAATGAATATTGTTTGAATATCGATTTGAAGAGAAATACAAAGGAGATAATTTTTAACTTCCAATAGGAAGTTATTGTAATGGGTCCGCTTTGTCGAATTGAAAATTTTGGCATTTCTCGACGTTTGAAGGCCCTAAAGTCGAAATAAAAGATTTTTAGAAAGATGTCTGTGCGTGCGTGTGTACGTACGTCCGTACGTTCGCGACGTTTTTTTCGTCGTCCATAGCTCAAGAACCAGAAGAGATATCGACTTCAAATAAATTTTGTTATATAGATAATAATGCAGAAAGGGCTCTCAAGAAAATTGCGTGGGTGGTTTTTTTTACCATAGCAGTTTAAAAAAAAGGTGAACATTTTGGTTAACCCTAAATATCTCATGAACCAATGACGCTAGAGACTTGAATTAAATTTTATATTATACTAGCTGACCCGACAAACGTTGTTTTGTCATATAAAAATAATTTCTAGAGAATATTTTGCTAGAAATAAGTAACTAACTTATTGTAAGTGTGTAAGGATGTGGTATATAAGTGGGAGAGGTGTAGAGAACTGTAAACGGTGTAAAAAATTTTTTTTAGTTTATTAAAATTAATTCTTTAAAATTATATACATATCGCTAATTATGACAATACTACAAAAAAACAATATCAATCCCTTAATCAACAGAGTGTACAATATTTTGTGTGATCCCATCTTTCGCCAATACAAATTAACTGGATGGTTTGCCCACTGGAGAGCACGCCACGTATAATTGTCCATGTGAAAAACATGAAGTACTCAAATCTAAGCCGCAGGCAGACATCGTTTGGCCTTGAGACTTATTGATAGCCATTGCAAATGCCAATTTAATTGGAAATTGGAGGCGTTTGAATTGAATTGGCACATCTGTGGGTATAATAGGGATTCACGGTAATAATATATTTTCACCTCGGAATTTGCCATTCAGAATTATGGCTTCGATAACATTTTTCATTAATTTTGTAATTACTAATCGCGTGCCGTTGCACAACCGTGGTGGGTTCAAATTACAAAGCAAAATTACCGGAGATCCAACCTTCAGTTGTAAATTATGCGGTGGCATGCCAGGTAAATCCAATGAGTTCAAAAACTCAGTTGGATAATTTACAGCTTCGGTAGCATCACAAATTGTATTAATAAATTTGTATGACACCAAGTCTCCTGGTAACAAATGTTGTATCTTGAGATTTAATTGGTTGACATCCACATTTTTTGCTGCTAAAATTGCTCTTTCTGACAGCCACTCCTGATTTGTATATTGTCTGTGCACATCGGGAAATATCTGGTGAATGAGAGCATCTTGTGAATCAATAATCGTGCAGAAATCGACCGGTAATTTTATGCAGTTTCATCTGTGGTAACTTTTGCGTCGCCTATATTTAACAGTTGTTTTGATAATGTTTCAGCGGGTGGATCTTGAAGCATTTGAACACGCATATTTACTTTCAGTTGCACTTTTTCAACATTACGCCGCATGGCGATAATTTTAACACGCGTTGATCTCATCAGCGTACGTTGATTGCGGAATAACGGGAAGTCTTTGTCTGGAATCACCTGAAAGTAGTAATAGTGTGCCGCCAAATAGTCTGTCGTTGTTTTTTATATCTTTCAATGTCCTGTTTAACACCTCAAGCGAATGTGGATAATTTTACATTGTTTCAGCACTGTGGTGATGGATGATTGTTTTTTTATATTGCACACCGCGTTTGGGTTATTTTGAATATTTATTGGCAGTTTAAATACTATTGGATGGAGGCTATTCTGCCTCCATCCAATAAAGTTGCCGCAATCTCAGAAGATGCAACAGCCAATGCGATACCATTATTTGATCGTATTTTAGCAAGAATTAGCGAAATAAGGAATGTTTTGCAAGTTACACCTGATGGTGCATCCAAAAAAAAGAATCCACCTTGTCCTGCCGAAACTGCGAGCATGATGTTGTCATAAATGGTTCATTGTTTTTCATTCATTAGTGGGACAATGCGAGCAACACTCGCTGCCATTTCTACAATATTGTAGTTCACGATTCAATTCAGTGTCTATTAAATCAGATGCATTTCGATTAGGAGTGCATACCGAAATGACTGAGTGGTAAGTTGGCAATGATAAATGCAAAGATCCTCAATAGCAATCAATGCTTCATTGTACATAGCGTCACTGAATACTATCGTAAGATCGTTGCACCGTGTACGATATTGATGCAATTAAACCATATCACTTAGGAATATAAAAAATAGATAAAAACCTATTCTCAGATCTACCGAATGTATATGCAAAATTTCATTGAAATTGGTTAAGTCGTTTCGGAGGAGTATGCCAACTAACACTGTGACAGGAGAATTTTATATATTAGATATTGTAACGTGATACCAAACAAGTATATTTTTGGAAAAAAAATCCAAATAACGGTTTTTTTATAAATCAAAAAACTGAAAAAAAAATTTGTCACCTCGAAAATTTTACGACTAAAATATGATTTCATCTCCAAAACAATTTTGTGCAACGAAGAATAATGTTTTTGACATCTGATAAAATTTTGAAAAAAATCTAATTGACAGTTTTTTTTATAAAAAATAAAAACTAAAAAAAACATTACTCAAAGTTGGCAAAAACTGAATTTAGACTCAAATATCTTTTTAAAAACTTGAGATTAAGGCTTCAAACTTATTTTATCTTATAAGAAATATTGTTTTCAACATTCTGAAAAATGTTGAAAAAAATCGAATTGAAGGTTTTTTTTACAAAAAATAAAAACCTAAAAAAAATTAATAAAAGTTGGTACCTAAAAATTGATTTTCGACTCAAATATCTGTTCAAAACTTTGAGATATTGGCTTTAAACTACTTTAGTCTTTCAAAAAATATTGTTGGCAACATTTAGTAAAATTTTGAGAAAAATCTAATTGACAGTTTTTTTTACAAAAAATAAAAACTTTAAAGAAAATTTAACAAAAGATGGTAAAAATTGAATTTCGACTCATATATCTTTTCAAAAATTTGAACTTATGGCTTCTAACTAATATTAACTTATAAGAAATGTTGTTTTCAACATTCTGAAAAATTTTGAGAAAAATCAAATTGACAGTTTTTTTACAAACAATAAAAACCTAAAAAAAGCGATCCTAAAACTTTGTAAAAATTTGCTTTCGAATCAAAAAGCTTTTCAAAAATTAAAAATATTGCCTTCAACCTTTTTTTATTTCATAGAAAATATTGTTTTCGACATTCGGTAGTTTTTTTTTTTTTATAAAAATCCAACAGTCTGTTTTTTCATAAAAAAATAAAATCTACAAGAAATAGTACGCAAATTTGGTAAAAATTGATGTTCGGTTCTTGATATCTCTCAATTTAATTTCATTCATCCAATTTGAAGAAATTTAAGAAATGCTACTAAAATTGGTAAAAATTTGTTTTCGTCTAAAAATCCATTTAACAAAACTAGATTTTCAAACTTAACTATTTCTTTATATGAAAAATATTGTTGGTAATTTAAAAATTTTTAAGAATAATTCAACTGAAAACTTTCTTAACCCAACACGAAAACCTACAAACTTTGAAGCAAGACAAATCGACAGACGGGATGGGAAGTTATCAGTGTGGGTAGCATCCCAGCCTCTTTTTTAAATTTGATTGATTGATCCTTAGACTAAGATGACATTATTTATTTATTTTTAGATGATGTTTATATTTATTATGTACGTCACGTCATTCAGTCGTCGCCGTTCCTCGTCTGCTGTCT
Organism: Eupeodes latifasciatus; assembly: GCA_920104205.1. Classification (NCBI taxonomy): domain Eukaryota; kingdom Metazoa; phylum Arthropoda; class Insecta; order Diptera; family Syrphidae; genus Eupeodes; species Eupeodes latifasciatus. Next base: position 18,527,732 of record OV049925.1, read on the forward strand.
GTTGTCAGTTGACTTGTTGCTACGGAAATCGAATTTATTTCAACTTTTGATGACATTTTGATTTAACATAAACTTTTAAGTAGATTAACTTAATTAAGATTAAGTAACTGTTTTAGAACATTTTGTTGTGTTTTGTTAACAGCCTCCACAAGAGGCCATAATTTATAAGAAGAAAACAAATAAATAATTAAACAAGCTAGGAAGAATAATCTATTTTTATATTTAAGATACTAATTAGTTCAATTAGATGTTTTGTTTACATTTTCGTAAATTGATTCACTTCATTTATTGTTATTTATAAATTAAATAACAAACATAAACAAACAAAAATTTAAATTCATTAATATATTAAATTTTTGGACATTAATATGCAATGATTTTGATTTCTGTGCGAATGTTGCTTCTCTATTCAATGGTTTAAATGTTTAATTAAATATTTCCTCAAAAACAATTAATTTATCTCGGTTATATTAAGTGAGATGTTTTCTTATCAAAATAATTTTCAATTCATAGAACTAAATAAAGTATCCTTGTGAAATTTGACTAGTCCAATATCTCTTCTACTCTTGTTTGTACCTTGATACCTTACACGAACGAATAATCGTATCTGATTGAACTTGAGACTTAATGCTATAAGACTTAGGTTATTTGAAATAGAGAGGAAATTGATTTTTTGTGAAGAGCCGAAAGTAAAAGGGTTAATTATTTTCTGAGTAACTGTAGAAGGGATTTGTAAAGAAACAAATTTGATGCAGAATTGTAATGGAGATGCGTTTTTCGAATTTCCCATTTTCTCACTGGCGATTTCAAGGATGTCAATTAAAATAACATCCTTTAAAAATAAAAGGAAAATAAACTAAAACTGATTTTATTTAAATAACTTAAAAACGAATAAAATAAACATTGACATTATTTTAGAAGCATGCAAAATAAATTGTTACGAATTCAATACAATTTTCACTTTGACCAATAAATCATTATCATTTTAATTAAATATATGTAAATTCATCTTTTAATAATATTTCATTTGTAACAAAAAACTGATTAGCTGCATTTATTTATATTTATTATTTAATATTTTCCAACAATATACAAAATTGTATGTTATATTAGTTGGCATTTAATTTTGTAGTACAAACATGATTGAAAATATTTTATGTTTATTCTTGTGGAAAATAAATAATTATGAAAAACAGGTAATAAAATGCAATGTCCAGGACAAGGTAACATTATTAAACCATGTAAATAATTTATGTAGCATATGCAGCAATTTTATAAGTACATATCGTTACTTTAAATGGTCCTTACTTAATAATAATATCCTATTTAGTAAATTTAAATGCTATATGTAATTTACAATCCTCAAACCAAGCATTAAACGTACCGCCAGGGTAATAATACAGCTATTTGGAAAATTGATTGGTTCATATTTCGTTCATAAAGTGTGTTAAGTATTGACCTAAAGGGAATAATTTTTACTTGTAAATTTAATATAACAGCAAAAATAGAAGAAAAAAAAAAACGATAGAAAATCGCATAAAATAAAAATCAATAAAGTAATCCAAAGAAAACTCGTATATATTGAAAATGATCCTTGCAGGATGTACAGTACATTTGAGTGTGGTAAGAGAGGTCAAAGTAATAAAAAAGGAAATTGAATTGATGTTATTGCAACAAATAAAACAATCGAATTAAACATCTTCGATAAAAAAAAAATAAATATTAAAATTTACTTTTAAAGAATACGTTAATAAAGTTCTGTGCTCAAACATATTGTCTACAAATGTTCCTGACATTTAGCGATTTTCCGTTGGGAATTTTAAATTTAAGGTTTATTTTTAGGATTCTTTGAAAATTGAGAAATTAAAAAATGTGAATAATGACAAACATGATGTTATGTTGAAATTAATTTTTATAATATTAGTGCAGTTATGAAATTTAAAGAAAGGAATTAAAATTAATAAAAAAGTAAGTATACGCCAGAGGGCACTGGAAAATTATTAACTTCCCAAAGGTAGTTATTGTAAATTTTGCCATGGAATGACGTTTAAAGCTCCCTAGAATCTTAATTCAAAGATTTTTAGAAAAAAATAACAAGAACTTTAAGCTGGTCAAATAAGTTTAACAGATAATAACATCAAAAGATGAGGAACTTACTTTAAAAAAAAAATGCAGTGGTTGTTTTTTTTTAAAAAGAGGCTGGGGTGCGAACCACACAGATAAATTTCTATCCCGTTCGCTGGCTTAGAACTTTAGCTAAATATTCATAACAATATTTTGTGTGAGATAAATAATTTGAAGTCAATATCTTTCTTTTTTCTTCTAATATCGGTTTTTTGAATAAGAGCGCTACAAAAAAATAAATCAAAAGATATCAATGAAATTCTTTATTCATATAAAAGTACGCTGAATACCATTATGTATGAAACTCGATTTCTTTTGCATGATCACCACGGGCACGGGCACGCTTGCAGAAGTCCAGACGCCGAACACAATTTTCGACGGTTTTCAAGCATATATCGGCCGATACTGCTGCAATTTCACCTTCGATATTCGTACGAAGTTCATCAATCATCACTGGCTTGTTGGCATAGACCATAGACTTGACGTAGCCGCACAGGAAATAGTCTAACGGCGTCAAATCGCACGACCGAGGCGGCCAAGTGACTGGACCATTTAGTGAGATAACACGTTCTCCAAACTTGGTTTAACTAGACAATTATAAACTTTCAAAATTAAGTATTTGTCGAATTGAAAATTTTGACATTTATCAATTTTTCAAGGTCCCTAGAATCTAAATAAAATATTCTTAAAGAGATGTTGTAAACGTAAGAACGCAGGATACCTTTGTAACTTTGTTCGTCGGTCATATCTCAAGATCCAGCTGAGATATCGACTTCAAATGAATTTTGTTTTACAGATAATTACATAAAATGCTACAAAAATAACTTTCAAAAAATGAAGCTGGTGTTTTTTTACTATAGCAATTTTTAAAAACGTAAACAAATTGGTTTAATCCAAATCCAAATATCTAAGGATCCAAACCCGTTTGACACTTTAACTAAATTTCATATTATACATTGTCACGTGATACCGAATAAGTATAAGCTCGATTTGAAATAAACAAAGAAATTCGTCAAAACTGTTAATTTCAAAACAATTACGTTTTAAAAAAAATATAACCCACCATTTATAATAACAGGCAAGACTCAAGATTGTTTCAAAGTTTTCTCATAATTTTTTGTGTGTTATCAAACTAATAGCACGAATGATTAAAAATAATTTACACTTACTTCAAAACTAATTTAAAAGCAACATTTTTAAATGTTTTCGAAAACTTTACAAAATTAATTTATTTCACATACATACATATATTAATTTTATTTATATCTAAATCAAATTTGTTAAGAACTTAAAACGCAAAACCAATTTTGGAACAAGTTTTCAACTAGTTTAGACGCTAACAGAGACATCTCTCTTAAAATCTTTAATCCAGGTTCTATGGACTTTGGAACGTGTCGAGAAATGTCAATATTTTCAATTCGACAAATCGAACCTATTACAAAAACTACCTATGGAAAGTTAATAATAAAAAAGAAATATTAATTTTGAGCCAATATTGTTTTCTTTTCTCACGGTATCTACCTTTTTCACTTTGAAAACAGTATTTTCCTATAAAATTGCAGTTTTTAATTTATCACTTATTGAAAGGTCATTTTTTTTCTCAAGAAACTTACTAATTAGTTTTTTGACGTCATAAAGTCATAATATTAAAAATATTATTTCTAAGAAACTTGTAACTAATTATTTTTTTGAACTTCCCATAGGAAGTTATTGTAATGGGTCCGGTTTGTCAAATTGAAATTTTGACATTTCTCGACACGTTTCAAGGTCCCTAGAGTCGAAATAAAAGATTTTTAGAAAGATGTCTGTGCGTGCGTGTGTACGGTACGTACGTTCGCGACGTTTTTTTCGTCGTCCATAGCTCAAGAACCAGAAGAGATATCGACTTCAAATAAATTGTGTTATACAGATAATAAGGCAGAAAGATGCAGAAAGGATTCTCAAGGAAATTACGTGGGTGGTTTTTTACCATAGCAGTTTAAAAAACAGGTGAAAATTTTGGTTAACCGTAAATATCTAATGAACCAATGACGCTACAGACTTGAATTAAATTTTATATTATATACTGTAACGTGATACAAAACAGGTATATTTTTGAAAAAAAAAATGCAATTAATGGTTTTTTATAAATCAAAAAATCTGAAAAAAAAATTTGTCACCTCGAAAATTTTACGACTAAATATGATTTCATCTCCAAAACAATTTTTTGCAACGAAGAATAATGTTTTTGACATCTAATCAAATTTTAAGAAAAGTCCAATCGACAGTTTTTTAACAAAAAATAAGAACCTAAAAAAAAAATTAATAAAATTTAGTAAAAATTGATTTGCGACTCAAATATATTTTCAAAACTTTAAGATATTGGCTTTAAACTACTTTTATCTTTCAAAAAATATTGTTGTCAACATTCGTAAACATTTTGAGAAAAATCGAATTGACAGTTTTTTTTACAAAAAATAAAAACCTAAACAAAAATTAACAAAAGTTGGTAAAAATTGTTTTTCGACGTAAATAATATGTTTTCAAAACTTTGAGATATTAGCTTCAATCTAATTTTGTCTTATAAGAAATATTGTTGTCAACATTCAGTAAATTTTTTTTTATAAAAAATAAAACCTAAACAAAAAACAATACTAAAACTTTGTAAAAATTTATTTCGACTCAAATAGCTTTTCAAAAATTAAAAATATTGGGTTCAAACTTATTTTATTTCACAGAAATTATTGTTTTCGAAATTCAGTAATTTTTTTATACATATCCAACAGTCCGTTTTTTCATAAAAAAATAAAATCTACAAAAAATAGTACGCAAATTTGGTAAAAATTGATACAGATATAGACAAACTTTTAAGCAAGACAAGAAGTTATCAGTGTGGGTCCCAGCCTCTTTTATACTTAACATTTAACGTATAACAGTCTTTGTGAAATTACATAAATTATTCTAATAAAGACACTTGAAGACACAACTTGAAAGAGACAACTTCGTTTACTTAAATATAATTAAATACAAATAGAACAGTTTGTAACTTTGAAAATAAAGTCGAACTTTTCTACAAAAATTTGACCATCATTATTAGTCCTATTTGAATTAGCTTAATCAATATCAAGGATTTTTAAAATTTCATTGATTCAAATTCTAGCCAATAATTTAAATCTTAAATGTTCAATACATTGTGTGCGTTTAAATGTTTTTAATTAACTTGAAAAATTTTCAATTTAAGACACGATTTAAAGATCGTCCATATTAAATAAAATGCATGACTGGGCCACGTGTACTTGATTTTATACTGGGAATTTATTAATTTTATATAATTAGTATTCTTATGAAATGTTATTGATGTTTTAAATAATAATTGAGTAAATATTGAAACACATCGTATTTTCTAGTAACGAAAATAATATTGCCAATTAATAACAGCATTTAACAATAATATGTTATTTTATTAAAATTTAAAACAAAAACAGAAAGAAAAACTATAAATTTGTACTTATGGACATACATATAAGATGATTTAATAAACTATTATTATGTTGTTTTTTTTTAATAAGAATTTTATTAATTTTGTTCAAAGAAGTATTGAAATAAAATAATTCTATTTGATTTTTCGGTTTGCCAGAAATATTTCGTTACAAAAAATACGATTATATTCCAAATATTTGATTTCTGAAAAAAATAAAAATTATATTTTCCTTACCTACAAAGTTACGCAACAATATCCTGGAAATTCGAAACACGAACGAAATACATTACTAGGTTTTCATTAAATCAATGTTTAAATGAAATATATGTGGGAGGGGTGCGCCAACAAAAGACATTTTTGTTCAGTAAAACTGATTTAAAAGTTTTATTTTAAATACCTACTAAAATATAAGTACAAATTCAGAATTTAATTGAGTTATGAAAAATATTATACTAAGGTTAAACTTTAAGCAAAATTAGCAAATAATATAAAAAAGGTCGATGCGTCGCGATGATGTCGTAACCGTAGCGTGATCGTAACGTAATTGTTCTTCTTCTCTGGTCGTTTGTTCTTTTTGTCTCGCTGGTGGTTTATTTGACTATCGTATGATTTAGCAACGGTGCCAAGGATTAAAAGAAGATGATGGGATGATATGGTACTGGCACATCGTTTTTCGGCATACGGAACGGACTAGGGGTATTGACAGTAGGCACATCCTACATATATGTATATATTTATTTTGTTTAAACCTCAAAATAAAAATAAATCAGACCTTTTTGTTTAAAACTTCACATTTCTACAAAAACTGTTGAAGTATGAAAGTGAAAACTTACTTTTTTTTTCGTCGATAAAAATCATCTGCTTGAATTTATAGTGATCAACTTTTTAACAGCTTTATTCAAAAGAATAAAATATATAAACACAGAAAATTTCAAAGGAAAAATTGAAGCCATTATCAGAAACACAATATTATTTGGACGCCTTCTTTTTTTTCCTTTTTGTTGCATCCTGTTCAGTGTTCATCAAAAATAAAGATACAACATTTTGAAGTCCTTGAATTTGATGAACAAGGATATACTTTGGTTTGGGGAAAATTCAAAATAATTGAACGATATTCCAGTTGATTGATACATTCAAGTCTATTGCATTTAAATTTGGAAATTCCAAAGGGAAATATGATAGTTCTTTTATAGCCTTTGTCTGTACTTCAGGATAGAAGACTGAATAACTTGTAATCATGTTTCAAAGCCTACAAGTTGATTTAAATGTTAGAAAAATATATGCTTAAGGCTAGACATAGACACATTCTATTTATGTACATACGCAGTCTTATTTAAAAACGCTGTATAGAGCCTACATAAAGTTATGTAATCTCTATAATGCCTCTAAACGCAAAAATGTTATTTATAAAACTTATGCAAGGTTGCATAGTCCCATAATAAGCTAAACGCGTTTTGAGGCTGAATAGAGCCTACATAAGGATATAAGATAATAGTGTTATTATTATTTCGTAAATGTCATTTTGATTTCTCTCCATTTTTAACTTCCCATAGGAAGTTATTGTAATGGGTCCGATTTGTCAAATTGAAAATTTTGTTATACAGATAATAAGGCAGAAAGATGTAAAAGGGGCTCTCAAGAAAATTGCGTGGGTTGTGTTTTTACCATAGCAGTTTAAAAAAAAGGTGAAAATTTTGGTTAAACCTAAATATCTTATGAACCAATGATGCTAGAGACTTGAATTAAATTTTATATTATATATTGTGACGTGATACAAAACAAGTATATTTTTGGAAAAAAATCAAATTAACGGTTTTTTTTATAAATCAAAAAAAAACTGAAAAAAATGTGTCACCTCGAAAATTTAACGACTAAAATATGATTTCATCTCCAAAACAATTTTGTGCAACGAAGAATAATGTTTTTGACATCTGATAAAATTTTGAGAAAAATCGAATTGACAGTTTTTTTTACAAAAAAATAAAAACCCTAAAAAAAAATTTACAAAAGTTGGTAAAAACTGATTTTCGACTCAAATATCTTTTCAAAACTTTGAGATATTGGCTTTAAACTACTTTTATCTATCAAAAAATATTGTTGTCAACATTCGGTAAAATATTGAAAAAAAATCGAATTGACAGTTTTTTTTACAAAAAATTAAAAACCGAAAAAAAATTAACAAAAGTTGGTAAAAATTGATTTTCGACTCAAATATCTTTTCAAAAATTTGAGATAATGGCTTCTAACTAATTTTAACTTATAAGAAATATTGTTTTCAACATTACGAAACATTTTGAGAAAAATCGAATTGACAGTTTTCTTACAAAAAATAAAAACGTAAACAAAAAAAAAAAACAATGCTAAAACTTGGTAAAAATTTACATTCGACTCAAATAGCTTTTAAAAAATTACAAATATTGGCTTCAAACTTATTTTATTTCACAGAAAATATGGTTTTCGATATTCAGTAGTTTTTTTTTTATAAAAATCCAACAGTCCGTTTTTTCATAAAAAAATAAAATCTACAAAAAATAGTACGCAAATTTGGTAAAAATTAATACATATAGACAAATTTTTAAGCAAGATAATTCGACAGACGGGATGGGAAGTTATCAGTGTGGGTCGCATCCCAGCCTTTTTTTGAAATTAAAATAAAAACAATAATGCCTCTCCAGTTTAGCTCGTTTATTAATGATTTAAAGAATTTAAATCGCATTTACCGCTCCAAGAAGGCGGAAAGTTTATAAAAAAAGGTTCAACCCAATGAGCCTAAGAAACGAAGAATCTAAAAAAAATATAGATTTTCGAAAGAGAATATCATAAAAATAATTGGAATTATTTTTTTATATTTTATTTGTTATGACAAACATCTGATTTGATAGACAGATAAATGGAATAGATTGCTCCATTTTGGTACTTATTTTGATATAAGCATTGTATAACTAAAATTTATAGCAGAATTTTTTTATAAATGGGAATTTTCGCAACGTTACATAGAGCCTACATAAATCCTTATGCACTGTATAATTATTCATCTGTTTAGCGAATTCTATTAAATAAGACTGATGTAGTTTAAAAAAAAGAAAACAGAAGTCTTTCGAGATATAATCAATAATTTACATATAGAAATGAGGGTTTACTTCTCGATATTGATAAAAGTTTAAGTTAGGTAATTTTTGTTTCAATGTTTCACAATAATTTACAAGCACAACTCTGTAATAACCTTAAACACTCGTTATCCTTGGTGTTATTAATTATTAATATTTATTTATTATAACAACTGAATGTCATCTGCTACTGACACATTTACTTAACAAACAAAAATTTAATAATAATAATCAACTTTTAGTTGTTCAGAATTTATCATGCATAAGCAACAATATGACACTCGTATCAATTTTTGTTTTATTTTTACATCATCAACTAAAGCGATGTCCTTGTCAACAGCTGGAGACGAGATTTTGATAAATGAATCAAATATCATCATTCAGACAAGAAAATGGTTGTTTTTTTTTTTCTTAATAAATCCAAAACGTAGCATGTATTATATACATTATGCTATTTCTTTTGAAATTTATTAAATTAATTATTAAAATAAATCCTTTTATCTCTATTTGGGTGTTGTATTTCAAAACATTAAGTTAATTTTGTATTTTTAATTTTAGTTGGTTGTCGAATCACATAATTAAAAATCCTATTGTGTAGAACAATTAAGTTTGACACACATTATTAGTTTAGGCTACAAAGTTATCATTATTTTTGTAAAACCAAATTTGTGTAGAATGAAAATGTGTAAATTTTCCACGTTTTAAAGTCCCTAAAAACTAAATACCTAGTTTAAACGTACGGGATGTCTTTTTTTGTCCTCCAAGAATCAGCAGAAGTAACGACTTAACAATAAAAATATGAAGAAAGGACTTTTGCTAAAATTTATAGAATGTTTTTTATCTTTCTATTAAAACTATTAATAACAATGTTACATAAGTGTAAAAAAGTTAATATCTTTCATTGTTCTCAAGATAATTGAGCCGAAAACCATTTTATATCCGATTTTGATGTTTTGGTAGATTTTGGCATTTTTTGAAAATTTGGAGTTTTTTTTGTAAATTCTTATTTAAAAAAAAAACAATTGGTAATTGGATTTTTATTAAAAATTTTAATAAAAACAATATTTTGTATAAAATAAAATTAGTTTTTAAGGCAATATCTTTAATTGTTATTAATATATTTTTTACTTTCCATAGGAAGTTATTGTAATGGGTCCGATTTTTCGAATTGAAAATTTTGACATTTCTCGACGTTTCAAGGTCCCTAGAGTCGAAATAAAAGATTTTTAGAAAGATGTCTGTGCGTGCGTGTGTACGTACGTTCGCGACGTTTTTTTCGTCGTCCATAGCTCAAGAACCAGAAGAGATATCGACTTTAAATAAATTTGTGTATACAGATAATAATGCAGAAAGATGCAGAAAGGGCTCTCAAGAAAATTGCGTGGGTGGTTTTTTTTACCATAGCAGTTTAAGAAAAAGGTGAACATTTTGTTTAACCCTCAATATCTCATGAACTAATGACAATAGAGACTTGAATAAAATTTTATATTATATATTTAAAGTGATACAAAACAATTATATTTTTGGAAGAAAATCCAATTAACGGTTTTTTTTATAGATCAAAAAAACTGAAAAAAAATTGTCACCTCGAAAATCTTAGGACTAAAATATTATTTCATCTCCAAAACAATTTTGTGCACCGAAGAATAATGTTTTTGACATCTGATAAAATTTTGAGAAAAATCTAATTGACAGTTTTTTTTTATAAAAAATAAAAACCTGAAAAAAAAACATTACTCAAAGTTAGTAAAAATTGAATTTCGACTCAAATATCTTTTCAAAAACTTGAGATTAATACTTCAAATTTATTTTATCTTATATGAAATATTGTTTTCAACATTCTGAAAAATGTTGAGAAAAATCGAATTGACAGTTTTTTTACAAAACATAAAAACCTACAAAAAATTAATAAAAGTTGGTAAAAATTGATTTTCGACTCAAATATCTTTTCAAAACTTTGAGATATTGGCTTTAAGCTACTTTTATCTTTTAAAAAATATTGTTGTCAACGTTCAGTAAAATTAAAAAAAAATCGAATTGACAGTTTTTTACAAAAAAATTAAAAACCGAAAAAAAAATTTAACAAAAGTTGGTAAAAATTGATTTTCGGCTCAAATATCTTTTCAATACAAATATTAGGTCCGTTCGCGTACCCTCCTAAAACAGTCAAATTTTACTAAAAAATACGAAATTTAACCAAATCCTGTTCGCGTACTCAAAAATTTCGTAGTTTTTCGTCAAAGAGAGCGCTCACGAGAGAGTAAAATATTTCCCCAACCTACGAATTTTAGCCCAAGAAATTTCTTTGGGTTGATTTGTGAAAATTTCAAATTTGATAGAAATTCAAATAAATTAAATAAATTGCTCGCTTTTGCTGTCAGTTATAAAATTTAAAAACAAATTTTCAAAGAACAGCAACAAGACAGTAATATTGTGTGAAAAATTTGTTGTTTTTCCGTTCGCTTACTTTTTTGTAGTTTTTTTTTGGTGAGAGAATTTTACCCCCACTCTTTAAAATATTTCTTTTTACGAATTTTAGTGCAGTTCGCAGTACGCGAACGGACCTAATATATTCAAACTTGTTTTATTTCACAGAAAATATTGTTTTCGATATTCAGTAATTTTTTTTATAAAAATCCAACAGTCAGTTTTTTCATAAAAAAAAAAATAAAATCTACAAAAAATAGTACGCAAATTTGGTAAAAATTGATGTTCGGTCCTTGATATTTCGTGAATAATAAAAGACAATGACTTCAAATTATTTTCATTTATCCAATTTGTATTTGTTTATATAAGAAATAAAAACTTTTAAGAAATCTCACTAAAATTGGTATACATTGTTTTTTGATTAAAAATCTCGTTAACAAAAATAGATTTTGAAATCAAACTATTTCGTCATATGCAAAATATTGTTGGTAATTTTTAAACTTTTTAGAATAATAAACCTACAAACCTTTTAAGCGAGACAAATCGACAGACGGGATGGGAAGTTATCAGTGTGGGTGTCAGTTTTACCAGATGTCAAACACGTTTTTCTTTGATGTGAACCACACCTAAGCGTCATGTTTTTTTCTGCATTTCATCTGACATTTATCAATTTCGAGATCAAAGATATAACGGGATATCCATTTTGCTGTTCAAAACTATAGGACTAAAACTAAGTGGTTAAGCCAATTTTTTTTGTTGGCAGTTGAAAGTCTGACATTTACGAAAATGGATCGCTTAACTATCGCACAATGCATACAAATTGTTAAAACTTACTACAACAATGGTGATTCTGCCACAGCCTCATATCGTGCTTTAAGAGGAGATTATTACATATACATATTCGTTCACTTACGCAAGCAATGGAAAAAATTCTGAAGAAATTTGAACAGACTGGATTGGTTACAGATATTGTAAGGATTGTGCTTGTGCATCATCGTTTCGCTCGTACCACTGAAAATATCACTGCTGTAAGTGAAAGTGTTGCCGAAGACCCGAATATGTGGATTCCTCGTTGTTCTCAGGAATTAGGACTGTCTTACGGAACATTATGGCGTATTTTGCATTTGGATCTGCATCAACATCCATATAAAGTCCAGCTAACACAACACCTTGAAGCCATCTGACCATACACAACGTCGTAGATACGTCGAATGAGTGCTTGAACAACAGGCGGCGGCGGCGGTGGACGGCAATTTTTCGAACAAAATTTTCTTCAACGACGAAGCACATTTCTTAATCGATGGGAGTGTTAATTAACAAAATTGTCGTATTTGAGGTTCTGAGAATGCTCAAAGCATAATTTTTATCAAAGATATTGTTTCAAATCGATTAAATTCTATTGAATTACTAAATCTTATATACTTCTATGTCCCAAAAAGATTACTGAGGAACAGATGTATACTTTTCCATGTTTCTACTCACAGAACTAATTATGGAATTAAAGAGCCCATTTCGCGTTCATTGTCACTATTCAATTCGGTTTGCAATGAAGTTGACATCACAATGAGTCGAAACCAGTTTAAAAGCATTGTTTTACAGATATTGAGTTAATTTCAATTATAATGTTACATTAATGCTATTAGTTCAGTTTGTGCCTATGTATGTATATTTATAAACATTAAACATAATTTGTTTAATTGTTAAATGTAATCAGCAGATGTAAAATCCATTGATGAAACAAATGAATAAAGATATGTAGAAGGAAAAAAAAATAATTGAAGAAAGGCAATTACAGTGACTGTTTGGTGCGCTCTTTGGTCCGGAGCGGAGGTGTGATTGGACCTTACTTCGGAGCGTTATGGTCATATGATAACCGACCATTTTTACCTGATATTGAAGAATTTGACTTGGAGAATATGTGGTTTCAACAAGACGGTACCACATGCCACACAACTCGATCGAATATGGCTTTATTGCAAGAGACATTTCTCATCGTGGCGATATCAACTGGCTACCACGATCATTTGACACCGCTGGACTTTTTATTGTGGGACTACTCGGAAGACCTTGTTTATACAGTTAAACCTTAAGTCCTTGAGCACTTAACAACCAACATTCGTCAAATTATAGCTGAGATACCGCCCAATAATTGTCAAAAAGTGGTCGAAAATTACCTCAAACGAATCAATGCTTGTAACAATTCGCGTGTTCAAACTTTATAATAAAAAAGAAATATCATACAATATCATATTTTATATGTTTTCTATTCACGTTTACTTTTGAAACCATAAAATGGATAACCCTATGCATTACTAAACTAAAAACGTTTATTGAATTGTTCAAATTTTGTACGTCTAGCATGTATAAAAAGAACCATTGTGCATCGGTTTAATTGAAATTTGTGAATAACATCTAAGTTATAAGGTCTATAGAATCTAAATCCATAATAAAATACAAATTCATTTCAATGACCTTAAAGTATAGGGAGTTTATTTTAAGCTTGTGGTTTTTTGGGAAGAAATAAAACGTATTGAAATGTGATTGTCAACTATTTAGCTTTATTATGAAGATAAGGTTTTTTCGAATAAATTCCAACAGGGAGGCCCTATTTTCAGCCACTTTTTGAACAAATGAGGTCGTATGTCAGAAATAACTTGCCGTAGATTCTTTTCCAAGGAATCAATCGTCTTAGGCTTTTCTGTGCAGACAAACAACTTGAAATAGCTCCTCAAAAATAGTCCAGCAGTGTTAAATAGCACAATCTTATAGGAACCACCACAAACCCACGACAACGCATGGGTATTCACCAAAAGTTTCCCTCAATAAATTGGTTGTTTAGTTGGCTGAACAGCACCGAACCATTATTTTGGTAATAAATTTGCACGATTTGCAAACGTAACCTCCAAAAATAAAAACATCAAATGAAAGCTGTCAAAAAGACCAACTCCGAAAAAAGCATTGCTAGATTGAAAACTACACTCTTTACATGATGATGTGGTTTCATGTCGGTACTGCGGTTTTTATTTTGTTTATGAGAATTACTGTTACTTTACAGTCAATGTAAAATGCAAGCAACATTTTCGTGTAAAATTATATGTTTGTTTTTGATTTTTCTGAAGCATACAAAAAAAATAATTTTAATCTTACCAATTTTTTAGAATTCATTTCATCACATTAAAGAAACTATCAAATCTGTAAAAAGAAATTAAGAAATAAATTAGAAAAACTTTGAAAATTTCATAAAACTTTCATAAATTTACAAAAATATTCAAAGAAATATGTATGTACATATGAATTCATTGATTCATCATTATAGAATCTAAAGTCAAAGCTTTTTGAGAGGTGCCTGCATGTTCGTATCATAAGTAAGTACTTTTATACACCAGTTAATTCGGGAATCTTATCCACATCTTAAGAATAATCAGATATATTGACCTAAAAGAAATTTTATTTTATAGATAATTACATTAAAAAGTGCCAAAAGGTCTTTCAAACAATACGATCTGTAATTTTTGTTCCTACAAAAGAATTAAAAAAATTTAAGAATTTGTATGACCCTATCTAATATATCCTTATAATATTTCACATATTCAAAAAAATGTCCTTAAGCTCGAATAACTTACAAACAGAAATTGTATTGCCTTCAATAAGACATTACGGTTTGAATATTTAAAATTCATTTTAGAAAAATCCATTTGACAGTTTTATTGCGAAAAATAAAAAAAAAAATTAACATAAAGACTATCTACTAAATATTTGTAAAAATTCGTAAATATTGATTTTTGACTCAAATGTCTTGAGAAAGGACGAAAATATTGACATGAAATGTATGTAATAACACAAAATATTGTTATTATCATTTGGTAAAATTTTTAAAAAAAACTTAATTGCGATTTTTTTCAATAAAAACTAACCAATGAAAACAAATTTTTAAGGTAAATAGGAATCTTCGTTTTTCTTTTTTAAGCTTAAAAGACATCTTCGTTAGAAAAAACAAATCATGGATTGAGGACGATGCTAGTCTACACAGCGCACCCACAGAAATTTTTCTAATAAGGTTAGACTTTTCCCGGAAAAAGGCCTACTTATCCCTGATACAAGGGCGGATCCAGACTTTTAACCAGGGGGGGGGGTCACACACTTAACATATAAACGAGTTTTTACTCACCGCTTAACAATGTTCTTTAATGTTTGCTAAAGGAGGCTAACAAAGTTTAAATAATGTAATGTGTATATTAACCTTAAATTTACACATTTCAAGGGCTAAAATTATTTTCCATCAAGGGATAGTCTAACTATTTAATTTAGACGACTCCCTACATATGAAAGCATTCCAAGATTCCAACAGTTTTCTAAATATGCTATATTTAAGAGCTAAAAGACAATAGCTTAGAGGGTTTTTGTTGTTAAATTCTTTTTTTTTATTGCATTTTCTATTAATGCGAAAATGCTACAAAAATTCAAAAACCCAGAAATTGAGAAAGACGTGTTTTTTTCGAACTCAATTTTCAGGAGTCTATTATTACTATCGTTATTAGTCTGATTACTCGTAGATTGGAGCTGATGTTAAAAAATATTTTGATCTTAAAAATTGTAGAGAGAAAAATGATTGGTTCTTGAATTTAAGGAAATAGGTGCATTTAAGTACATAATTTCTCTAAAAATTAAATAAAAACAAATTAAAGTAAACATTGGGAAGAAACTTTTGTGTGGCACTAACAAATTACACGTTTCAGAGGCTCTTTTTACTTCAGCTCTCAAGAGATTCAAAGCTGATACGAAACGTTCACTGTGTTATCAATTGGCAATTATTTTAACAAAAGTGTCACTTTTGCTGTTTTTGGGACATTTATATTCTTGAAATTCGTGCTTGAATCTTAGTTCTAGAACATCTAAAGCAAACTCACTTCATTTTAATTTAAGTTTGGTTTTCAACAGAAAATCAATTTTGAAAGAAATAAAATGCACGCTAGAACTTGCTAATTTCTTCCAAAAAGTCTGTTATTTATATATTTATATTATATTATTTATATATTTCCTATATATTAAGATTTAAAAATTTACCTGCAAAATAAGTTTTTCTCAAAAATGTAAATGCCATTTTATTTTCAAAAAACCTAGTTTAACTTAATTTTTTTTTCAAAATCATTTTAATTTTTAAATTTTGTCTTAAAAATATTTTTGGTTAGCACTAAATAAAGTGCTTATAAATATACATTTTACATTTATATTTCGTTAAAAAATGTTCATCCTTTTCTAAGATATGGAGAATGTAAAAAAAAAGAGGCTGGGATGCGACCCACACTGATAACTTCCCATCCCGTCTTTCGATTTGTCTTGCTTAAAAGTTTGTCCATATGTATCAATTTTTACCAAATTTGCGTACTATTTTTTGTAGATTTTATTTTATTGAATATCGAAAACAATATTTCTGTGAAATAAAATAAGTTTGAAGCCAATATTTTTAATTTTGGAAAAGCTATTTGAGTCGAAAGTAAATTTTTATCAACTTTTGTTAAATTTTTAGGTTTTTAATTTTTTGTAAAAAAACTTTCAATTCGATTTTTTTCAAAATTTTATTGAATGTTGACCACAATTTTTTTTGAAAGATAAAAGTAGTTTAAAGCCAATATCTCAAAGTTTTGAAAAGATATTTGAGTCGAAAATCAAATTTTACCAACTTTTGTTAAATTTTTAGGTTTTTAATTTTTTGTAAAAAAAACTGTTAATGCGATTTTTTTCAAAATTTTACTGAATGTTGACAACAATTTTTTTTGAAAGATAAAAGTAGTTTAAAGCCAATATCTCAAAGTTTTGAAAAGATATTTGAGTCGAAAATCAATTTTTACCAACTTTTGTTAAATTTTTGTTTAGGTTTTTAATTTTTTGTAGAAAAACTGTCAATTTGATTTTTTTCAAAATTTTACTGAATGTTGAAAACAATAGTTTTTGAAAGATAAAAGTAGTTTTAAGCCAATATCTCAAAGTTTTGAAGAGATATTTGAGTTGAAAGTCAATTTTTACCAAGTTTTATAATTTTTTTTTAGGTTTTTATTTTTTGTAAAAAAACTGTCAATGCGATTTTTCTGACAATTTTTCCGAATGTTGAAAATAATATTTTTTATAAGATAAAATAAGTTTGAAGCCATAATCTCAATTTTTTGAACAGATATTTGAGTCGAAATTCAATTTTGAGTAATGATTTTTTAGGTTTTTATTTTTTATAAAAAACAACTGTTAATTAGATTGTTCTCAAAATTTTATCAGATGACAAAAACATCATTCTTCGTTGCACAAAAGTATTTTGGAAATGAAATCATATTTTAGTCGTAAAATTTGCGAGGTGATAATTTTTTTTTGCAGTTTTTTTTTGATTTATAAAAAAAACCGTTAATTGGATTTTTTTCCAAAAATGTACTTGTTTTGCATCACGTTACAATATATAATATAAAATTTAATTCAAGTCTCTAGCGTTATTGGTTCATGAGATATTTAGGGTTAACCAAAATGTTCACCTTTTTTTTGAAACTGCTATGGTAAAAAAAACCACCCACGCAATTTTCTTGAGAGCCCTTTCTGCATTATTATCTGTTTAACAAAATTTATTTGAAGTCGATATCTCTTCTGGTTCTTGAGCTATGGACGACGAAAAAACGTCGGGAACGTACGGACGTACGGACATACTGACGTACGGACGAACGAACGTACGTACACACGCACGCACAGACATCTTTCTAAAAATCTTTTATTTCGACTCTAGGGAACTTGAAACGTCGAGAAATGTCAAAAATTTCAATTTGACAAATCGGACCCATTACAATAACTTTTTATGGGAAGTTAAAAATTATATTTTTTTAAAAATCAAAACAAAATAATAACATTTTTGATCATCAAAAATAATCATCAATCTTATGATTTGATCATCGACAAGAGCTTGCACAGAAAGAGAAGATAATTGAAATCGGTCCATTACTTTTTGAAAACTTAAAAATCAAAATAAGGGTTCCCTTCTGGAGCGATACAAAAATATGTTTTTTCTTGTAGAAAGAAGCCAAATTAAGAGAAAGTTTTAAAAATATCTATCGGTTCATTTTTGAAAAAATTCGAATTTTCGATTTTTAACCAACAAATTTTTATAGGGACTGCTGTAATTTTTCGTATTAAAAAAATTAAAAAAACGCCTTACGCTAATCGGTTGAAAAGCTTAATTTTAATCGACACAATGGTTTGGGCTGTAGGGGCCAGGACAGACAAATAGACGGACGCAATCGGAGGACACACTTTTTTCGAATTTTCTAGCAACGTAATATCATGTTTAATTAAAAGCTCGAGTTCGAATTTTTTTACGAATGCAATACTTGCCATATAGTTTCTATATGTCTATATGCCATATAGTTTCTATAATCACTTCAATGTTCACTATTTATGTGCGTCAAAAAAATAATATGGAATTGAAGGCTAGTTTCAGGAATTTAAAGGCAACTTAATATAAAATTGACGGTCTCTTATTCAAGGTTTCTTCTTAAGAACCTATATATTTGCTCTTTTTCTTAGAAACACATTTGATGAAATTAATTTAAAGCACTAAAGTTTTTCCAAATTCTAAATTGCGTAAAAACAAAAATTTAAGTTGTTTTTGACAGCAAACCACTTTTTGGTGAATGCCGTTAAATTACTAACAACTCTTTAGTTGAAATCTTTACTTTTACAACTTAACTGAGCTTTATGGCTGATATGACCCCCCCCTGGATCGTCCATTGGGCAAAAGTTGATGAATTTGTGATGTGTTTTTGGAATAGGGCTGAATTTCCGATTCATATTAGGTATGTTCTTGGCCCAGTCCTCAGTTAAGAGTAGTACCTACTTTAAGCAGCATAGTTTAAGGAATTAAAATACAAAATTTGGTTTTCATATAAAAAAAAATAAATAATTCAAAATATAATGGGGGTCATATCCATTAACGCAACACGATTAGTTTTGAATTGAAGGGAATTCCTACGAAAAAACAAACAAATTATCTCCCAGGGGGATCCGCCATTGCCCTGATAACGCTTACCAATTTCGTTCACCTGAAATCAGAGTTATATGCGAGTTTCATGCTTAATAGGAAAAGAAGTTTCAAAGTCTTTTCTGCTTAAAGGCCACTTATACATAAAGAAAAGTGAACAAGAAAGTTCCTGGATAAGTACCAACTTACACGAAACCCAAATTACGTTTTCCTTATCCTCCACCATCGAAACAATCGAATGGACCTGAAGATTGAACTGGAGATGGAAATTTATTTATTTAATGAGGAAATAATTTCCAAACCAAAAAAAGGTTGCCTGCTAAAGAAGCATGTCGAATCGAGATTGTAAGCTTGTTCTAATATAATTTACGCCTTAGTTATATTTTCTTTAAAAATACCTTGCCTGACTGTTTGCAAAAGAAAATATCAATAAATAAATCAGTTAATTCGAACTAATTACTTTAAATGAACGGGATTCGGATTATAAAGACCAGGAGGAATCGCTTATGAAAAATTTCAGAAACACAAACTGGGAAGCTTTTCAACTAACTATGCATCGTTCGGTATCCAATATCGTTTTACCAAAGGAGAATAACATTTCAAATACGGAAATAGATGACCTTATAAAGGAAGTAAATACAATCATTTTCTCAACTGTAGAAAACCATTCCAATCTGCGGAATGTCAAAAACTGTAAGTACAAATGTATTTCAGAGTTAACAAAAAAATTACTTGATCTTCGAAGAATTTGGCTAAAACAACTTAAAAGACTTTATCATCCGATATTTCGAAAGACAAACTTCTTTATAATGGACAAGAGCTAACTGACACACAGTCCAAGTTATCTGCATTTCATGACTTATTCTCTTCAAATTATTCCAACTCAGAGTCAAATGACGACTTTGAGCAGCAAGTTATGGCATCAGTAAACCTTTTTAAAGAAACATTTATGTCAAGCACAATGATAACATTTTCCTCTATAAATAACGCGATAGATCCAGCATTGTCTCCTTTTACTTCTCCTAAAAGTGTAAATCTCTACAGATCTTCCATTAATAATAAAAAATCATCTGGAATCGACCAAATTTCTAATTACATATTAAGAAAATGTCTATATTCTTTGGACGTTGTATTATCGTTGATTTTCAACAAATGTATAAATAACTGTTATTTTCCAAACATTTGGAAACGAGCAATGATCTTGCCAATTGAGAAAATCAAAGCTACAAGAGAAGTTAATAACTTTCAACCTATATCCCTTCTTTTTAACATTGGTAAACTGTTTGAGCGGGTATTAGCTGACCCATTGAATAGCTTCTGCGAAGACAGGAATATCATTCCATGCAATCAATTTGGTTTCAAAAAAGGACAATCAACGGAACATGCTTTGTTTCTATTTCAAGATAAGGTCATTTAAAATCTTAGAAATAAAATGTGCACAGTGAGTCTAGATATTGACCTTCAAAAAGCCTTCGATTCACTTTGGCATCGGGGACTTGTATATAAACTTATAAAGCTCAATTTTCCGAATTGGCTCATCAAAATAATTTTCAGTTTTTTAACAAACAGAAAAAGCTCAATTTTTATTAATTCTGATCATACTGACTTTTTCAACGTGCATACAGGTGTTCCTCAGGGATCGATATTGGGTCCATCTTTATTCAACATTTATCTCCAAGACTTCCCTCTTTCAGAGTCTTATTCTAATGAACCTTGTTCAATACATTACGCTGATGATACTATCATATTAGCAAGTGACAGTCGACCAATTCTAGCTCTTAATAAAATTAAACGCAGTATAAATAAGTGTGAATTGATTTGTTTCAGAAACGCCAGCGGAAAAGGACACTACCTCGCTGTTAAAGAGAGCAAGTTCCTTGATCTCAAAATAAATAACGAAGCAATCCCACTACTTCTAGAAACGAAGTATCTAGGAATAAACTTCCAGAACCGATTTCAATTTAATAAACATGCTAGGACGGTACTAAAAAAAGCAAAAAAGCTACCGCATTATTAAAAGTGCTGTTTAATTCTAAGTTCCTTTTAGCAAAAGCTAAAATTCTAATGTACAAGACACTCATTAGGCCGATTTTGACATACAGTTTTTGTACTTGGTTCACCATATCACCGACATACAGTTGCAAATGAATTGGAAGTGTTTGAAAGAAAAATATTAAGATTTTGTTGTGGATTGTTCCAAAAGCCTGATAAAAAATGGTATTCAAATAACTCTATTTATGAGGCTACTCACACTACACCTTTGATGAAATACCAAATAGATCTTCTAGTTAAAAAACTTTTAAAAATAAATTTGCATGCAAACCCATTGATAAGATTCCTAATATATTCTAATGCCAATGATAGTGTAGTTGACAAATATTATCTGTCACCATTTAATATTCTTAATGAGGGGTCTATCGCTGTTTTAAGACAATTGAAAAAATTGTTGTTAACATAAACTTTTGCAAATATCGGTAAAGTTCCCATTAATTATATATACATATGAAAATGTTATGTAAGGAGAATTTTTAACTTTAGTATCAATTGTATTTTATTTTAGATTAAGTGTAGTTTTAGTTTTATTTATAGTTTTTAGTGTTTACGTTATATTTGCCAAAATAGAGCAATAATGATAATGTTCGCCGGCCGGGAGCAAGCGAACAAGTTAAAACTTGTATATTTTAAAATTTATAATTGAATAGATTATGTTTTTGAACATTTAGAATTTTGATTCAGTCAGACATATCTCTAAGTCGACCAACTAAAGTTTTTGAAATTTTGTTTTTATCAAATTGTACTGTTTTTAATTGTCTCTTTTCTAAATAATTTTGGTATTATTAAGCTTAAGGCCACGAGACGACGACAACGACGCGAAGCCATGATGGATGTAAGTTAAAGATGGTTAAAATCTTTAAATAAGAAACTCTTAAATTAATAATGAATTCTTTTTTAATTGTAAATTGATATTTTTATGAAATAAATTAAATAATGTAAGTTTTACATCCGTAAAACTTACCTACATATTCACCTGTAAATGTATGATGCTGTTGTTGGATTTTCTCACCATAAAATTTACATACTTCTGTTAAGAGAGAATTGAATTTTATTACGACCATTAAAAGGGCTTCCAAAAAAGATTAAGCCCCCAAAAAAGATATCAAAAAACTATACATATACACATCTACTCTTAAATTTATGTACGTTTATAGACATTGCATACGTGTTTTTGAACATAGCATTGTTATTTTCGAAGTAACATTTTTCGATATATTTAACTCAATTTTATTTGAGCAGGTGAACATAGAATTAAAGCCACATAAACATATCCTATGGACGAGAACGAAAAGGTCAATAATATATTATTGGAATGTTTACGAGCAAAACCATAATAAAATCAACATCCACCTGGTGCTCGATGGCTTGAGCAGAAGAACAGAAAATTCTAAAAGAGTCCTTTTTTATGGTATTGTTTGTAATGTATATTTCATACCTTCAATATATCGACTACCTAAATATAGAACTGCTAAATGCGGTAAGAAGTTTAAAAGAAGACGAATCCAAAAAGGATATAGCTTTAGGTATTGGGAAGGTACATCCGAAGGATTGGCAATAAACTCGAGCTGTCCTGATATAATTGACACATCCAGAAGAAGAAGAAGAAGAAGAAGAAGAAGGTGATAATGACGTTAAATCAGAACAGTCTCATCAGGATGATTTCTTCCTTCGTCAACATCAGTTTTACTTTTGTTTTTTTTTTTTTTGATGGAATATTACGTGAACAGATTGCTGAGATAGTGGAAAACAGTGAAGAATAAAAAGAAGAAGTAGTAAGTGAATGGAAAATGGAAAAAGTTTTTTATTTTATTTTGTATTTTATTGCGATTTGAGACCGAAGAAAATGAAATGATTAAAGCAATTTCGTGCACACGTTTATCTTGATGTTAACACAATTTTATGGCGTATATAGTTTATTTTTTCTTTGTAACACGTAAAGCACGAGTTTGAAGTTTAATATTTTATGCAGGGCTATATAATTTACCTTTACATTTTACTACACTATACACAATAATATTTATGGAGTAACTATTGGCGTAATGGCTATAGTGATTTATTTGGCCTGATGCGATGGAATTTGGGGGATCGAATCTCAGCCTATGCAAGCTTAATACAATAAAATACACAGTTAGATTCTTATGGCATTGGCCTTGAGACGAAGTCCTAAAATACGAGTATAGTTAAGAGAAGGCCGAAGGCACGAGTACGATAACTTTGGCACCAAGAAATAATAACAGTTTTTGGTAGAGGGGCTTAATACAATCATTTTTCACTATGGGAAGGGGGGGGTCTATCTCCCCCCGTTCAAGCGGTAGGGGCAATTTAAAAAAATTATTATTTAAAATGGAAAAAAAATAATTAAAAAATAACGCTGATACTTACAATTAAGTTTAAAAAAAGGTATAATACTTAATTGTAAGTATTACCGTTATTTTTTAATTATTTTTTTTCCATTTAATGTGCATATTTTTTTAAATTGCCCCCACCGCCTAAACGGGGGGAGATATACCCCCCTCCAATAGTAAAAAATGCTTGTTTTTAGCTGTTCTATACAAATCCGTCATTTAACTTTGTCGCCAAAGTTATCGTACTCTCCCCAGGCCGAATATAAATCACAAGGACCTATGTAAGTGCTGTGTTTAATTTAGTTTTCTTTTTTATGAAAATAATTGAATTTCATAAGGGGTCTTCAAATAGGTAATTCTGAAATTTGACAGTTGATAGTGATCATATTGTTGACGCTTCGTATTTCAAATTGGACTTCATTTATTCAGTCGGACGAAATTCACTTAGACTATGACATGAAGTGAAGCCGCATCGGGAAGCAGCTTTTAACCATTTTTTCGGGGATTATTAACGTTCTATAGAAAATAAAATTTACAATACAATTCACATACAATCTTCCATTTTTTAAAAATATTTTTTGGTATGAAATTATTAAGTGCTTATACCAAAAATCTAAGCTTAAAAATTAAAAATTTTTAAAATAATTATTAAAAACCTAAAAATTAGATTAGACGTTTTGATGATCAAATATAAAAGCTTGTTCCGAAAATGTATTTAAATCTGTTCATTACTTTCTGAGAAAATTTAAAAACAAAAAAAGTAAAAAGAGGCTGGGATGCGACCCACACTGATAACTTCCCATCCCGTCTGTCGATTTGTCTTGCTTAAAAGTTTGTCTATATGTATCAATTTTTACCAAATTTGCGTACTATTTTTTGTAGATTTTATTTTTTTATGAAAAAACGGACTGTTGGATTTTTATATCGAATGATATATGAATATCGAAAACAATATTTTCTGTGAAATAAAATAAGTTTGAAGCCAATATTTGTAATTTTTGAGAAGCTATTTGAGTCGAAAGTAAATTTCTACCAAGTTTTAGTATTGTTTTTTTTTTAGGTTTTTATTTTTTGTAAAAAAACTGTCAATTCGATTTTTCTTAAAATTTTATCGAATGTTGAAAAAAATATTTCTTATAAGATAAAAAAAGTTTGAAGCCTTAATCTCAAGTTTTTGAAAAGATATTTGAGTCGAAATTCAATTTTTACCAACTATGAGTAATGTTTTTTTTAGGATTTTATTTTTTATAAAAAAAACTGTCAATTCGATTTTTCTCAAAATTTGTCTGCACTATTATCTGTATAAAACAAACAAAAACAAAAAATTATTATCTGTATAACATAATTTATTTGAAGCCGATATTCTCGTTCTTGAAAAAAAAACGTCGCGAACGTACGTACAGTACACATGCACGCAAAGATATCTCTCTAAAAATCTTTTGTTTCGACTCTAGGGACCTTGAAACGTCGAGAAATGTCAAAATGCTCAATTCGACAAATCGGACCCATTACAATAACTTCCTATGGAAAGTTAATAAAATATGTTAATCATTTTATTGGTTTAAACTTTTTAAATGAGTTCTTAAAGTCGCTTTCATTGGAAATTAAAAATTTAAAAACAATTATTTTCTTGATAAAATTATTTTTTTTAAACTTTTATATTTAGTTGTCATTTATGTAGTACAAACTTCTATATTATTTTCTTTTCAAACATTTTTTATTTAGACACTAACAAGTTTTGAAATTTTGTTTAGTAAAGTCTCTTTCAAACTTTTATTTCATTTAGCAGATGAAAAAACAACAAATGCCTGTAAAAAGCAGGCCGTGATTTTTTAAACTTCACTTAACTATACATTGTTGACTATGAAAAACATAATTACCGTCCTCTACCCCTTGTTTCATTAAAATTGTAGGTAGAAAACCCTTATACGAGTATATTTGTCGAATTGAACATTTTTAAATTTCTCGATGTTTCAAGGTCCCTAGAATTTTAATACAAGATTTTTAGAGAGATGTATGTGCGTGTAGAGGTACGGACGTAAGTACGTTCGGAAGCTTTTTTCGTCGTCCATATCTCAAGAACCAGTAGGGATATCGACTTCAAATAAATTTTGTTATACAGATAATAATACAGAAAAATGCATAAAGGACTCTCAAACAAATTGAGTGGTTGAAACAAAATATGTCACGAACCAATAACGCTAGTGACTTGAAATTATAATAATAGGATTTTATAAATCAGAAAAACTAAAAAAAAAGTTATTGCCACCTCGAATATTTTACGAACAGAACATGATTTTATCTCCAAAATAAAATAAAAAAAAATAAAATAATAATATCGTTTTGACATCTGGTTAAATTTTAAAAATTAAAACCTAAAATAACTAAAAGTTGGTAAAAATTGATTTTTGACTCAAATATCTTTTGAAAAATAAAGGTTAATTGCTTCAAACTTTTTTCATCACAAAGAGAATATTGTTTTCGACATTTAGTAAAATTTGTATTAAGATCCTAAAGTCAATTTTCTCATAAAATTAAAATCTACAAAAAATAGTACGCAACATTGGTAAAAATTGATATTCGATTCTCGATTGACTTCAAAATAATTTTATAACTTGTGAGGGTGTTTTAAATTTCTCAGCTGGGGTATGCTCACTGTGTCCAGGGTTAGTTAAATAAAACACCGAAATTTAACATCAATAGGTCTTTGTCTTTATTTGTAATTAACTTTATATTATTTTGAATTTATTTCATATAGTCGGTTAACATTCTTTTTTTGTTTCTCATCCCAATCTCGGCTTGCGCCATGGGTCCGATGTAGTCTACGCGATAGGTGTCGGTCAGCAGGCGGCGCGGGGCACGTCTCTTCCGTCGATTCGGTCAGGACTGGGGCAATCGCCGTTACGCGGGTGAATTGCCTCTTATTGTGTGTAAAGCACGGCCGTAACTGGTAAATCACAGCCGAAACTGGTAAATCACAGCCGAATCTGGTAAATCACAGCCGAAGCTGGTAAATCAATTAAACTTGAATATTTCACACGAAGCCCCTTACCTCTGGTGGGGGGGAAGCCTCTGTTAATACCCAACTTACTTACCACTGATCCTTGCTTAGCGGCGATCGAAGTCCAACTGGTTTCTGCTCCGTGAGTTCAGGCGTATTTATAATATGCGCGGTCTGGTTCCCTGCTTCTATCTTTTGGTAACAACCTAGTGTGAATTTTATCCTTGCGAATGACAAAATAACCTATGCAAATTAATGTCACCGAGTTTTGGCCAAGTTGAACTGAGTGTGAACTCAATGCTCGGTGTAGTGACCGAACGCATGTAATTTGTTCGTGTTTTCGTTATAGATTTGTAATGCGTCATTACAAATTAAATGACAATTATTAGATACAAATTAAAATATGTGAATTATTTAATTGGCTTAAAAATTTTAAATGGGTTTTTAAAGTCCTTTTCATTGGAAAATAAATAAAATAAAAAACAAGTATTTTCAAGTTACAAGTTTTTGTAATGTTTTTATTTGGTTGTCATTTATGGAGTACAAATTTAAATGTTATTTTCTTTTCAAAGATTGTGTGTTTAGACACCAACGAATTATGAAATTTTCAGCACTAAGCATTCTTTTAATACCTTATTTGTTTCCCACCCTGCTATTTTGGAAATTGAACATTTTTAGTAAAGTCTCCTGCAACTTTTATTTCATTTAGCAGATGAAAAAATTTACACCGAGAAACACAACCTTAAATAGTCTTGCGGTGGTTTTGAGAATTTTAGTTTATCTTCAATATTATAAATTATTGACTATGAAATACATATGTATTTAGGTACCCTCCCAAACGACTTGTGTAAACTATAGCTATAAAACGCTCAAGTACGTCAAGAATAAAAACTCTATGTACAATTAAGTTATTTTTCAAGATAAAACATTTTTTTTAAATTAAATATTTACCAAAAATTTGGTCAAGTCCGTTATGAACTGAGAATATGTTTTACATATTTTCAAATTTTTGTAGATGAACAAATTTAAATGGAAAAATAGGAGGGATCATATTTTTCCTTTTTGTGTTTGTATTTTTTGTGGTATTTTTTGTTATTTTGAAAAACCACGTTTTTAAAACTAACAAATATGTTGGTACACCAATAAATAAACTTTTTCCTTAGTAAATGTATGGACACATAGAGCTCTATCATAATGTTCTCATATAAAGTTAACTCAGCTTAGTGGCTTTTTAGAATTATACATGCATACATCCCGCACATTTTCGGTACAGTTTTTGTTTCAATAAAAATTCAAAAGTAAAAAATTTACCACCAAAAAATAAGGTTATTTGAAATATTTTTTTAAATATTGAATTTCTCAAACTTTATAGATGCGAAAAAGTTGAACTCATATTCACTAACTTGTTCTCGGTCATGTTTTAAAGGTGGAAGAAAATGAATAGCTTCAGGCCTTCATGCTCATGTTCAGATAACTACACCCCATACACACTTTATCTATATGTTGGCCTCTTGCCTTGATTAATGTTACCAAACACGTGCTACCATAGCAAAGTTCTTCTTTTCTTATTTTCTATCAATTTTTCAACAGAAGAAGGTTTCTGCAATATAAATATAGGTTTATATAATTCCTTGATACTTGGAAATGTTAAGTACTAGGACTTTTAATCATGCTGATGTTCTACTTAAGTTACTTAAAACTATATATATTTTGGAAATCGTTTGCAAGTTTTGAAACAACTAAAAATTATTAAGTGACTCATACATATACATAAGTAAAGTATCAAAAATGAATTCTAATTTTGTTTAAGTATCTTAGCTGGAATTTGAGTATAAGTACAATTTCTGATTTTGATACTTAAAGTTTTCTATAATAAATAGGAAAATATTGTACTTGGTTTTCCAAATATTTTTTATTACTTTGTATTTTTGTTTCACATATGTTTTTCATATTAAATTATTCATGAACATACCGAATAAAGTACCACAAACATTCAAAGAAACCAACTAGAATTATATATGATATCAAAAATCTCATTATCTTAAGACGAAAAGTGGAAAAAATAATCTTTTCAAAGAAATCCTGAATAAGAAAATCCCCTTATAAATATTTAATCGATAATTTTAATACTACTGATTTATAATTACCTAATACCCATACTATGATTCATGAAGGTCATACCTTTGAAAACCCTGGATAATTGAAACTTTTTACATTTTAAATGAAATTGAAAAATTAACATACATTATATAAGTAGGGAAGGGATGTACATATATACATACATTTTACATATAGATTTAGTTAAAGAAATTACACTAATTCTTTACTCATTCACAACCTCAAGCATGAAGAATATTATACTCGACATAGTTTTTACTTATGAATATGATAATATAAATTTATGGTAAATTATGGATTCGTTAAAAAATTATTGGTCTACGGAATTTTCAAATAAAAATATTTTCTAGGAGAATTAAAATGTTTGTATTGAATTTTATAAATATCTTGGAAATGGGTTAATCATTTTTCAAGAATTTAATTTAAATTTAATATAGTGACTAATTGTTTAAAGAATTAATTCTTAAAAAAAATCAATCGGATTTTTGTTAATATTTTAATTAAAACATTACATGTTTTTTCTTATAAATTACATAAGTAGTGGATTTTTTGTTGGTAAATTAAAGTCATCAATAAAATTGATATAAAATTATTAAATAATTGGTTTTCCAACTAAATTAATTAAAAAATAAAAGAGGCTGAAATGCGATTCAGGTTGATAATTTCTGGTTTAAATGAAAACTCGTTAACTTCCCATAGGAAGTTATTGTAATGGGTCCGATTTGTCGAGATGTCTGTGCGTGCTTGTGTACGTACGTCTGTACGTCCGTACGTTCGCGACGTTTTTTTCGTCGTCCATAGCTCAAGAACCAGAATAGATTTCGATACAACAAATAAATTTTGTTTTACAGATAATAATGCAAAAAGATGCAGAAAGGGCTCTCAAGAAAATTGCGTGGGTGGTTTTTTACCATAGCAGTTTAAAAAAAAAGGTGAAAATTTTGGTTAACCCAAAATATCTCACGAACCAATAACGCTAGAGACTTGAATTTAATTTTATATTATATTATATTGTAACGTGATACCAAAAAAATATATTTTTGGAAAAAAATCCAACTAACGGTTTTTTATATAAATCAAAAAAAAACTGAAAAAAAAATTGTCAGCTTGAAAATTTTACGATTAAAATATGATTTTATCTTTAAAACAATTTTGTGCAACGCAAATAATGTTTTCAAGATCTGGTAAAATTTTGAGAAAAATCGAATTGACGATTATTTTACAAAAAATAAAAACCTAAAAAAAAATTAATAAAAGTTGGTAAAATTGATTTTTGATTTAAATATCTTTTCAAAACTTTGAGATATTGGCTTTAAAATGATTTTGTCTTATGAAAAATATGGTTTTCAACATTTAGTCAAATTTTGAGAAAAATCCAATTAACAGTTTTTTCTACAAAAAATAAAAACCTACAAAAAATTCAAAAAAGCTGGTAAAAATGGATTTTCGACTCAATTATCTTTTCAAAAATTAAAAATATTACCTTAAAAATAATTTTTTCTTATAAGAAATATTGTTTTCAACATTCGGTAACATTTTGAGAAAAATCAAATTGACAGTTTTTTAACAAAAAATAAATACATACTTAAAAAACGCATTACTAAAAGTTCGTCGAAATTGATTTTCGAAAGAAATTTCTGTTCAAAAATTTGAGATATAGGCTTCAAATTAATTTTATTTTATTGTTTTCAACATTCAGTAATTTTTTTATAAAAATCTAACAGTAAGTTTTTTCATAAAAAATTAAAATCTACAAAAAATAGTACGCAAAATTGGTAAAAATTAATGTTCGGTTCTAGATATCTCGTGAATAATAGAACACATTGACTTCAAATTAATTTCATTTATCCAATTTGTATTTGTTTATATAAGAAATAAAAACTTTTAAGAAATGCTACTAAAATTGGTAAGAATTGGTTTTCGACTAAAAATCTCGTTAACAAAAATAGATTTTGAAATCAAACTATTTCATCATATGCAAAATATTGTTGGTTATTTTTAAATTTTTAGGAATAATTTAACTGATAACATTTTTAACAAAACACGAAAACCTACAAGCCTTTTATGTAAGAAAGACAAATCGACAGACGGGATGGGAAGTTATCAGTGTAGGTCGCATCCCAGCCTCTTTTTTTTTTTGGAATGAACCAAATTTCAATTTAAATAATTTCGAACAATATGCAATAGTTGAAGCTTAAAGTGATTTTTTTAATTGTATTTCGATACCAATTTTATGCGATTAACAACGAAAATACTTGGCATAAAATGGAACAAGATTAAAGTCAGTGGCTCAAAATTTTAAAGAACCAATATTTTTAAGCAATTTACTAGCTACTCGAAAATATTAAACTTGTGTGTCGATTTTCCAAAAACTAAATTTGTAATTCCCTTTATTGAAAATGAGGCACCTGAACATGTCTAAGTAGTGACATTTCGTGAAAATAAACAAAACATGAGATATTTTTATATATTTTGATATATTTCGAATCGACTTCTCTGGTCATTCTTGAGATATGGAGGACGATTTTAGGTTTTTGAAATTGTCAAATTCTTAATAACTAAATAATTGAATAAATACTTAAAACGATGAAACAAGTTTGAAGTCAGCACCTTATTTTTTATCTAACTTTTAGTACTATTTTTTTAAGTTTATATGTAATTAAAAAAAAATTGTCTATTCCATTTTTCTAAAAATTAAACCATATGTTAAAAACGTTATTTTTGTATGTACATATAAAAATATTCAGAAGTAAATACATTTTTTTGTGGATTAAATATTCGAGGTGTGTTTGTGTTTATTTATTTCAAAATAATTTGACATTTGTCTCATACAGTTTTGCGGCCTTTAAATGTATTTATTATAACTAAAAGAAAAAGGGGAAATTAACCTTAGAAATATACAAAATAATAAAACAAATATTAATGATGACCTACCTAATCATAATTGACAAAGTCTACGGTGTGAATCGACTCTATTTGACGACAGTAAATACTTCATTTTGTCCTCGTTAATGTCAAGACCCATTTTCTTCGCCTCAGACTCGATATTAGAGAAGGCACCCGTCACTGCTCGTTTGGTTCTTCCCATAATGTCGATGTCATCTGCATATCCAAGATATTGTGTGGATTTTTGAAAGATGGTGCCACTTGTATTGGCGTTGGTGTTGCGCACCATTCTTTCAAGAACAATATTAAAGCAGCTACATGACAGCGCATCGCCTTGTCGAAGTCCTCTGGTGGTTTTGAAGGTTTCGGTCGAGTCTCTTCCAATTTTGACGCAGCAACGAGCATTTTCCAGCCTCATCCTGATAAGTCGTATCAGTTTGGTAGGGATACCAAAACTCAACATGGCACCGTATAGTGCGTTCCTGTTGACACTGTCATAAGCTGCTTTAAAATCGATGAAAAGATGGTGTGTTTCGATGTTATGATCTTGTGTCTCTTCCAGGATTTGCGTAGAGTGAAAATTTGGTCGATGGTAGATTTTCCAGGCCTGAAGCCATATTGGTAAGGGCCAATTAGTTCGTCAGTAAATGGCTTCAGGCGTTCACATAATACACTGGACAAGATCTTGTATGCGATGTTTAAAAGACTAATGCCTCTGTAGTTGGCGCAGAGAAGCCGGTCACCTTTTTTATGGATCGGGCAGATGGTGCTTAAGTTCCACTCGTCGGGCATGTTTCTTCCGACCAAATTTTAGTAACTAGCTGGTGCATGCTCCTTACCAGATCTGCTTCAGCGTACTTAAAAAGCTCCGCCTGCAGACCGTCATCACCGGCCGCTTTATTCGACTTCAGCCTGGTGATGGCTAGTTTGATCTCACTCTGGTCGGGTGGGTGGAACTCTAGATCGTCAACCAAATGGATTTGAAGTGGCTGCTCGCTGGCGGAATCGTTGACTTCATCACCATTAAGCAGCTGGTTGAAATAGTCTCTCCAGATTTTTAGCATTGACTGCGTCTTGAGTACGGTATTCCGCTCCTTATCTTTGCAGGCTCCAGGGCGGCTAGTGAATCCCGTTGTTTTCTTTTTGACTCTTCTATAAAAGCTCCACACCTGTTTCTTGTTAAAACATCCCTGGATCTCCTCGGCATTACGCTGCTCATGGGCTTTTTTCTTTCTTCTGAGCAAGCGGTTCTCCTCTCTTGTCGACGTAGGGCTGGCGGGAAGATCGTGTCCTCCTTTGCTGCCACAATCTGTATGCCTCCGTTTTGGCTTTGTTTGCCTGAGCACATTCGGAGTCAAACCAGGGGTTCCTTGGTGGCGGCTGTGAGAAACCTAGCACCTCTTCTGCAGCATTCCTGATGGATTGGCAGTGGGTCTCTGGGCACATCTCGTCCGTTGTAGGGTTTCTCGCAAGCTCTAGGGATACTCGGTCGGCAGAGGCATTGGCGGTATCCTCCTGCCGCAGTCTTCGAACGTTGAATCTTCTCCTCGAGATTGTTGTTCGCCTTAAGAGCTTCCATGGATATTCGTACGCTCAGTTAAGCACCAACTAGGTAGTGGTCGGTATCTATGTTGGCTGATCTGTACGTAAGAACGCCAAGTATGCTAGAGGAGTGTCTTCCGTCAATAGCAACATGATCGATTTGGTTGCATGTTCGATCATCGGGGGACCGTCAAGTACCTTTGTGGATATCTGGGCGAGGGAATCTGGTGCTACTCAACACCATGTTTTTCTCGGCTAGGAAGTCGATAGGCCTGAGTCCGTTTTCAGATGTGATGTCGTGTAGGCTATATCTTCCGATTGACCTACCAAAGATGCCTTCTTTACCAATTTTGGCGTTAAAATCATAAATAAAAAATAATCGTAAAAATCTCCCAGGAGAATTTTAACGTGGTTCTTGGGACATTGCTCATATGTTTTGGCGAGGAGCTCGTAAAATTCTTCTTTTGTATTGTCATCCTTCTCTTCCGTCGGGGCATGCGCGCTGATTAGGCTCAGGTGGTGGAATTTGGCCTTAATGTGGATTGTCGTCAATCTTTCGCTTACTTCCCGAAAGCTTAAAACTCTTTGCCTTAGTTTCCCTCTGACAGCAAAACCACATCCAAATAAGCGCTTCCTCCCATCGAGTAGACACTTCCCATAGTAGAAATCACAGCCTTCAATCTTCCTACTGCCTGGCCCATTCTATCGCATTTCCTGGAGGGCTGTCACATCAGCTTTAAGTTCGGCGAGGGCATCGGCAAGCTGCTCTGCTTTGCGTGGCCGGTTGAGTGTACGCACATTCCATGTACATCCACGTAAATCGTTGTCCGTTTTTCATTTGCGGGAGGGGGGAGGAGTGTTGTCAACATTATCAGTCCGTTCATCCGAGGCTATTACTTGTGTTTTCATCACACTTTAAATTTTCTTTTCATGGCAGGCTTGTGAGGCCTGCGCATGACTGACATCGTTGGAGCTGGTTCTTCAGAGCGATATCTGGTCTTTTGCTCCTACTTCTTGAGAAGGTAACTCAGGTGACATAGCTCTGGATCCGATGGATCCAACGTTCGTTGTTAGTTCACCTTTCAGCTATGCAGCGAGCACCACTAGGAGGTGACGATACGATTTTGCACCATTCCATTCATCGGGCATAATTTCTACCGACCATATCTTACAGATAAGTTGGTGCATAACCAAATTATCTTCAGCTGCTTTGAAGAGCTCGGTATTCAAGCCATCTTCAGCTAAGATTTGGCAATCATTACTTACTGCCTGAGAGCGGAATTCTGTTCGTCGTTGCCGTTATACAGTCTGCAGAAGAGGTTACTTGTGACTTGGTCGGAGAAGGATTTGACGATCTTTTCTGATTGAAGCTGTATTAACCCAAGTTAACAGTACTTCCTGACGATTCAGGGAAGAGTTTGTTGGGGAGAATTTAGGAAATCAAAGAAATATTTGTTTGCTTTTTTTTATTTATTTATTACTTGAAAGGCCCGCTGTCTCAATGCTTGGCTGCGACCTTCAAGTTTGAATGATAACTAAATTCTGTTTATTCCTCCTCATCCTTTGCCTATTTATACTAGTTTCAATTTCCATTACCACTTAATAATATAGCATTTTCCATATGGAAATGCATTTTTACGCAACCTCATATGAAAAATGCCTTATCATCATAATTTTCAATTTTGTCAACTCGCATTGATACCAATAACCATTGCATGTAGAGTTCGATGAATCATATTTTGTTTACACTGGCCCAATATGAAGCAAATTCAACTTATCCATAGAGGTACCAGATACACACGGGCAGCGCAGCGGCCTAATTACCGAAGTGTGATATGATTATATATGTACTTTGAACTCGAAACAATGCTTGCTCATAGTGGTCATTCTTACTTTGCTGCACTTAGCAAAACTGGCGACAATTAATTAATTGCTGTGGTGTTAGGTTTCACTAAGTGGGCTACGGAAGATGACACATTTATGGGTGACAATGTCTTGGATCGGTTGCGCGAATGACAACGAAAAATGATACTATACAAGATCGTGTGTGGTGGCTTGGGAATGGAAATTTAAATAAGGCTAATAGAGTGGTCGCATGTAGTGGATCACTACATCCCGCTCCCCTTGAAGAAAGAAAATTATATCTTGAAGAGGTTAATTTTCTGTAAAGTTGCGAAAGGATGAAAAGGTTACATTTTTGATATAATTTTGATATGATTAAAATAATATTTGTCTAGTTTTAAGAAATTTTATAAAAATAGTATAAAATAAGGAATTAATAGTATTGAAGTGTTTGTTTTATAATTTTTGTAAGCTGTTTTTTTTTTTTTTTTTTTTTTTTTTTTTTTTTTTTTTTGATTATTTGTTTTTTTGACATTTTAAATTTGAAAATATAGTACCTTATAAAATATTTATTTTAAAAAATTTTTATATTAAACATTTAAACATTTTTTTTTTCTTTTTTATAGATTATTATAAAAGAAAGCCGGCAGACGGCTTAATAGCCATGCTTGTAAATCTTTAAAATGTAATTGAGCCTGTATTTTTTTGTGAAGAAAAAAATAAAGATAACAATAATAATAATAATAATAAAAGATTTTATTTATAAATTATAGTATAGCATTTTTTTTTTTTTTTTTTTGATTGTAAGCACAATTTATTAATATAAGGTTTTTATTAAAAGTTTAAACATATATTTTTTTTTTGTTTTTGTTTTTATATTATTTTTGTAAAAGGGTTTTTTTTTTTTTTTTATTATTAATGTGTGTGTGTTTTTTTTTTCAATTTTAACAATCATATATTTTAATATAGTTTATTGGTTACTTTGGATATTGGCGTAAGACAAATTTTGGAGAGGGTTCAGGTTTTGAATCTGTTTCTACTATGGTATCTTTAGATGAGGATTGTTGGGAGCTTTTGTCATGGAGTTGTATTTCAGTTTGTATTTTGTCGTTTTCTTTGATTTGATTTCTTTTTAATTTAATATCCGAAACAATGGGTTTTGGTTCATTTTTCACTTTGTAAGTTTGGTATCTTCTGAAGCAACTCAATACTAAAACTATAATTATAACCGTGTAGATAAGTATATAATGATGAACGTGATGTTCACTTAGATTAGTCAATGGTTTTGCTTCGTCTGCTTTTAACTCGCTTATTTGTTCAGATACTAATTTTAAGTCTTCATGGCTAGAGAATCGAATAATGGCTAAATTGTCGGGGTAGTTTGGGAAACTTGAAGTATTATTTATAAGCAGTTTTGAAATGTTTATCGGGGGAATGTAAAATTTGTTAATTGTTGTAGAATTTTCGTTAAATGTGTGTATTGTCATGTCTTTGTTCTTAAGGTAACAATGCCCTACAATTTCTATTGTGGCTGTGCCGTACAAATTATATGAGGTTATGTTGTCGTCACATATTTCGTCAATATAATAATTATTTAAAGTTGAGAAAATCCACTTATTCTTTTGTGATAGTTGGATCCATACTGTTGAATGGTTGGATTGTCTTATTTCGCATGAGTTGGGAATAACTGATATTCTGTTTAGTAATTCGATTTCACATTGTGGGTTTCCTGATTTAGTACTCAATAATGGATGTGTAAGGGGACATATGAATTTATCATTTTGGGACTTGCAGAGAGATAACTCCGCTGTATTTAGTTGACAGTAATTTTCTTTGTTGTAATCGAGAAAAATGTATTGGGAGGTTGGGTGTATGAACACGAAGTTATTTTTATGTATGGTTGGCAAAGGAATACTTTTGTATAAGATGTATTTTTCAACAAATGGAAGGGGTATTTTGATTTCGTATACTATTTTGTCGTCATGAATAGCTACTTTGGTAGTACAGATTTTATAAAAAGATATAATGTTATTATCTATTGGGGTATTGGGTAATTTTGTGTTTAATGGAAGTTCTTGCTTTATTTTTGCTAATACGTCTCTAAATTGTTCGGGGGTTATAATGGATGGGTGAGGTTTTCCATGAGTTACATCTGTAACTAAATCGAGTATGTCGTCTAGTGTGTTAAGATATCTTATAATAATGAGAGTC
This sequence comes from Eupeodes latifasciatus, assembly GCA_920104205.1. NCBI lineage: Eukaryota > Metazoa > Arthropoda > Insecta > Diptera > Syrphidae > Eupeodes > Eupeodes latifasciatus. The sequence continues at coordinate 18,564,858 of OV049925.1, forward strand.
AATAAGGAAGTTAGGGATTCGAGTTCAGTGAAGGCAACAATGTTTGTTGTATTAATGAGTCTATCTATCATTTTTTTTGTATTTTCTAATTTTGAATTGATTATCAACATTTGGTTTTGAATAGTCGCTTCTGACTTACTAAATACATTTTTGGTTGTTTCGAGTATGAGAGTTTGTTTTTTGACGAGAGATATTACATGGTTTTCATTTTCCCTAATTTTCTTGATTTCTCCAGTATAAAAATTTGCATCATCTTCGTTTAAGGTACCGAAAAGTGATTTGCTTAGAATCCCTACGGCATTAAATAGTGATCTTTTTTTCTATAGTGTGGGTTTACAAGACTGTATTTTATCTGAATGTCTGTCATCAAGTGACTCATTTCGGATAACGCTACGACACATATTATTTGAAACTGTTCCTTATTTTTAAGCTGTTCGCATATACCACTGATTTCGGTGATTATTTTTGCTGCTTCCTCTAGTGCTTTTGTTAAATGTTCCAAATTGTAGTACACAACAAGTTTCCACTCATGTGTATATAATTCAACGGGTCCGATTACCTCGAAGTAAATACCAGCCTTTTGTTCGATTTGGGTGATAATTAGGTTTGCATATGCGGTACTCAGAAGTCCAAGAAGGAGAATTGTGAACTTCATGTTCTAAAAAAAAAAAAAAAGAATTGTCCATTTATCTCAGAGAGTTTTGCTTGGATCTGTGTGACTGTGTACTTATGGGATAGGGGATAGTTATTTAATCAGAAAAGAGTTTGAGATCATTGTTATGGATAACCTTATTTCGATTTCGTATTTTTATCTCAGTCGTTTCGTCGGAAATTATTCTACATACCTCATGGGGACCTTCCCAAAGTGAGGAAAATTTGTTCTTTCTAGCATGGTTTTTTATTAGAACTCTGTTTCCTACATTAAATGTCTTTTGCTTTGAATGTTTGTCGTAATATGTTTTTGATTTTTCTTTATTACCTTTTAAAGTTTCCTTAGCAATATGGTATCCGTGTTGTAATCGAGACTTTAGTTCATTCGAATAATTTTCGTAGTTATAAGTCACTTGGGGATTTTTTTCCAAGAATAGTAGGAATCCTAGCTGGATAACCGTACAATAACTCATGAGGTGTATAGCCAGTGCTGCTATGGGGAGTCGTGTTAAAGACAAAAATAGCGTATGGAATCCAGGTATTCCATGAAAGAGGATCACGATTAACGTAATGCCTTAGGTATTCTACTAATGTGCGGTGACTACGTTCAAGAGCTCCATTAGTTTGAGGGTGGTACGCGGTAGTTTGAATTTTTTTTATTTTAAGAAGTTTGCAAACTTCCTTGAACAATTGGCTAAGAAAGTTCGTCCCCTGATCCGTAAGGAGTGCCTCAGGAAATCCAAAGCGACATAAGATTTTTTCGACAAACTCCCTAGCTACTGTAGAGGCTTCTGCATTTTCCAGAGGTATAGCCTCAGTATATTTGGTCAGGTCATCTTGGTAGGTAAGGAGATATTTATGGTTTTCATAACTAATGGGAAGTGGTCCTACAATATCTAAAGCTATTCTTTCGAACGGAGTTGAGCTTGTTGTGGTGATCTTCATGGGAATTCGGGGATTCTGTATTAACTTGTTTGTCTGACAGGATTTGCATTGGAGTATATAGTTTTTTATATCATTGTTCATTGTTGGCCAGAAATATTGTTTCTTGATTTTCTTTAAAGTCCTCGTTATGCCTTGGTGGCCTCCGAGGGGGGAGTCATGGAATTCATAAAGTACAGTTTTTATAGACTCGATATTATCTAAAAATATCTTTTTATTGGTAAAAACGTAAACGACCTTGTTTTGATTTTGAAAAGTATTTGTTAAAATTGTTTTTAATTTTATCTTGGATTCATTGTCCATTTGGGGTAACGCAAATCCGATAGACTGTTCATCAGTATTAAGATCGCTAATCGAAGTGAGACATGTTTTAATTATTTCAATATCTTTGTCGGTTCTGATTGGGATGGGTAAAGTGGTTATAAAGAATGTTTCTTTATTATGTGGAAATGTGGAAAATTCTCCTATATCTGGTTTAATAAAATTTGGGCATTTATTTTGTAAAAATTCTTCGTCTATTGATTCTATTATTGGTATTATTATAACTTTAATTTTAGTTGTTTTGGTTTCAAAAATTGATCCATTATCCTCTAGAAGAGTGAAGGTTGACAAGACTTCTATATTATCTACCTCATCATCTTGTATATTAACTTGGCTTACTTGATTTCTAGCTTGATTGCGGGTTGTCACGAGTACCTTACTGTCATTGTCAATTTTTACCCTACTGAGAGCGTCTGCGATAACATTACATTTACCTTGTTTGTGAATAATATTGAAGTCGTATTCTTCCATCAAGATGCGCCATCGTAACAATCTGGATGTGGGATTCTTTTGTCCAATTAACCATAGTAAATTGTTATGGTCTGTGTAAATAGTGAACTTTCGTCCATAGATATATGGTCGAAACTGCTTTAGCGCATAAACAATTGCTAACAACTCCTTTTCCGACGTTGTGTATTTTATTTCTTGATCATTGAGGGTTCGACTTATGAATGAAATTGGTTTATCTTGTCCAATCGGTCCTTGAGAAAGAACCGCACCCAATGCTACATCACTAGCGTCGGTAGTTACAATGAATTCTGCCGTAAAATCAGGATAAGAGAGTATTGGAGGTTCAATAATTTTTTGTTTTAAACTTCTGAAAGATTCGTCGCAGATTGGATAAATTTGCAAAGTCGGGAATGAACTTTCGATAGTATCCCACGAAACCTAAAAGTGATTTTACATCTTTTGGCTTTTTGGGCACAGGGAATGTTCTAACTGCCTTGATTTTTTCGGGATCAGGCTTAATTCCTTCTTCTGAAATAATATGCCCCAAGTAAATTAGTTCTTTTTTAAGAAAGTTACACTTCTCTGGTTGGAGTTTCAAATTATGCGTTCTTAGACGTTTCAGAATGTTAACGAGCTTTCTGTTGTGGCTATCAAGATCATACCCATAGATAACGATGTCATCTACATAAACAAAACATTCAATACCCTGCAGTCCCATGAGAACATTATTCATGAGGCGTTGAAACGTAGCAGGGGCGTTTTTCAAACCAAATGGCATACGGTTATATTCGTAGTGACCAAATGGTGTGCTGAACGCGGTTTTTTCTTTATCAGCGTCGGCTACCAATATTTGGTGAAACCCTTTAGCTAAATCAAATGTACTGAAATATTTTGCCTGACCTAGTTGGTCGAAAATGTCTGTGATATTCGGCAATGGGTATGCATCTCCGAGTGTTTGCTCATTTAGTTTTCTGAAGTCTACGACTACTCTCCATTTTTTTTCGCCATCGTAACCAGATTTTTTCGGAACTAAGAGGAGAGGTGAGTTCCAGGGACTGAAGCTAGGTTGTATGATTGAATCATTAAGCATTTCGTTTACCTGCTTGTGAATTTCTTGCTTCTGACTTTCGGGAAGTCTATATGGTTTTAGGAATAATGGGGGCCTACTTTCGTTAGTTATTATTTTATGTTCCATTGCATTGGTGTAGGTAAGGTGATCACCTTTGAGATAGAACAAATCATTGAATTCTCTACAGATGTTCGATATTGATTTTTGTTCCTCTTGATTGCAATGGTCCAGTTTTATAATTGTTTGTAAATCTGATAGCCTTTTCTGTAAACGATCTTTATGACTATCAGCTGAAATAATATTATAATTGTCTAAAGTATCCCATTTTAAATTTAAGTCATTCGGATTAATGTTTTTTTTTTCTTCTAAAGTGTTCATAAATAATACTTTTATTTTATTTTTTTCAGGTTTAACTATAGTTTCACCTACATATACCCCTGGGATTATTTCTTTTTTCTCAATTACTATATCCCGTGATTTATTGGAATTAAATGGAATTTCTATCATTTGCTGACTACGTTGTTCGAGTGTTATGTATTTATTTTTTGTTATCCCAGTCTTACTTTCTGCTGAGATTTCTATTATCTCAGTCTTACTACCTGCTGGGTTTATATAAGTTTGTGCTATGGTTTCTGTTACCATAGGCTTATTTTTAATTTTTGTATTTATAACTTTTTCCTTAGGAAGTGGTTTGCTAACAACTTTGTCATAGTCTTGTTTTGATGAATCTCCTGATCCGACCCGTAGGCAAGCCCGAAGGCAGGCGGTATCATTCAACGATTCCCATGCTTTTTCTGTACCTCCTACAATATTATCTGTATGACATTGAGAGGAGTTAGAGCCAGTATGGTTAGACCCTTCAGTTGTGCAATCTTCTTGAAGGTGAGTTTTGGCTTGAGTTGAGTAATCTTTGTTCAAATTTGTAGTTCCATTAAATATAACAGATTTGGGTACCGAATGTATTTTTATATTTGCTTTTGATACATTAGCTTTATGATGAGGAATAGTACTCAGTACCTTCCCAAAACTATTTATCGTAGCGGTAGATTGGTCACCAATGAAGGGAAAAATCTTCATAAAATTTTCATCATGGTTAACTACGCATGAATATTTTTTTAGAAAATCGTTTCCTATGATGCCGTCAAAATTCATGTCGGTACTTACATCTAGAATGTGAAAGGGGTGGTTAATTATAATTTTATCATCATCACAGCCGACCAATAGAGTCTCATTCACAACACTGGTACTCATTACCTTATGACCGCCCATGGTTGAAATTGTTATGTTATTTTTATTGTTTTTTATGGGTTTGATCGTAGGTGTTTTAATTATGCTTATTTCAGAACCAGTGTCAATAACAAGACTTCTATTCTTACCGTCTGTGAATGGAATTCTTATTATGGTCAAGTCATTGTAAGGAAGCAATTCGATAATTATGCTTGCCGTTACTCTTGAGTTTCGTGTATGTCGGCCTGAACTTGTTGTCGGGAAGGATAGCCGATCTCTTCGACCCGACAATTCTCGTTTCCCGTATTATAAGAAAATTGGCTTTCGGGCATTACGTGGTGGAAGTTCACCTGTCGTTGGTCACCATTGTTTCTTTCGGTTTTAAAAGGGTTATGCGGGTTCATTTGGTTTGTTTGTGAGTGTAGTTTTCGAAGTCTACACTCGCTTTCCGTATGATAGTTTTTGTTGCAATAATTGCATTTAACAATTTCTGTTTTTGGGGTAAATTTGGGTAGAGTCTTGTTTTGGTAACAGGTTTGGGCAGAGTGTCCCAATATCCCGCAAATTTGACAGGTTGGTCGGGAAGAAAAGTTTGAGGGTGAATTCTGTTGTAAAGGGGGTTTATTCCTATAGGCAGGCATCTGCCTATCTATTCTTGCAGCATGGTTTTCTGCGAACGTTATTATCCTTTTCAAACTAGTTTCCCCGCGAGCTTGAACCATCAAACGTAAATTTTGATTCGAGAGACCATCTTCAAATGTCTGGATAGCCAGTTTTTCGTTCTCATCGACCAGATACGCCCTGACGGATGCGTCACTAGTACCTGAGAATGTTGCTGAGTTAAGAGAGGTTAAAAGTTTTGAGATTTTGTCTCCAAACTCCTTAACTGATTCTCTGGCATTTTGCTGAGCTACCAAAAGTTCATTCTGGGCTACAGAACGAGTTTTGGTTTCCTTATACTCGTCCTCTAGTTTAGCAACTAAGTCACCCCACTTTGTAAAAGAGTTGAACTGTATTAGTTCGAAGGCCGGACCTTGTAGCCTAGTTTTTACTATTTCGAGGAATGTTGTATGTTCCTCTTTCTTACATGATGAGAACAAGATGTTCCCGCATGCGATGAATTTATTCAATTCACTGGGGTTACCATTGAAGATGGGCACTATATTGAAAATATCGCTTATATTGACCTGAAACGCCATTGTTTCAGATTCTATTACGTTTATTACGTTAAAAGGAAGATTTAAAAAAAATTCTAAACGCTGTCGGTCTCGTCGTGTCCTGACAATTTTGAGGGAAAAATATTTTGAAGAGGGGAAGGAAAAAGAAAATGGGGTTCACCAAAAAAAAATATATGTAAATATAATTGTTTAAAATTTCTTACGCTAATTTTATTTTCTGGTGCTGTTGATTTTGGTAATGTTGTTGATTTTGTTGTCGATGTTGTTATTTTTGTTGCTTTTGTTGATGTTGAAACTGTGCCAGGCAGACTTCACGCCCTATAGTTGCAGATTACAACCTGGTCTTTTCACTACCTATATTTTGCCTCCGCGTCCTCTTGAAGGAATTCGCCAGGTCTTATGGTCATAGGATTTTTCACAATTAAATTTTATACTACTTTAGCTTTGCTGATGTATAGCCCCAGCAATACGCATCAAAAGGAACGGCCTTTTGTATTTTTGGTAGGGGATTTTTTAAAAGAATCCCACCGCTGCCACCATGTATTAACCCAAGTTAACAGTACTTCCTGACGATTCAGGGAAGAGTTTGTTGGGGAGAATTTAGGAAATCAAAGAAATATTTGTTTGCTTTTTTTTTTTTTTTTTTTTTTTTTTTTTTTTTTTTTTTTTTTGTGTTCCCGCATGCGATGAATTTATTCAATTCACTGGGGTTACCATTGAAGATGGGCACTATATTGAAAATATCGCTTATATTGACCTGAAACGCCATTGTTTCAGATTCTATTACGTTTATTACGTTAAAAGGAAGATTTAAAAAAAATTCTAAACGCTGTCGGTCTCGTCGTGTCCTGACAATTTTGAGGGAAAAATATTTTGAAGAGGGGAAGGAAAAAGAAAATGGGGTTCACCAAAAAAAAAATATATGTAAATATAATTGTTTAAAATTTCTTACGCTAATTTTATTTTCTGGTGCTGTTGATTTTGGTAATGTTGTTGATTTTGTTGTCGATGTTGTTATTTTTGTTGCTTTTGTTGATGTTGAAACTGTGCCAGGCAGACTTCACGCCCTATAGTTGCAGATTACAACCTGGTCTTTTCACTACCTATATTTTGCCTCCGCGTCCTCTTGAAGGAATTCGCCAGGTCTTATGGTCATAGGATTTTTCACAATTAAATTTTATACTACTTTAGCTTTGCTGATGTATAGCCCCAGCAATACGCATCAAAAGGAACGGCCTTTTGTATTTTTGGTAGGGGATTTTTTAAAAGAATCCCACCGCTGCCACCATGTATTAACCCAAGTTAACAGTACTTCCTGACGATTCAGGGAAGAGTTTGTTGGGGAGAATTTAGGAAATCAAAGAAATATTTGTTTGCTTTTTTTTATTTATTTATTACTTGAAAGGCCCGCTGTCTCAATGCTTGGCTGCGACCTTCAAGTTTGAATGATAACTAAATTCTGTTTATTCCTCCTCATCCTTTGCCTATTTATACTAGTTTCAATTTCCATTACCACTTAATAATATAGCATTTTCCATATGGAAATGCATTTTTACGCAACCTCATATGAAAAATGCCTTATCATCATAATTTTCAATTTTGTCAACTCGCATTGATACCAATAACCATTGCATGTAGAGTTCGATGAATCATATTTTGTTTACACTGGCCCAATATGAAGCAAATTCAACTTATCCATAGAGGTACCAGATACACACGGGCAGCGCAGCGGCCTAATTACCGAAGTGTGATATGATTATATATGTACTTTGAACTCGAAACAATGCTTGCTCATAGTGGTCATTCTTACTTTGCTGCACTTAGCAAAACTGGCGACAATTAATTAATTGCTGTGGTGTTAGGTTTCACTAAGTGGGCTACGGAAGATGACACATTTATGGGTGACAATGTCTTGGATCGGTTGCGCGAATGACAACGAAAAATGATACTATACAAGATCGTGTGTGGTGGCTTGGGAATGGAAATTTAAATAAGGCTAATAGAGTGGTCGCATGTAGTGGATCACTACAAAGCTGTTCGACGTTCTATCTTCTCCCATCATCTCTCTGTTCTGCTACCTTGGCTACAACAAGGAAGTGGTCCGAGTTGATGTTAGCTACTCGGAAACTTCGGACATCCATGATACTGGAAGCGTGCCTAGCGTCGATCGCAATATGATCAATCTGGTTGATCATATACATAGATTTATCTGGAGAACTCTAAGTTCCTTTGTGGATGTTGAGGTGCGCAAAACGCGTATTGGCTACCATGACGTTTAATCAGGAAATTTTTGCCGAATGACAGAATGTTTATAATCAAGTACATTTTTTGTAACACAAAATTTATTAAATTAATAAATAATAATAAATAAAATAAACCACTCCATAAAAATAATTTGGTGTCTCTTAAAATAGAAAATCCTTAAAATAATATGTCACTTTTAAACTTCAAAAGCATAAGTTCCTACGTGCGACCTATTTGTGCATTTTATTTGTATGTACATATAAGAAGAGAAGATATCTTTTTCAATTTTAATTTAACTTAAGACTTTAAGCATTACAAATTCTTCTCCACTCATCTCGTCGTCCTTTAAAGACATCTGCTATAAACATCATACAAATATTGTAGGTAGTTGAAAATAAAGATATACATAGATAGAAAAATAAAAACAGAACTACCTAAGATAATGCTTACATTTTTTGATTCAGTGTCGTCTAGGGTTAGAAGTAATCGTTGTTGCAGATATAAAGTCACATATATTTTTATAAAACAAAATAAAAACAAAACCAAAAAAACAACTTGGTACTGCTGTCATCCTTCATTTTACTAGATGGGTTTTTATTTTCATACTGCTTTCATATACATAGGTACATATGTATCTTAGTTATAGCTTCTGACACTTTTAATCTGATAAAGAGTTTTTTAACTTAGTTTTTGATTTTGAAATTACATAACATTTTGTAAGGTTTGAGCTTTATTTACAGTGGACCAAAGTTTATTAGATTTTGAAGTGAGATATTTTGAACTTTGTAAAAAGAATATTTAAAAAGGTATACAAGACATTTATTTGAAACTAATGGATGTTTCTTATGTGTAGTTAGTTTTACCTTTGATAAAGTTTTTGGGAGAAAAATAATTTTACGTTATGAATAAGATTTCTTCAATTAGTGCTGGGTCAGCTTTTAACTATTGAAAAAGGAGAAGAGTTTCAAAAACTTATTTGCTAGATACTTTTTTTTAAATTAATGACTAAGTCACAGTGCAAGAAATTATTGGTGTACATTGGTTTTTGGAAAGTTTTTCTACATTCGTGCAGTACGGTTAAAAAATGAATCTCTGCACTTTATAGCATGAGTAAATTTGGGATGGAGGATATGTTGATGGGAATTCTTAGATCCTCGAGTTTTATAGTTGAATTGTTCAACAGAAAGACTAGACTTTAAAATAAAACAATTAAATCAACTTCATTTTATATTGATTTCGAATAAAAGCGTTCCACTGTATGATGTGGAAGCGTGAATGATTTGTCTCCATACCATATAAAACCTGCATGAAAGCTTTAGCAATATTTTCTTGATTTTCTTTGTTTATTTATAGCACCATTTAAAAGGTAGGACTTGCATGTTTGCATTAAAGATATGTTAACAAATTTGACTTTAGATATACGAGTACAACAAATTCCATTTAATTTAAAAAATGTTCAACTTTCCATCAGATGTATGACATACACGGTCTGATGGAACGACGATTAAAGTGATATACATTTAACAAAACAAAAATCTAATTTCTGTTTCTGATGGCTGGAACTTTGATGTCCTGGTCATATGTGGTGTCATTTGTTGTTATTCATGGTCTTAGACTTTCGGCACGTACTACCTATAGCATTTTGCCAGAATTATATGAGAACGTAGAATATTCATCATCGTTATGCAGTATACTATTATCTAATCGTCTACATTATTAGTCATCCCGCAGTTATATAGAAACAAAGGCTGAAAAGTTTCAAAACAATTTAATCTGGACATTTTTGAAATTTACCATCGAAATAATTTTGATTGAATGACTGAAAATATAAAGTTTCATATGAAGCAGTTTTCTAATAACAGATACGAGAGCTTCACATAAGCTGCCTAAAGTCATCAATTACGCATATGATAGGATGCGCTCCGGTAATACAATTTTACTATATGAAAGGAGGGAACAAAATTACGCATAATAAGGTTAGTTTTTAGAGTGCGGCAAAATATACAATATTCTGTAAAGCATAGATCAACTGAACTTGGACGAGAACTTCTATCTCATGGCGGGCGATTTGAATGTCAAACATGCAGATTGGGGAAATCAAATACAAAATCCTCGTGGTAACAATGTCGAGTATATGTTCGACCTTTTGGCTACTGATAGACCATAGTTCCCAAGGAGCAGTGCCTATCGGGATCTTTTGTTAATGGAATCAAGATTGACATTAATTGACATTGTGTTGTGTGTCAAAGACCAAGGAACTGCTTATGGACGATAGAGTACGATAGTGATCACTGCGAACTCGCCACAGTAATACGGCTTTCGAACTAGCTTTTGGAACTGGAGGAATACGTGCCGGTGCATTATTACAATTATAGTAAGACGCACTGTCCGTACTTCATCAATGCCTTAGCGAGAAAACTTCGGTCTAGAAGTCCCACCAAACGGCAAGAAATTGACAAATATCGATATTAGCGGGTACTTACAAGAAATAAATGAGACAACCCAAGGAACAATGGAAAGAACGTTACCGAAGTACAAGGAACGAGGCTCTACGAACATGTATTGTAACGCGACAATAGATGCACTGCACAGACAAAAAAGTAAACTTCTGACTTACCCAAACGATCTGGAGTTTAGGACGTTGAATTCGTCTATCAAAAACGTAAACCAATTGAACAGAGATAACTCTAGATTAAACATTAATTTTGACAAGAAAATTCGGGCCTTTAAATCCAGCGACCCTGATAAGAACTTTGGGAGGAATGATCAGAACTGCCTTCCTTGTCTTAAGCTTCAAACGACGACATAGAACAGAGAAGTTATTCTTGCAAACAGAAATAGATCCAGAAGACGCTATCTTGGACGATAACTTCTTTGTTGTCGAAGATCCGCAAGAGAAGGCGGAGGCGGTAGGGGCTGCTTTCCAGCAAGTGTACAAGGCTAATACAAGCATTCGCCCAAAATCACGACCCCGAGAACAGAGCCCGTCTGCACCACTTCTATACCTGCGTAATGACATAACACAATGGTGATCCGAGAAAATAGTTTTTCCTAGGTTCAATAACGATAACTTGGCAAATGCCATCATCACCGAATCAGCAGGTGTCGATGGTATATCTAATATTGTACTACAACATTTACACATTTCTGTGGAAATGTATGCCACCCTGTTTAACAAGGCGCTGAATAATACATATTATCCGGTGAGTTGAAAGACAGCAGTGGTAAATGCTCTCCCGAAAAAGGAAAAGGACAACTCCAATATTTCCGGTCGATAAGTCTTCTCCCTAATATCAATAAGGTATTCGAAAAAGCTATAAATTAAATAGGGCTCTTTCCAAGAGCGGGACATGGCACTATTCATGCTGCGTCTAAGCTTGTTTCTGATATCCAGTTCAACAAATCTAAAAGGCAATGTACCTACGGGTTGTCTGGTTGACTGATTATTAGAGGGCCTATACAAACAGCTGACCAGACTTGACAAAAGTAAGCCACTGTTGTATATGCTTTATGACATGCTAAATGGTAGGCGGTGTGTTGTCAAAAGTGACAATGTAACTTCTACCAAAATCTTTCATATTAAAAATGGTCTTCAGCAGGGAACCGATCTTGTTCATCATTTACAACAGCGATCTGATTAGTAGACTAACTCAAGCAATAGACAAAATTGCGTACAGAAAGGCCCAAGAAATTGAGGTTATCAGGACACTTTTGCAGCGTGACTTCGTCAAGATTCAGCAATATTGCGAGAACTGGAAGTTAAAAATAAACTATTAGAAATGCGAAATTATTCTGTTCAGGACTCCGAGGGAACCCTGATAAAACGATTGTTTTTTAGCAGCCGTATTGACAACAGGGTGAAGGGGATTTGCTGCATGGGAAGTTAAAACATCACTATTCCAACCGGGTTCTATACAACGGAGCCAACATAAACAAAAAGATTGTTTTTTTTTTGCTGAAGCTTAATCGGGGACACGTTGCAAGAGCAATGTCCTCAACCAACAGCTTAATTTTTGAGTCTTATTACCCTCAATTAATGCTTTGACCAACGTTTTACAAAGTCGAGTGCTTAGTTGGCTTAAAGTATATGAACTAATGTCCAAGTATTTTAAAGTTGTGCTTGCGTTCAGAAACGTCTTTCATAACAAAGCTGCTGCTCATTTGCTGAAGCTAGAAAAGCGACTTGCCATTGTTAACGGTGCAGGGAATTAACTTCAAGGGAACTACCTTCACATGGGAACTAACTTCACCACTAGTGGGAATTAATTTAACCTTTTTTTGGTGAAGTTATTTCCCACTGAAGGTGGGAGATAATTTCACTTTTTTGTGGGAATCAATTTCACTTTCATGTGAAGTTTACATAAGTTGAAGTTGAAAAATGACAGATACTTGTTGCTCGATTGAAATTTTTGAAATTGGAGCCTAAAATAAGTTTTTTTGAATTGATAGCACGGCGGCGGCGTACTAACAGCTAGGTATGTAAGGGGGGCATGCTGCCCCCCTGCAACCCCCCTGCTTGGGATCACTATAGGATTTGGGGTGGGTGCGAGTTTGGGTATATGCAAAGAACACGAATGCGTTGTGATTCTTTCATAACTGTGAGCCATACTTGCTTTTTGTTGTTGGGAATTTTTTTGATTTTAGTGCTCAAATGCAAAAGTTCTTTGCATATACCCAAACTCGCACCCATCCCAAATCCTATAGTGATCCCAAGCAGGGGGGTTGCAGGGGGGCAGCATGCCCCCCCTTACATAGCTAGCTGTTAGTACGCCGCCGTGCTATCAATTCAAAAAACTTTTTAGCAAATTCTAGACAATAAATCAACCATTTTTACGTGTTTTGTATGTAAAAAAGTGAACTTTAAAAATTCGGCCATTATTCCATTATTTTTTTGGCCTTATTTCCTTTTATAAATCGAAATAAAGCCAAATTGGTTTTATTTCGTTTTGAACAACGAAATTATTTGGCCAAATTTGAAATTTGGTGTTATTTCATTTGGTACTATTTCACGTCACCAATTCAACGCTTGATATTTTTTCAGATATTTCAATCATAGGTGGGAAGTTACTTCACACAATTTTCTGATGAAATTATCTCCCGCCTTCAGTGGGAGATAACTTCACAAAAAAAAAGTGAAATTAATTCCCACTAGTGGTGAAGTTAGTTCCCATGTGAAGGTAGTTCCCGTGAAGTTAATTCCCTGCACCATTGTTAACATATCGGGTATTATTTGGAAGTGATGTTTACGCCCAAATACTTTTACCGGAAATAAGAAAGTCTCCGGTTGACAACGGATCAATAGCGCAAAATACGCAATTAGGATGGATCGTGTTAAGGAAAGTTCCAGAGGAAATTCCCTGGCAAATTTGAAGTTTCGTGCAGGTTACCGACCTCGGAATGCAGCTACAGAAGTTTTAGGAGATGGAAGAAACGCTGCTGTTCCAGACACATGAAACGCGAAGAACATTTTGAGAAGAATACGAAGCGTTTAGCAGACGGGCGATACCAGGTCAGATTGCCATTCAAAGAAGGCCCAAATGTTCTCGACTAGACAACTTTATCAAAGTTATTAGACAAAAAGTGGTGGTTTAAAAAGTTCCGAAAAGAAAAGACGTTGTCTTGTTCAAACTTAAAATTGGAATGGTTTTAATTTTTGATCATATGACCTAGTGTAGAATCGATAAGAATATACAATCCATTAATATTGCTATTATCTTGACATTTAAATGACATTTTATCTTATTTAACAATTTTGTGAAACGCATTTAATATTATATAAAATGAACTAAATGAATTAATGTTCAAGTATTTTAAAGTTGTGCTTGCAGTTGCGCTAATTAATTATACACAGTCTGTAACACATAAAAGCCCAAGGTCGAGAATACCTTCAGTAGGTAGAAATATGGGAATATTAAGGAATCATTCCATGTTGTTAATGGTGAGAATAAAAAGGACAGGACCTATATGGCTACCTTAAGGTACACCAGAAGTAGCAAAAATATGGATTAAAGAAGAATGCATCGCAAACGATGCAAATGTATGAAGCAATCCCTATCAATTAACTTGGCATACAAAAGCTTAAAGAGTATAAGTTTATGGGATATTTTGTCAAAGGCTTTGCTAGAATCAGCAATTAATTGAAAACCTAAAATATCGTACAAGATGCTTTCAAATAATTTTGGAATGAGTGTGAATTTTGGTAATTGGGTGATAGTTTAAAATACTATCTTAGGGAGCTTTTTTTGAAATGGGGTTATAGAAGTGTTCTTAAATTCATGTGGAAATGTCCCCTGGGGGAAGGTTGACGTTACCAATTTAATTAACTAATTAATAAATTCACTAACCCAAAAAACATAACCCCTAAAAATACATGAATTAAGACTTAACCACGTATATGTTCTCTTATAATTTCAATATCCATTATACATTTTTCAGTGCATTAATGAGTGGGATAATCATCGTCATACGTCAAGCAGGATTAAAAATTCAGACAAGTACCTAATTATTATACGATTTAAATAAAAACCACAAGAAAAAATATTTAACTCAATCTAAAACCCAATCATATTAACTAAATGATATCAAGCGTAGTGTAGTTTAAAATGTACTAAGTAAATAAAGTTTTAGTTTGTTTTTCGTTTTTTTATTTGTAGATTTTTGAATGAATTAATTCAACTAATTATAATCTGTTGGATTCCAGGAATTTTTGAATTTACATTTTCATAAATATAAAGGAACAAAAATCCTGATAAAAAAAATCTCTAACCCCAACTTCATATAAAAGTGTATGTCCCTAGAAACTGCATAAAATGATTTAGGGGGAAAAATTCCTTTCATAGTCATAGGCGTCAAAAAGAAGAGGTGTTGGCAGAGACAGAATGGTAAATGGTACTGTAATACTTCATTGAAAACCATGACAAAAGGTAGGAGGGGGGTTAAACTATAGAAATTAAAAAAAGATAAACAAGTGTTGAATTTTCCAGAATTCCCTTAGTTAAGAATATATAAAATATATTTTTATAGCGGAATAAAGCAAAGATTCCAGAAGGGAACCGGATCCACTTTGACCCTTTCTGCTAAAGCCCTGCCTTCAGATATTGTCTATTTAGACTATACACATGAAGAGCACAACAAGAACAGTCCATCTTTATACCTTCTCCAGAATAGGGATTTAATGTAAGTCTGTTTGGGATCAACTTGTCTGTCATTTGCTTTAAGCATATACTATACCACCTATATGTCCTTATTCATGGAACTTAAAGAGTCACCATCAAAAGTAGGATAAAAGGATATACTATGATGTACAGTAAAATACACATATACATACTCATACATACATACATATATAATACATATTTTCAGTTCACTTGGTGTTTTAAATACCCTTGCCATTATCTCACGAATAAAATGCCGCTAGCGAGAGGAGTTATCGTCCTTGAAAGTCTATTTATGAGTGGAGGTGTGGTTTTTTTCTTTTCTTTCTTCATAAAATAAGCTTTAGTTACTGGGGTATACATGATTTTGACCTTTACTTCGTCAACTTGTTGTGGTTGTTGTTGTTTTATTTTTCTACTTCAATATTTTGCAACTAATAGTCGAGTCGCTTGAAGATGGTTTTGATTTGGCATATTGTGTGGTGTGACCCTAATTTAAGGACCTTAAGAGAGAACGAAATTAAAAGAAGAATTTCTGAAAATCCCGCAGGGAAGGTTTCGTTTCTTTTTAAGTCAAGAATTTTCTGTTGTTCGTGTGCAAGCTGCACATTGGCCATTAAGTCAATTTTCATATATCCTAGATTTTATTTTCTCTTTTTGAAGCGACTATATGTTTAGGTCCTGTTGCATCGCTAATAAAAAACCAAAAAAGGATACAAGTCACCCATGAATTTTTGTTTGCAGCAAACTTTTAAAGTGTTGCCCACTCTTTGTGATGGACGTGCTGTTAGCCATGCTCTGCTCACCAGGTGAAGAATTCAATTATAAGACTTTATTGCGTATACCTAGATTAAAATAACATTTGAAAAGAGGGTAAGGACATTCAACAACAAAGGAATCTACGAGGTTGTCCAGACTTTGAACAGATAATGACTGTAAGTTCAGTTAAGGCTTATTAAGTCCTATTCGTACATATAATGAAATTCATTTAGGATTTTATAGTTCTGACAGACAAAAAGTACATTGGCTTTCATCAAGACACCAGGGTAAGTTAGTTACGCATATTTTCATACCACCAAGTTCATATAAATTACAATCAAGAAAATTCCATAATCTCCAGAAAGAAAAGAAACACAAGAGACAGGATGTTCGTTAATAACATCCCAGACTTCGGCACATTTAATCAAAAATATCAAAACATTCTAAATCATGTTGATTGCTTTTGAAAAAATCGACTCGGAAATAATATAATTTCGGCGGCTCGTCGGTAGATGTGGGCTTGCGTTGCGTTGGTTTTTTCTCTAACACCCACGAAAGCCACGAAAGCACGACGCACGACGACGAGGATGACGACGACGACGAACTCCTCAACTTATAGATAATGAGAAGTCATATTGTTAAGGATTCAGCTTTATCTCATGGGAAATTCTGAATTTCTAATAATAAGAACTTATAGTTAAATTCCTTAAGAGACCTTAAAACACCAAGACAGCCTATATATAAATAGCTTTTTAGAGAAGATTAACTTAAATAATGTTATTAATCAGAAGAAGAAAAGCAAGTTTTTGAATGGCTTCAAACTTTTCTAATACCTTTTAATGTTTTTTGTTGTTGTTGTATTTTTCAATGGGTAACAGGTTCAAGGAATATTGTAAATTTATATTTTTGTATTTCATGGTTTATACATTTATACGGTATTATAAATTTTGATGAGATTCATGAAGAATTTTAATAAATTAAAAGCTTAAATAGTCAATTTAATGAAATAAGGCCAATTTTGTCTTATTTCGTCCTGGCAATATAAATAAATTCTATTTACCATTCCGATAACTTAAAAGAAGATACTGAATTGTCATCAATTTTAAGCAGACTTTTGAAGGGTTCTACTTGTAAGAAATGATAAAATGTTTTTTTTTTTTAATGTTAACAGTTAAGAGTTCCACTTTGTTAACTTCCAAATTTTGAACTTTTTCCACATTTTTGGCTTATTACAATACAAGGAAATATGACTATAAAAGGTAGCAATAGAAAATTCGCATGTTATTTTTTTTGGAACCATTTTTAACGCAAACTTAGGGTTGTGTTTTAGTTATTTCTAGAGAAATGTTGATTCTTAACACTTCTAGAGTTCAAGGACTATTCGGGTAGCAATTTAAAAAATCGAATTTTGACCAAAAAATTTGTATAGTGACTATTGTTATTTCTAGTCCTAAAACGCAATGAAAAAAAGAACTTCTAACACGAACCTGCTTTAAAACTAAATTTCCAAGTTTGATATAAATCCACCAAATTTTCTGACAGACAGACGTACAAAATCGTCAGACCCACTGTTTTCCAGTTCTCAATAACCGTAATGTCATGTTTTTAAAAAAAAAAACTCGTTTTCGACATTTTTTACGAAGGCAATACATGCCTTAAATTTCCTGTACGTCTCAAGTTAAGAATCTAACAGTGTCAAATCGCTTGACTTGGTGGCAAATTGACGTCGCCAAAACATGAAATTACACTACCGGGAAACTTCTCACGCAATAAAGCGACCATGTGTTGCGAAGCTTTTTGCAACGTCACATATCGTCCAAAGTTATGATCTTCAAAAAGGCTGTGTCAACACGTTCAATTGTTGCGAACGCCCTCGGTGGAAAATAGATGGATTCGGATCATCTAGCAACACTTGAATTTGCAACAGCAATGTTTTCGAATAAACATGCACTGCAATGAGGCATAGGCCTTACAACATCAATAACTCTTCCAATTTCCTTAAGTTTCAATTTTTAATAAAAATAGAGGTGGGGATGCGTCCCACACTAGTAACTTTCCTTCCCGTCTTTCGATTTGTCT
Source organism: Eupeodes latifasciatus (assembly GCA_920104205.1). NCBI lineage: Eukaryota > Metazoa > Arthropoda > Insecta > Diptera > Syrphidae > Eupeodes > Eupeodes latifasciatus. The sequence goes on from OV049925.1 coordinate 18,582,932, forward strand.
TGCTGATACCCTAACAAAATATACATAATAATATTTTGTGTGAGATAAATAATTTGAAGTCAATATCTTTGTTCTCATAACACTTGAGTCAAAAGCCATATCTTATCTTAGCTATGATAAAAAAAGCACCCACTCAATTTTTTTGAGAGTCCTTTCTACATCTTTTTGCAATTTTATCTGCATAACAAAATTTATATGAAGTCAATATCTCCATCACTGGTTCTTCAAATATGTACTGGACGACCGAGAAGCACATGGCGCAGGACAGTCGAGGCGGAATCAGCGTCACTAGGCAAGAGTTGGAGGGAGCTGACACACATCTCCAGAAACCGTACACGATGGCGGAGGAAAGAAAAAGGAGTACAGATTAAGGGTTTTGAAACTCTTAAAAGTAGCAATTTAAAAAAAATTTTAAAGACAAACAAGTCTTGAGTATTCTACAGTCAGGATTCCGGTCTGGGCATAGTTACGTTTCAGCTTTGCTCTGTCCGATGACATAAGACATGCTTAAGACAAAAAATTAACTGCTGTTACAACCTTAATTGGCTTTTCGAAGGCATTTGATTCCATGAATTCTAATTTCCTCTGTGATAAACTAACTACTTATTCTAACTTTTCTAACACAACTATAAAAACCTTATTTATTCATATGGTAAACTGTCTTCGTTTTTTCTTGTTTATTCTGGTGTTCCTCACGGATCAAGTCTTGGGCCTTTACTATTTTCGTTGCTCATTAATGATTTGCCTTCTGTTTTGTCCTTCTGTTAATGCCATATTTGTTTTCCTGAGAGCATGATTAAGGATGCAATTGCTAAAATTATTATTGATCTGAAATCTCTGTATATGATTGGTTAAGTCATACTAAGTTAAAGTTGGTTAAGTCACTCGTTTTGCGTATGATTACGAATGGGTGCAAAACAAAGTTTCGTTTTTGCTGTTGAAGTCCTGGGCATATAATTTGTACGGTCCCGGTCCGATTTCTCCAGTATAATTCTCTATTGGACAATTAAAAAATGAAAGAAGATAAATGCAAAGCTAATTTGATTGCTAGATGAGAATTGATAATAAATTCTATTTGTAGGTATTTAATATTTCTGCTTTTTCAATCTGACTTGGAAAGTTCTCAGAAATATAAACTAACCAACTATAATTTACAGCAAGAAACTTAAAAATTACTCTATTTTCTGCGCTTAAAAGATACAAAACAATTTCTTTAAAATGGTTCTTATGCACAACATTTTCCGAAAACTGCAGGAAACACTAATTTTTCAATTTTTTCAGATTTTCAAAAAAAAACCTTTTAAATATTTTATAGTTGTAATTTTATTATTTATGATGTTCATTGACACATTATAAGGACTAAGCAGTATTTTACCAGTTGCTCTGGAAATTAATGATTTTTTAATAAAAAAGGACTTTCGCACTTCTTTGGTTTGTAATGTTTTGTGCAATAACTCGAATTAAAAATGTCTTTTCCTTTTGATAAAATAACTAAAACCTTTAAACTTAAAAAAGTACAACACAATTAGCAAACGAAATTATAATACGACTTTAAGGTAGATTTAACAAAAGTATTTCCTACGTTTTAATTATTATTAAACATTTCGTTATAGACTTATATGACTTTAAAATATGAAATTAAATACAAAATAAAAGGACAATTTAATATACATAATATAAATCCCACATCAGTATTCAATTCAGTCATAATGATGCTTTTCACAAGCATTATAAAAAGTCTATACAACTAATGAGTACTTTTTCCCAGTAAATAATATTACGTGGGCATTGAGCGTAATAATTTTAAGCTTTAATAAAGATCCTGGGATGCGACCCACACTGATAACTTCCCATCCCGTCTGTCGATTTGTCTTGCTTAATTATTATTGAATTATTCTTAAAAATTTTAAAATTACCAACAATATTTTTTATATAAAGAAATAGTTTAGTTTGAAAATCTAGTTTTGTTAAATAGATTTTTAGTCGAAAACAAATTTTTACCAATTATAGTAGCATTTCTTAAATTTTTACAAATTGGTTGAATGAAATTAATTTCAGAGATATCAAGAACCGAACATCAATTTTTACCAAATTTGCGTACTATTTTTTGTAGATTTTATTTTTTATGAAAAAACGGACTGTTGGATTTTTATAAAAAACCACTGAATATCGAAAACAATATTTTCGGTGAAATAAAAAAAGTTTTGAAGATAATATTTTTAATTTTTGAAAAGCTATTTGAGTCGAAAATAAATTTTTCTCAAAATTTTACCAGATGTTAAAAACGTTATTTTTCGTTGCACAAAATTGTTTTGGAGATGAAATCATTTTTTATTCGTAAAATTTTCGAGGTGACAAATTTTTTTTTCAGTTTTTTTTTTTTTGATTTATAAAAAAAACCGTTAATTGGAATTTTTTCCAAAACTATACTGGTTTGGTATCACGTTACAATATATAATATAAAATTTAATTCAAGTCTCTAGCGTTATTAGTTCGTGAGATATTTAGGGTTAACCAACATTTTCACCTTTTTTTAAACTGCTATGGAAAAAAAACACCCACGCAATTTTCTTGAGAGCCCTTTCTGCTTCTTTCTGCCTTATTATCTGTATAACAAAATGTATTTGAAGTCGATATCTCTACTTGTTCTTGAGCTATGGACGATGAAAAACACGTCGCGAACGTACGAACGTACGTACACACGCACGCACAGACATCTCTCTAAAAATCTTTTATTTCGACTCTAGGGACCTTGAAACGTCGAGAAATGTCAAAATTTTCAATTTGACAAATCAGACCCATTACAATAACTTCCTATGGGAAGTTAATAAAACAAAGAACACTATTTTTATTGATTTTTATTTTTTAAAAACAAACGCTTTCCTTTTTTATTTTTATTTTGAAAAATGTCACTTAATATTTATTAATACCGTCATGTAAAATACAAAAATAAAATTACATTTGGCTTCACATAGAATGACATGCATAATGGCAGCACTACTGAAATTCAATTGATATGTGCTGTAACGTTGTTAAATAAAAATATATTCGTACTTTGTTTTTTGTAAACAAGGTTTTCAGCAACAATTTTGAAAGACTATATATTTTTATATAAAAATAATAATGGGCTTAATAAAACTACGAGTATATATAAAAAAACATTTATTTCCACCTTTAGACAAAAATAATTCATTCCTAGCTAAACAGTTATCGTAAAAAAGTAAGAGTTAAACATACTTTAAAGTTTCTTCTAACCGCTCTTTTGAAAGAAGTAAAACATTTCACTTGAAATAAAAGGTTATTCATTTCATAATTTTACGTTGGTAGCGATGAAATTTGACACCTATCAAACTCAACTGTCAATTAAAATGCCAGAACTAACTTCCCACAGGAAGTTGTTATTGTAGGTTCCTATAGTCTAAATAAAAGATTTTTAGAGAGATGTCTGTACGTTCGGGAAGCCTTTTTCTTCTTCCTTCTTGTGTGAGCGTATTCCACTGCATTGCTTGGCCTGCAATGCAGTCGTTACCTTTTCGAAGCGTATGTCCAATCCATTGCCACTTACGTCTTCGTATTATAGATTTTATAGGTTCCTGACCTGTCCTTCTATGAATGACCTCATTTGAAATACGGTTTGGCCAGAAAATCCTTAGAATGTTACGAAGACATCTATTTACGAAGGTTTGCAGCTTTCTTGTAATGGCTGAAGTAACCTTCCAAGTGCTGCACCCATTAAGAAGCACAGATTCGACATTTGTGCGAAACAGTCGTAGCTTTGTTCTTAAGCTGATAGAGTTATTCCTCCAAATTTTTGACAGCATACCGAACGCCGCTTTTGCTTTGCCGATGCGGCAGATGACATCTTGTTCGGTTCCGCCTTCGATGGAAACGATGCTTCCAATGTATTGAAAGCTCTCCACTTTTTCCACCGGTTGCGAGAAAATATTTATTTGAGAGGATGGTCGGGTTCCGAGGCTGATCATTTTTGTTTTGCTGGAATTAATTTTCAGCCCCACAACTTCTGCTTCTCTCTCCACACTTGTTGTCATTTGTTGGAGATCCATGATCCTATGAGAGAGTAAGCAAACATCATCCGCGTAATCAAGTGCTTTAAATAGGTATCAAAGTCCATTGGATCCCTCCGCTACCTGACAGAGCTGAGCGCAGTACATCGCTAATCACCAACAACATCACCTCTCTGACTCCGCTTCGGATTTCAAAGTCATCTGACAACCTACCATCGTGCAGAACGTGACACTTGGATCCATTATATGCTGCTTTAATAATAGCAATTAGTTTTTCTGGGATGCCTCTCCTCCGAAAAGCTAACCAAATATACTCCCTGTTAACGCTATCAAAGGCCTTCTCGAAATCAATGAACAGCAGGTGTAGTGTTGATCGATATTCAACGCACTGTTCAATAATGCTCCGTAGGGTGTTAATATGATCAATACAGGAGGATCCAGCGCGGAATCCTGCTTGTTTGGCATCGAGTGTGGCCTTAAGGTGTTCTTTAATGCGTTCCAGTATAACTTTTGCTACTATTTTGGCAACGGCTGATAGTACGCAAATTCCTCTCCAGTTTTCACACTTTGTAAGATCTCTTTTTTTTGGGAGCTTGACGATAATTCACTTCTTCCACTCAATTAGAATTAGAAGAGGTAGGATCATTTTAATAAAGTCAGGATGAATATTGTCAAGTCCAGTGCATTTCGGTTTTATGGAAAAGATTGATTTTCCTACTTGATTCCCATTTATCACATTTACCGAGAATGCATCTATACAATCGGTCTCTGAAATTCTTGAGGACATAAAACTCAATGAGATTTGGGAAGTAGAAAATTTACTATAAATATCCTTCAAATCCCTATCGTAATCACAAACTTGTATATCTTTTCTTAAGCCAGTGTTCTTAACTTCTTTTCAAAAAAAAAAAAAAACTTTGAGGACCGATTTAAACTTATTATCAAAACAATTTTATTTCGCAGTTTTTTTCAAGCTCGTAACAAGATTACATGACAGTTTAAACTCGCGAAGCATTTATGGATAACAAACGAGAGTCCTAGAGACTTCCTTATTATTTTAAAATAATTTGATAAAGGTTAAGAAGATTAATATTTAAATCTCCACATATAAACAATTTAGGTATACGAGAGGACATTTTTTATTCAATTGGTGTTAAACAACTGTCACTTTGAAGTTGTCATATTTTTACATTCGATAAAGAATAACTATACGCCATTACTAAAAATGGAATGATATATTCTTCGAAAATTCACTTAAAATTGTATAATTCAGCGATAAATCCCATTTTGATCTTGAAGGCTATGTTAGTAAGCGGAATTGTAGCATTTAGGCAGCGTAATTTGACAGTAATTCAAAAACAAGCTTTTATTGATGTTTTTTTAAAGTCAAAATTAGAAGATTTAATGTGAACAACACGGCTTTTATTTTGAACAAGAGGGCGCTACATATATTCATATACATGTAATGAATCATCAAAAGTGTCTAGACCCTTTTATTTCTCGAAGAGGTGTTAAAAATTGGCTTAAAAGATGTTGTGATTTAAAAGCTTTAGACTTTTTTCCAATTGACTGATGTTTTTTAATAAAAACATAAGAATCAAATCAAACAGAGCAAACAAAATTCACTGAACGCTTTCATTCGGTTAATATTTTTCACATCTCGAATGAATTTTCTTCCTTTCACCTGTGTTTTATGTTAACTTAAGTTTCAATTCAATTGTGAGTTTTATAAAAACAAATTTAACAATATTTAAATGCCCCATTTTACTTTCCTTTTACTTTTATTTGTCAAATTTATATTTAAGGGTTGCCATGATTTAATTACACATGAATGTTCGCATATTTAAATCTGTATACATTTCTTTGAATTCTGTATTGATTTTGATAATTAATTTATCTGCTCAAATTGACCTTAATTGAATGCATACATTTAACATTATTTGTTGTAATAATTACATAAAACAAGTGCTTTTTCAGTAAAGAAAAAACAATCCACAAACGGATGTAATCGTAAAGTAAATAATGATAATGATTTCCGTAAACAATTTTATTCTATACCCAATTATTTGAAATTTCCAAGTTCCAGGAATCGAATATTCTAATAAAATCTAATTATATCTATATATCAGAAAATTGCTTTACCCAAGCAATATGAATTATTATTATTATACGATTCAATTAATTAGCAAATAAAATACTCCAGTTTTGCTTTCTAATAATTACGATAGATGTTTTATAGGGGTAATAGGAATGTAAGTACAGTAGAACTTCCAGGTTTCGGTTTCCATTTAAGGGCATATAGAAATTCTTAAATAGAGAAAAACTGCCCTTACAATATTTAAACATCCATGGATGTATTTCAAGGTCGGATATGTTTTGAATTTTGCTATATAATTTTCAAAAATTAAGTTCTTCTACAACTTCAAAGACATAAAAGCAACAAAATGTACAAAGTAAAATAAATTAATGTTATCTATGCATCTAAAACCAAAAAGACATCCAGACAAATACAAGTAATATTTGGGACGTGATTAAAGCACTATGTTTAATCTCTGCAAAGTTCTGAGATACTTGAATACGAACCACAGAATGGAATGTCCTAACCAACCTTCACGCCCCCAGACAGAGCGATTAAAGAAACTTTACTGTAAATAAAATCAAAATATAAAAATACTACTGTTTTTTCAGTGATAAGACTTAATTAAAAGTTTCATATTTGTTACTGGTAAATATCTGGTGATATTTTTGTTTGTGTTTATTAAATAGATATGAAAACAACAATATTTACACACATATGTACATATTTTATTAATTTCAATATCGAAATATGGCAGAAAAGGGCACACAAATTGGATTGTTGGCTTGAAGTAGAGGATTTTCCTATTAGTTACAGCGTATTTGTTTTTGTTGTGTTTTCCAAAGCCGGAAAAGCGTTTGATGAGATATTTTATGAAATAAAATTATTTATTTTGTCTGGCAATAGGAAATAGGAAAACAAACCTAAATTAGTGATAATTAAAGCATAGAATTGAAATGAAAAATAAAAACACAAAAAGAGGCTGGGATGCGACCCACACTGATAACTTCCCATCCCGTCTGTCGATTTATCTTGCTTAAAAGTTTGTCTATATGTATTAATTTTTACCAACTTTGTGTACTATTTTTTGTAGATTTTATTTTTGTACGAAAAAACGGACTGTTAGATTTTTATAAAAAAATTACTGAATATCAAAAACAATATTTTCTGTGAAATAAAATAAGTTTGAAGCCAATATTTGTAATGTTTAAAAATCTATTTGAGTCGAAAGTAAATTTTTACCAAGTTTTAGTATTGTTGTTTTTTTTAGGTTTTTAATTTTTTGTAAGAAAACTGTCCATTCGATTTTTTTTCAAAATTGTACTGAATGTTGAAAACAATATATTTTGAAAGATAAAAGTAGTTTAAAGCCAATATCTCAAAGTTTTGAAAAGATATTTGAGGATTGAGAAGATTTTTTAGGTTTTAGGTTTTTATTTTTTATAAAAAAAAACTGTCAATTAGATTTTTCTCAAAATTTTATCGAATGTTGAAAACAATATTTCTTATAAGCTTAAATTATTTAGAAGTCATTATCTCAAATTTTGGAAAAGACATTTCAATTTTTACCAACTTTTGTTAATGTTTTTTTAGGTTTTTAACTTTTTGTAAAAAAACTGTCAATTCGTTTTTTTTCAAAATTGTCGAATGTTGAAAACAATATTTCTTATAAGTAAAAATTAGTTAGAAGCCATTATCTCAAGGTTTTGAAAAGATATTTGAGTCGAAAATGAATTTTTACCAACTTTTGTTAATTTTTTTTCGGTTTTTAATTTTTCGTAAAAAAACTGTCAATTCGATTTTTGTAAAAATTTTACTGAATGTTGAAAACAATATTTTTTGAAAGATAAAAGTAGTTTAAAGCCAATATCTCAAAGTTTTAAAAGATATTTGAGTCGAAATTCAATTTTTACCAACTTTGAGTAATGTTTTTTTAGGTTTTAGGTTTTTATTTTTTATAAAAAAAACTGTCAATTAGATTTTTCTCAAATTTTATCAGATGTCTAAAACATTATTCTTCGTTGCACAAAATTGTTTTGGAGATGAAATCATATTTTAGTCGTTAAATTTTCGAGGTGACATTTTTTTTTTCAGTTTTTTTGATTTATAAAAAAAACAGTTAATTGGATTATTTTCCAAAAATATACTTGTTTTGTATGACGTTACAATATATAATATAAAATTTAATTCAAGTCTCTAGCGTCATTGGTTCATGAGATATGTAGGTTTAACCAAAATTTTCACCTTTTTTTTTTAACTGCTATGGTAAAAAAACCACCCACGCAATTTTCTTGAGAGTCGTTTCTGCATCTTTCTGCATTATTGTCTGTATAACAAAATATATTTGAAGTCGATATCTCTTCTGGTTCTTTAGTTATGGACGACGAAAAAACGTCGCGAACGTACGGACGTACGGTACGGACCTACGGACATACGGACGTACGGACGTACGGACGTACGGACATACGGACGTACGAACGTACGTACACACGCAGGCACAGACATCTTTCTAAAAATCTTTTATATCGACTCTAGGGACCTTGAAACGTCGAGAAATGTCAACATTTTCAATTCGACAAATCGGACCCATTACAATAACTTCCTATGGGAAGTTAATAAGCCCATTGTCCATCTTGACACAAAAACCAAAAACATTTGTCTTAAGTCTTGTGACAAATATTTTATTGTATATGTTTTCTTGTGCCTTGAAATTTGTCCTTATAACTTTCTACTATTTCACATTATGCTTCATTGGATTGTTAAGAATTGTTTTTCGGCTAAAATATCTCGTGAAGAGAAAGCGAAGTGAGAAGAAAGAAATTTTGAAGTCAATATTTTATTTTCATATTGACTTCAACATTTCTTAATATTGTACAAAATGTTGTTATGTTTTAATAATGTTTTAAAACCTTCAGAAATATCCAATTGACAGTCAAATTGAAACCTAGACTGAAAAATACTAAAAAGTACTATACATGAATTTGTTTCAATCCTCAATTTCAAAAATTCACTTTTTAACAGAAATCTTATGTTGATTTTTGAAGTTCAACATCAGTTTCTCTTACAAAACAAGTCATGTAAATCCTTAAGGTTCCAAAATGTATTTATAATCTTTGTTTTAGTTTCGCATATAAAATTATTCCCAGTATCACTTTAAATTTTAAATTAATTGAATGTTTTTCTTCTAGCCTTTAACATGCAGACTGTATATTGATATAAACTTTAGTAAACTTTTTAAAAATTCAAATCAAAAACTTTACAAGCATCTATTTATTTAGGAACAAAAATAGAAATAGAACGCCAAAGGGAATTTTAAAATCATAATAAAATCAATATCCCATGAAAAACTCTTCAATATCTTATATTGATCTTAAAAAATAGGTACAGTGTAGGTATAAAGACGTTTTTGCTTCATGTTTTGTAATCTTGTGCATTCCTTAAAAATGTATTTTTAGAAAGTTGATATATAAAGATTTTAGGTACATGTACCTCTGTGCTCATGTTTTCTTCACATCATGAAAAAGGCGACAACCTATGATAAGGCCGAAATTTATTGAATCTTCTTCTTCAATTCACAATATACCTTTCATTTAAACGACCATTGCCTAAAACCCTTACAGCAATTTACATGAATTTGACTCTTTTCGATGACTTTGCTTTTATCTTATATAGGCTTTTTAGTAGAAGTTGTACTTTGAATTTATAGGAAGTTTAAAGTAGCTATAGATTTAGCTTCAGGTGAATATAAGTATCAGGTTTAAGAACGAAACATTTTTGAATGTGTTGCTAGGATACCTTTATAGGCTTCAGCAAGTGGATTTATAAAGTACACGATTGCTCACATACCTATGTACATCTATACTATATATTCAGTCTTTGCTTGTTCCTTTAATGACAATGAAGTTTTAACTCTTATGTTTTGAAACCATTCGATTTTTGAATTAAAAAGAAAACTTTTGGTGTGTCGTAGAAAATGTCATGTAAAAAAACTACAACCAGATTTGAGGGAGAATTTTAGGAAACAATTTTTTTTTCTTAAATTGTCTTGTTTCAATATACAAAATATTTGTAGTAAAAAAAAACAAGATTTAATATTTTAAAGCACTAAATAAAGGGGGGTTAAATTTCAATGGCCGATGGTGAATGTGTTTTTTTCATTTGCGATCTCTCAATTTCAAACTAACTCAACTTGAATGATGGAAAGACTCATAATCGAGAAGCACCGGTTATTCAGGCTTATTATGAAAATGGGCGTTCAAATAATGCATATCGTGCATTTTCTGGTAATCGAAAATTTTGACCATTGGATGAAGGTGTGTAACCGAGGTCGCGGCGGCCATTTTACCGATACTTTGTTCCATATGTATATAATTAAAGCGTACCAATATTATCATAACAAAAAGAAAAAAGAGGCTGGGTTGCGACCCACGCACTGATAACTTCCCATCCCGTCTATCGATTAGTCTTGCTTAAAAGTTTGTAGGTTTTCGTGTTTTGTTAAAAAAGTTGTTGGTTAAATTATTCTAAAAAATTAACTAAACATTACCAACAATATTTTGCATATGATGAAATAGTTTGATTTCAAAATCTTTTTTTCTTAACGAGATTTTTAGTCGAAAACCAATTTTCACCAATTTTAGTATCATTTTTTGAAAGTTTCTATTTCTTTTATAAACAAATGCATATTGGATTTTTCTAAGAAAATCTATCACAGAATTAAATCATTTCGAAGTCAATATATTCATTTATTCACGAAATATCGAAAACCGAACATCAATTTTTAGCAATTTTGAGTAGGTACTATTTTTTTTGTAGATTTTAAATTTTATGAAAAAAACTGACTGTTGGATTTTTATATAAATTTTACTGAATGTTGAAAAGAATATTTTCTATAAGAGGAAATAAGTTTAACGTCAATACCTTAAATTTTAAAAAAGATATTTGAGTCGAAAGTAAATTTTTACAAGTTTTAGCACTGTTTTTTTTTTTAGGTTTTAATTTTTTGTAAAAAAAAATGTCAATCCGATTTTTCTCAAAATTTTACCGAATGTTGAAAACAATATTTTGTATAAGATAAAATTAGTTTTAAGCCAATATCTTTAGTTTTTGAACAGATATTTGAGTCGAAAATACATTTTTACCAACTTTTAGTGATGTTTTTTTAGGTTTTTATTTTTTTTATAAAAAAACTGTCAATTCGATTTTTATCAAAATTTTACCGAATGTTGAAAGCCAATATTTTTAGTTTTTGAGAAGATATTTGAGTCGAAAATAAATTTTTACCTACCAATTTTTAGTATACCTAATGTTTTTTTTAGGTTTTTATTTTTTTATAAAAAAAATGCCAAATAGATTTTTATAAAAATTTAACCAGATGTCAAAAACGTTATTTTTTGTCGTATACAATCATTTTGGAGATAAAATAATTTTTTGTTCGTAAAATACTCGAGGTGACAAATATTTTGTCTCAGTTTTTTTGATTTATAAAAAAAAATCCTTAGTTGGAATTGTTTCCAAAAAGAAATTTGTTTGATATCACGTTACAATATACAAATATAAAATTTAATTCAAGTCTCTAGTGTTATTGGGGTAACCAAAATTTTCATTTTTTTTAAACGTAACGAACGTACGGATGTACGAACGTACGTACACGCGCGCGCACAGACATCTCTCTAAAAATCTTTTATTTCGACTCTAGGTACCTTGAAACGTCGAGAAATGTCAAAATTTTCAATTCGACAAATCGGACCGATTACAATTACTTCCAATGAGAAGTTAATAAAATGTAAAAAATTCAGCAAATATTTCGTTCGATCCTTCTTTCTTCAGGTACCTTTGTTTTTAAAAATAATTGGTCGATTGGTTAGTTACTGTGTTTTGAGTCATTATTGGAATATAAAACGTTGATTATTGTATTTGATGATTTATAGAGTGAAAAAGTTTGATATTTTTACAGAACCTTTCAAATATTATAGTTAAAATATTATTAGAATAAACAATGCTTATCAATCAAACAAAAATAGAAAACCTTCGTTTTTTTTCGAAACTTCTTATACGGTTCCTTTAAAAATATTATCTTCCTGTTTGCCTAAAGTTCATAAAACAAGGGAACTTTTACACACATATGTATTTCGATTATTCAATGAAGGACTCCCAACTCATACCCTTGATTCAGTAACATATTTGTATACAAACATCGTGCGAATTCGATCCCTATCCGTATAATGGTAGATACCTTCAGGTTTCTATATAGTCAAAAAGTATGCACACGTATGATGAAGTTCATCCTCTTCACTTCTGTGCACGCATTCAAATGAGATGAGTTCATCAAGCCACATCCATATTTATAGGTTAGTTTATTGTTCCAGCAAACATTCCTTCGCGATGCCGTACTTTGTTGACAGCAGTGATTTCCTCTCTCGTCCTACCGAACAATCAACCCATAGGAAGCTTTCATCCATGTTCTAACAAATTCCATGTTTTTGACTCGCTAATTGTCGATTTACATATGTATATGTACGTAGGTACCCTACAAAATGTAAATAGAGTAGATGTTTGGAAGGGGTCACTTTTGGTCTTTTAATTAAATTCTGAACTCCCCTGTTGTTGAAGGTAAACAAATTCCTTAACATTTTACCGCCATCAATTCGGTTCTCGAACATACACCACCATACGCCGGCCGCGCGCCGCCGCGCAGTCACTACCTTCATAGACCAAGTCTGATTTTAGTATCGGTATTTTAGGTACATTACATACTAAAGGGTGTTATTTAAGAGGCACTTTTCAATGAAATGGTGTGGAAATTACTTCATGCAAAAGAATTTGTTCACCGACCTATCCAAAAGTGAGCTTCATCGATAAACAAAAATTTCGCGTATTTGAAATAGAGCCATGACTTTCAAAATAAATTTGCAATATTTGGAAGTGTTCTTCAGGCAGCGTGAGTCTATTCGCGTTAAAAATCCAAATATGTAGTTGAAATAAAAAGTTATAAGCTCCAAAAAACACGCGTTACATAGACACAGGTAAGTAGCCTACGTTAAAAGGACATTTTGAAAATTGAACTTCTAATGTTGACTTCTTCAAAATTGGTACATGCCATTTAAATTGGATTACACATGAAGTATCGTAAATTAGCGTGTATCTCCTTTAGCATCGGTTTTTGGATTAGATGATGTTCGATTCTATTTAAGTCCCTCAAGCTTTACATGGCTTTACATTACTAGAACTTGTTAACTTGTTCATTTCATAGGGGAAACTGATATCTGGAAATTGGATTACAGGTAAAAACCGTTCTTGGTAGGATTTTACTTCCATAAGATTATACTTACACAATACCAGAGGAGTATGTACATAACCCTAAGACTCATAGTGTTCTCTGGCAAAAGTAGATATTGCTGAATATTTTTGGAAAACGTAGATATTTGGTTCACTTACTATATCTCCATTTTTGTCAAACCCACGTTTGTTTCTATACAATTTTACACACACCTACATATATGCGATGTTCAATATTCGTTATGAAAATGGCATGGTTGCATACGTCAAACCCTATACGAGATAACTAACCTAATCGATTTTGGATTGCGATTTTAAATCCATCAGTGCATTTTTTATTTCATCCAAGAGTTGAAAGTAAATCTGTTTTAGAAACGGCGAAGTGGCGAAAAGCAAAAGTCCACAGAAGCAAATTTTACTGCAGAAAATCAGTCTTTAAAGTTAGGAATGTTTTTGATTTTTAAATTTTGATCTTTTTTGTTTTTTATAACCAGAAATATGTTTCTCATAAGTTAATATAGGTTTTCTTTTAGCTGCATATGAGAAGTTAAAAGAGTTAAGAATTTCCGAATTGTGGAAATTCATTTAAAGATAACTGATATCAGTTTGCAAAGTTCATAGAGCATTTCGTCTATTTTAAGATGTTTAGTGAGTCATGAATCTCATTTCTGGTTAAATGGTTACGTCAATAAGAAAAAATTGCCATATTTTGAGCAAAGACAAATCACAAATAAAATTCACGGAAATTGCTGACTGAAATATTGCTTTCAAATATGAATCTGTTAGAAATCGAAGACATTCGATGTCAAATACTCGTATCTCATGAACGAATAAAGCTATCGGCTAAAATTAAATTTAATTTGAATTGATAAGAATTTAAAAAACCTAAACAAATTTGTCAGCTTTTTATTTGCAGAAAGAAAACTTCCATCAAAATGTAGTCGACGATTTTTTTCGATATTAGGCATATCGAAAAGAAGTGATGTACATCTTTCTTTTCCTTCTGTTACATAAAGTGCAGATTGATGTTAGATCAGCACGATGAGAGGTAAAGTTAAGGTTCAAGACTTCAACTCGTGCTCTAAAGAAAATTCTTATAGCTTCGGTCGATAATTAATTTTTCAAAAAATTTACTTCTAATGGAATCTCATGATTGAGATACCTAAAAATATTCCTGGACGTTGTTAATGTTGCTCTGGAAAGATGTGGATTGAATTATTTTTCGTCAAATTTTAGCAGTTACATTAACAAACATAAGATGCAATTTATCCACATTAGACTCCAATAAGTTTAGGTTAGCATCATGGGAGATAGCTAGCTGATTCCATTCCTTAAAAGGAGAGGCATTAGATTGAAGTAGCCTTACCATGAACTATTTGTGAAGGCTTTAATCATCAACCTTATTATGTAGTCAACGTAGATAGCATAATTCGATGTTGATTTTGGTAATCTAAATAAGCGTTTTAAGAAATGCCTTTGAAGTGCTTTAAACTCGCTGAGAGGCAAGTAACCAAAAGTCTGGGCTTCATAGCACAATCATGTGTTGACAGTCGCTTGAAACACGCAATATTTGTAAAACTATGTCAATTTTTGGATTTCCAAAAAACTTTGGCCACATCAAACTAAAAGCAATCTTAGCTTCATTGCTTTTTTCTTTGTTTGGCTTCGAAAAGTTTAAATTATGTTTTTGTAAAACTCCATCATATTTAAACCAATTCTCTTCAAGAAGTCTTCTTCGTTGACGTGCTCCAAAAATCATTATTTTAGTTTTGCATGTATTTACATATAAGCCCCATGTCTCGCAAAAGGAATTTAATTTGTTGATTTTCAGCTGGAATCAGCGAGGAGTATTCCTCCTGGAAGTACATCACAAATGTAGTTAAAATATAATTGGGCTTAAAATTCAGCCTTGGGGAACCGCATATGTCGTTTCAAACCAGTCTGAAAACTTTGATCCATTTCAAACCAAGGTGCTAGATGACTCCAGAAATTTTAAATACATTAACAAAAATTTCCGGGAGATTCCTAGTGATGAAAGCTTTTACATCAGAGCCTGTCTATTAACCTTGTCAAAAACTGCTTTTACTTATTGCAAGAGACATCATTAGCAAATTTTAAATATCACTAATGGGAAGTTCTGTAGTAGTAGTGAAAATTGGTCTCTTCAATTTAAACAATTTGGAATGAATTTCACTTGAAAAATTTGGTGCTCAGACTAAAGTAGATACAAATAATCTGCTAAATTGACGTTTTTGAACAAAAGTGCATTTCAAATTTCATTGGTATGTTTTTCTAAAATTGATATCTTACTTTTCGAGAAGTTTAAAGGAGAACATAAACAACTTGTTAATTATTCTTTGTATTTTGATACCTTACCTTAATTAATATTACTATACAATAACAGGAATAAAAAAAATAAAATTGAAAGGTGAAAAATTCTTCTAAAAATTCTCAGAAAAAACAGATTCTCAATGAAATATTCAATGAATGTGAATTAATTGTTTCAGCGAGATTTTAATAAATGATTTGTGTTGATCAAAGGTATATCCATTGTAATCAACTAAAATTTGATGTTTACAGAGTCAATTTCAATACAATGAATTTGATATTTAACTTTGTGTTTACATTTACCGGTAATGATTACTCAGCAAAAACTAAAAAGAGGCTGGGATGCGACCCACACTGATAACTTCCCATCCCGTCTATCGATTTGTCTTGCTTAAAAGTTTGTCTAAATGTATCAATTCTTACCAAATTTGCGTTCTATTTTTTGTAGATTTTATTTTTTTTATGAAAAAACGGACTGTTGGATTTTTATAAAAAAATTATTGAATATAAAAAACAATATTTTCTGTGAAATAAAATAAGTTTGAAGCCAATATTTTTAATTTTTGAAAAGCTATTTGAGCCGAAAATCAATTTTTACCAACTTTTATTAATTTTTTTGTTTAGGTTTTTATTTTTTGTAAAAAAACTGTCAATTCGATTTTTCTCAAAATTTGTCCTAATGTTGAAAACAATATTTCTTATAAGTTAAAATTAGTTAGAAGCCATAGTCTCAAATTTTTGAAAAGATATTTAAGTCGAAAATCAATTTTTACCAACTTTTGTTAAATTTTTTTTTCGGTTTTTATTTTTTTGTAAAAAAACTGTCAATTCTATTTTTTTCAAAATATTACTGAATGTTGAAAACAGTATTTTTTGAAAGATAAAAGTAGTTTAAAGCCAATATCTCAAAGTCTTGAAAAGATATTTGAGTCAAAACTCAATTTTTACCAACTTTTTTTTTATTTTTTTTGTAGGTTATTATTTTTTGTAAAAAAACTGTCAATTCGATTTTTCTCAAAATTTTTCCTACTGTTGAAAACAATATTTCTTATAAGTTAAAATTAGTTAGAAGCCATAATCTCAAATTTTTGAAAAGATATTTAAGTCGAAAATCAATTTTTACCAACTTTTGTTAATTTTTTTTTGGGTTTTTAATTTTTTGTAAAAAAACTGTCAATTCTATTTTTTTCAAAATTTTACTGAATGTTGAAACCAATATTTTTTGAAAGATAAAAGTAGTTTAAAGCCAATATCTCAAAGTTTTGAAAAGATATTTGAGTCAAAACTCAATTTTTACCAACTTTTTTTTTTATTTTTTTTTAGGTTATTATTTTTTGTAAAAAAACTGTCAATTCGGGTTTTTTTTTAATAAGGGCGGGTAGATGTTGAAATGGAATAAAACAAGCTGTGTGTGAGGTATTAACAAAGTAATACCCGCCCTGGCTTCTTACGAAGGCACTCATTCGAGTGGTCCAATTTTCAATGATTCTTCCGCATAGATCCGGCTGAATTTGAGCGATGGCCTGTGTTATGTTCACCTTTAGGCCATCGGTCGATTGTTGTATATTTGCATAGACCTGCGACTTCAAGAAACCCCACAGGAAAAAGTCTAGCAGGGTCAAATCGCACGACCTTGGTGGCCAATTCACATCACCCCTGCAAGAGATAACCTTACCCTCAAATCGTTCATGCAAAATGTCAATGGTGGCGTTTGCTGTGTGGCACGTAGCACAGTCCTGCTGGAACCACATGTCGTCTAGGATCATATGGTTCAATTTGAGCTATAAGAAATTAGTTATCATCGCTATGTAGCGCTGTTGACGGTGACCGTCTCAATAACGTCGTTTTCAAAAAAGTACGGACCAATTACGCTGCCGCGCCGGCCCAAAATCCACACCTAAAGGTAACTTTTTGAGGATGCATTATTACCTTGTGAACCTGGCGTGGGTTGGTGTCGTCCCATATAACACAGCCATTCATCCAAAAATGCGCCACAATTGGGGTCCTCTTCCAAACGTTTCGAAGTCCAGTCAGCGAACAAACGGCGTTGTCTATGGTCATGAACCTTGAGCTCCTGGGTCAGTTGGATCTTCTACGGGTTTAGGCCCAAGTCCCGGCGCAAAGTTCGCCAGTTTGAAGTCTGCGAAAGGCCGAGTTCTTGTGCACGGCGGCGGGGAACTGCACAACTAGGTCGCACCAACTTGCTCATGTATCTAAAAAGTCTGATTAAAAATATTCCCTTTATTTTAAGATTTTAAAATGTACTTGTAAGAAAAGTTTGTTTTCAAAAATTTAAATGCCATTTGATTTCTTAAAAAAAACTTAAATTTTTCAAAATTGTTTTTTAAAAACCGTTAGAGAGTTTTGTTTTTAAATTAATTTTGTACAAATTAAAATTTTAAATTCGAGTTTAAAAATATATTTAGTATGCAGTCATTTAAAGCTTATTAATATACGTTTTAAATTTTAATTTCATACATAAATAACGACCCATTTTCGAATTTCGAAAAAAAGTTTGAATACATTTTCATAAATCTGAAATAAAAAAAAAAGAGGCTGGGATGCGACCCACACTGATAACTTCCCATCCCGTCTATCGATTTGTCTTGCTTAAAAGTTTGTCTTATGTATCAATTTTTACCAAATTTGCGTACTATTTTTTGTAGATTTTATTTTTTTTCATGAAAAAACGGACTGTTGGATTTTTATAAAAAAATACTGAATATCGAAAACAATATTTTCTGTGAAATAAAATAAGTTTGAAGCCAATATTTTTGAAAAGCTATTTCAGTCGAAAAACAATTTTTACCAACTTTTATAATTTTTTTTTTAGGTTTTTATTTTTTGTAAAAAAAACTGTCAATTCGATTTTTCTCAAAATGTTTCCTAATGTTGAAAACAATATTTCTTATAAGATAAAATAAGTTTGAAGCCTTAATCTCAAGTTTTTGAAAAGATATTTGAGTCGAAATTCATTTTTTACCAACTTTGAGTAATGTTTTTTTTTTAGGTTTTTATTTTTTATAAAAAAAAACAGTTAATTAGATTTTTCTCAAAATTTTATCAGATGTCAAAAAAATTATTCTTCGTTGCACAAAATTGTTTTGGAGATGAAATCATATTTTGGTCGTAAAATTTTCGAGGTGACAAATTTTTTTTCAGTTTTTTTGATTTATAAAAAAAAAACGTTAATTGGATTATTTTCCAAAAATATAATTGTTTTGTATCACGTTGCAATATATAATATAAAATTTAATTAAAGTCTCTAGCGTCATTGGTTCATGAGATATTTAGAGTTAACCAAAATGTTCACCGTTTTTTTAAACTGCTATGATGGTAAAAAAACTAAAAATCACTACTATTTTATTGCTCGCAGCTGAATGTCACAAGTAAAAATCACAAGTATCCATCAGGATATTTTTGATAAAATTGGAATGTTCGTTTTTTACCAAAAATTGGCATGAATTTGTGTGAATCCTCTATTTCCAAGTTTGAACTTAATCGACCCAATGTTTAAGGCTTTAGGGATGAGGACCAAAAGACATTTAGAATCACCAGACCCAATTTTATCGACTTCTCTACCATGCAAATTTCATACTTGTCATATAGTTTCTATAAATCGCAAGTAAAAAACAACCCACTGCTCTTGAATTGATTATGAGGCATTAGAATAGAGCTGGTTTCTTACATATGTAGGTTTAAACAAATTCTTAAGTTGTTAAATTACAAGATCTAAGTGGCCTATTTTGGGCACGGTCAAAGAAACAAAACTCCAAACTGCCAACATTTTTGTATTGAATTTTAACAATTTCAATGCGCTATTGAAACTTTTGATTGGAAACTCGTGTATCATTTTAAATATACCTACTTTAAAAGAAGAAATCATCTTATTCGATTCCAATTGAATTAAAGTGGAACACATTAATGCACCTGAGGGTTGTAAAGTGTTATTTATTTTCCACTGTATCTGATATTCATTAAAATAAATACAATTGCCTTAATTTTGAGAGAAAAAAATATAAAATTTTCGCCAAACCACATTAAATGAATTAACATAACATTGTTTAAAATAAAACCTCTGATATCATTTCCAAAAAAAAGGGAGAAAACAAATAACACGTGTGAAAGAAAATCAAACACGTAACTTTGTTAAATTTTCCTAGGAGCCTTTTTTACATAAAAGTACATATGTAAAATTTACATTTTTATAACCTAAACAAATATTAAAACCACACCTTATACACCCTATAAAATAAGTAAATACCTAACATACCTCTGTACCTTAAGTGATACTTAAAAAAAAAAAAAATAATAATAATGTAAGTATTTTGTTCTGCTTGTTTAAATAATTCAAGATCCAACATTCTAAAAATTAATTTTCTTCTCTATTTTTACCATCATCGGTACTTCAAACCCAAGCTCAAAAAAATTCTTTATTCCTTGCAAGTTCCCACAAAACGACAACCTCTTTTTTAACATTACCCATTGGCCCTGTGTGTATAGACATTAACCAATTCCAGCTTCTGTATAGGAATCCCCATCTTAGAAACCCTTAAATTCCAAGAATAGAAAATTGAATAAAATATAACATTTTTCAGAAAAAAATCCAAACAATTATCATGCAATAGGTATAGGGTAGTAAGTAAACACATAAAATGCACAAAGCTGGGTCGTAAGGACTTGATCTAGGTCCTATTTGAATGTGATAAGAATAATAGCTTTGACAATAAACGTATCTAACTCAGAAATCTTCAAATAGATGTGAATTTAAGAGAAATTTTTATAAAAAAAAGACAAACCATCAAGTTCCTTAAAAGAACAATATTTTGGAGGGTTTTAAAGATCAAATCGTAATCTTCTTTTCGGCTTCTATAAATTAGAATAAAGGATTAGGGGCTTTTCTACGCCACCATAGAAGTCTTAAGGATTCAAAAATTCTCTTTAAATCTTTTCGTCTCATTCCATTTCTCTACGAATGCATTACTTACCATTAAGGTACCCTGTTAGCTCATACCCGTCACCCTACAACCGATTCAGGCTCAATTTTTAGATAAAATATTTTTAACACGTATTTCAAAAGGTGTTTGTTTATGTTGTTTTATTTCTTTTCTCTTTTCGTAAGTTTATCTTCATAACATTGGTTGTTTGCAATGGCTATGAATTCGAATCGAGAAGACATTTTTGTTGATTTCCTGAGACAAGAAGAAATATTTATTTATTGTATTTTTCTAGACACAAATAAAATGAGAAGGTAGGTAGAATAAAGGCTGGCATCTATTATGGGAATTTCAATCTCAGTCTTTGAGATGAATCTTTGTGTCTTTAAAGTAAAAAAACAAAAGATACTTTTTTTTTTGTGTTTGGATGAAAAAGTTGTTCGTTTATTGTTGTTTCTATATACTCATAAATTTAGAGCTACGGAATGTTGGGAAAATTTGTGTTTGAAATTTCAAATTAAAGTAAATGAAAAATAACTGAAAAGAAGTAATACCTTCTTTCAAAAGCTGATACAAAAAAATTCGAAGTTATAGTCCTTAATTTTGTCTTTATTATTATTGTCTGCAAATTTGCCAAGTCCTAAAGATGGGTGAAGTAGCCAACGAATGAACGCTATTTTGTAACGAATATTGTGAACTTATTCTACTTTCATATTATATATGTGATGTTAATGAATATTAAGGAAAACAATTATAGTTATTATTAGTTTTTGTTTTTGGAAAGTTTTACATGGTCTTTCACTTTTAGTTTTCAAAGTAAAGCACTCACAAGGATGCATTTTTGTCATTAAGTCTGAAAAACAATATTATTTAAATGGTCACCTAAAATAGATAATTTTAGTTTTAAATGCGTCTAGAAATAGAAGAGTATTAGCGTGAAGACGGTCTTTTGAATAGAACCATAATTGATGGTCAATACACGTTGACAAACTATACGCTACGATATGTTCAATTGCTTCTAACGCCGAGAAATCATGAGTTCGGAAGATCAGGAAAACTTGCATTTGTTGCAGCTATAATTTCCACTAAGCGTAAATAACGATGTTGCCAAGCAATTGCGATATCAGTGACGCTGCCAGTCCCTTTAGATTTCTTAACAATTTTACGAATTGCTTGCGTAGTCTGTGGATTTTGACGACCATAATCATCACGGTACCCTTTTTTATTTTTTTAAATTAAGCTAATGAGCTGTAGATTTTTGTATTAAAAAAAATGTATTCCGTAACCCAAAACTTTTCTAACAATTCACTTTTATTTTTTTAATGACAACCAAATAACAGTTTTACAGAAAGCGTTTCATTGTCAATGTAAATGTCTGTCAGTTCTGCTTTCAATGATCATCTGTAACTTGAAATGCTTAATTTTAATTACGAAAATTTATGTTTCGCGTGCACTCAAGTGGTTGTGAAAACTGTTATAATGATAATTATAACAAAGCACTGCACATTCTTGATGTGCGGCTAAAAGAAGAAGCTCTGCATCTGACAATACGTCTAAAATTAATAAGCATAAGCAGCTAAGGGGTGGTTAAATTGTAGGGGCCGATGTTGATTTTGAATGAAACACAAATTATTTAGAAAATTACTGTAAATTTTTTTTGAGGAAATTATTGTCATTTCTTTTTATTATGATAAGATTGGTATGGTACAAATATGTATGGAACAAAATATTGACTTAATTCGATGACGCTGCGACAAAATTGAGGTTCTCTGCCATCAATGTGTCGAATCGCCTCATCCTTTAGCTCATGTTACTGGCTTATGTACGTTCACCATTTCTTTCAAATAACCCCAAAAGAAGAAGTCCAAGTTTTCACATCTCCCACAAAATCGGTTTGCTCAAATTTTTGAACGATTTTTCCAATTGAACGCACACAATTAAATTGGCCAACAAAATCACGAAGTGCACGATATGCATTTTGATATGAAAGTCCATTTTCATAATAAGTATACATTTTAAAGCATTTCGCAATTGTGCATTTTTCGATGAGTTCCAAATTGAGTAAGTCTGAAATTAAGAAATGTCAAATAAAATGAAGAAAAAATCTCGACATTAAGGTGTGGTTCACATTTAACATCGGAACTTAAAATTTAACCATGATTTATAAGTTTTAAAAAATAAAGTTCTTAAAGTTGGAATGCATACAATATCATAGACTAGGTGTTGAGAATATGTTGTTCTTGGTAAAAATTCCTTAGTTGAATTATTGGTTTGTTTGAAAACATCTGAACCCGCGAAAGAGTTTACTATAATTTGCTGAGCAAGTTATGTACTGATCGATAAGAAATCACTTGCAAGATTATTTTTCGTAAAAAATGATTTTCTTCTTTTTTCCGGACGGATATTCATTTTCCTGAATTTTTCCGTTTTTATTATGAAACGAAACGTTACACTGTTTCGTGTTTCAATTTTATACAATTCTAATGACAGATTTCTGTCTGAAAGACTGTCGACTGTATTTCATTTGAGAGAAATCTAATTGACAGTTTTTTTTACAAAAAATGAAAACCTAAAAAAACAATACTAAAACTTGGTAAAAATTTACTTTCGAATCAAAAAGCTTTTCAAAAATTAAAAATATTGTCTTCAATCTTTTTTTATTTCATAGAAAATTTTGTTTTCGATATTCAGCAGTTTTTTTTATAAAAATCCAACAGTCCGTTTTTTTCATAAAAAAATAAAATCTACAAAAAATAGTACACAAATTTGGTAAAAATTGATGATCGGTTCTGGATATCTCTCAAATTAATTTCATTCATCCAATTTGTAAAAATTTAAGAAATGCTACTAAAATTGGTAAAAATTTGTTTTCGACTAAAAATCTATTTAACAAAACTAGATTTTCAAACTAAACTATTTCTTTATATGAAAAATATTGTTGGTAATTTTAAAATTTTTAAGAATAATTCAACTGACAACTTTTTTAACCCAACACGAAAACCTACAAACTTTGAAGCAAGACAAATCGACAGACGGGATGGGAAGTTATCAGTGTGGGTTGGGTCGCATCCCAGCCCCTTTTTTTGATTAACTTTGACGACGTGTTTGAGAAACAACACGGTCATTAGACTTTCCTTGAAAAATTGAAAACTGTGACTGCAAAAACTGTAATGCGTTGCTGAAAGTAATATCGCGTAGTATTTATTTATTTAATTTTCAATGAGATGGTAAGTAG
Source organism: Eupeodes latifasciatus (assembly GCA_920104205.1). Classification (NCBI taxonomy): domain Eukaryota; kingdom Metazoa; phylum Arthropoda; class Insecta; order Diptera; family Syrphidae; genus Eupeodes; species Eupeodes latifasciatus. Next base: position 18,606,812 of record OV049925.1, read on the forward strand.
AAATTTTGAAAAAATTCCATCATATCAATTTCTCATTTCGGCAGAATAAAATTTCAATGAAATTATTTCTCCAACCACTTAGAATTATACATAATTCTGAAGTAATTTCTTGATAAATGAAACTTTCGTAGGCGTAAATGACGAAAATAATTTGGTCGCAGAAACCTATTGACAATTTGGCATATCTTCATGATTGAAGCATAATATACAAACTTCTTTCTCTTTCCTAATTGTAGGACTACATTTCTTAATGAAGCTCTCATTATGTGAACCTATACTCACTTTTCAAAATCAAAGAAATATTTGAAAGGGCAAAACGAAATATTTATAAATAATAAATCAGTCGCATATCAGTAATTATTTTTTACAGCATGTATTTCTATCTTTTAGATCTACTGAATAAATAAAATCAATACATAAGAAATCTTAACCATAAAAATAAAATAGTAAAATTGTACTCGCATTTTATTCCAAAAATATTAATAAGAAATTAGTTTTCTTCAAATACATATGTACATACTACATACATACATACATATGTACGTGTATTGACGAATCATAAAAAATCAGCAAAAATAATCATAACAATTCTTAGAATTATGGAACAACAAACAATGCTAAAGGATATTTTTTTTTCGAAAATAAGAATATGTTATAATATTTTGGTGACCTTGGAAATCAAATGTATGTACATATATACATATATGTAGATTGATATGTAGACAAATATCTTCATAAGAATAAAATAACCAAACAATGCTGCCATTGGTTTCCAATTAACGCCCGAAATTATTGTTGTCAATACCTACTTTACTATTTCACTCTATTTGATGTTTGTTATCTTGATGTAATTATATGAAGAAGATTGTTGAAAGCCTGAAAGTATCTATGGTTATCTTTGAAATCTCTATGTTGTTGTTGTTGTTTTTGTTGATGTTGTGCCATAGAAATAAAGCTCGTTTTCAATTTATCGAATAAATGGTCGCGCTGCTGTTACATTATTTTCTAATTAACTTTTATTACAGATTCTTTGTGTGAGGATATACCTAACATAACAATATCCTTTTTCATTCTTACTATACTCTTGGCATTGAGGGAGGATTTGAAATATTCTTATTAAACAGCAAGAAGTAATAATATCTTATACAGTCGACTCCGCTTGTTGGCAACATGAAAAATGCAGTAAATTTGTTAAAATCACGTGAAGTTTTCATAAAAATTAACTTTGAATGTATTTCATTTTGTTAAACTCAACCTTTGTAAAGCAACTCGAGCTTTGTATAGGTTCAATTATATTTCCCCTTTAAACCGTTTCTTTCTAACAATTTTTTTTTGAATTTAATGAAACAACTTTTAAATGTGATTGTTGAAAGGAATGAGACGATGAGCATGGAACAAAAGTTTATGTCATTATCTTTGTATATGAAGTGGAATATAAGTCATTATTATGGGCTAGATATAGCTATCGTCGAAGATTTTGCCTTAAGATTTAAAAGCAATTAAAAATGTCGAATTTAGTATGTTTGGTGTTAAAATGAAGGTAATGAGGTGAAGATTTTTATTTTACGTATACAAAGTACTCACATAACCATGAACTTCTAATTAAGTTTATTTTTAATTTGATTTAATTTAAATGATGAAATCGTTTCCAACGAGCAGCTGATTTTTGATTCCATGATTCGAAACAAAATTGTTTCACTACAGCCGTTCCAACTTCTTTGTATTCTGACCTAGAAGTTTTAGTTTCAATGATTAACTCTAACCTTAAATTTTTGATTAAAAAAAATTCAATTATGGAAATTTTCAATGAACACTTAAACCAACTTGTCAACAAAATTTCAATAATGAAAACCATTTTTAGAAATATAAATTATTTACTGATGCATTCGAAATCCAACTTACTTAGGGTGGCGCTACAGTCAGAGAGCTCGGTCCTCTCACTTCTGCGCTCGCCACCTGAGTCACAATCTTCTATCTAGCCTTCTATGTCATTGGACTTTAATTCTTTTACCAGGTCAGTGTCGCTGCACAGCCCGTACTATTCGTCGTTGTATCTTCTCCACCACACTCCATCTATGTAGACGGGACCAAAAATCACCCGAAGAATTTTTCTCTCGAAGCATCCTAAGACGCTCTCATCTTTCTTTGACAGGGTCCAGGCCTCAGCGCCATAAATGAGAACCGGAATGATGAGTGTCTTATAGATGGTGATTTTAGATCCTCGAGAGAGGACTTACCTACGCAATTGCTTTCTAAATAGAAAGAAACAGCAATTTGCAAGAGTTATTATTCTGTCGGTCTGAATTTATAGCGGTGCCTAGATAAACAAAGAACTCAACTACCTTAAAGTTATAGCTGTCAAATGCATCGGTGAGATCTTTTACGACCTTGATAAAACAACGTGCATTCTCCATCGTTATTCTTTATAAACGGATAAGTTTTACAGGGAAAGCTCTTCCCCATAGATGCTGTCACATGCGGATTTGAAAGCGAGAAAGAGATGGTGTGTATTGATTTGAAGTTCTTCTCCTCGATCGCAATCTTCTCATGGTCCCTTTTTTTCATCTAAGAAGCCGGTCCTTCTCTCTCCTCTTCTGCTTCTGCGGGCTAGCAAGCAGTTGATTTTAACTCCACAATTTATTTTCTGTGTTTTACTTTGTACATTTCCAATGACAGATTTCTGTCTTTTTTCAATGATAGCTATGATTTCAATGATTGATTTCACTGATGGCTAGATATCATACATAAATTTGAATATTTTGAAAGGTTTTTTAATAATTTTTATTTGTTGTCATTTAATAAGAAAAAACATACATACACAAGTGTCAATATGAAGCAGTTTCGTCATTTAATAAATAATTCAGGCTAAAGCACCTACATACTTTCGTTCGGTACCAAACTAGAAGGAATATGACAACGTTTTGACAATAAAGGATTGAAATTATGAGAATGGAAAACAACTAAAAATGTCATTATTAAGTTGTGTTTAAACTTCAAAAATGTATGGATCCTTTCAGCATTACACTTTAAAGGATTCGACTGTATTTATGTATATATTTATTGGAAAAAATCTATTAACTCCACCAAGTGTTGAAAAACGAATCCTTAAATGCAATTTAATTTTATGGTTAAGAATTTTATCAAAGTTTATAATAGTTCACTTCATAATTTCTGCATTCCTCTAGAATAACTAGACCGAGATAGGAATGTTCTCGTAGGTATAGCAACTGAATAGGGTGCCAATATGTCAACATAAAATTTATAATTATCTCCGTTGGCTGTAAATTACACAATTGCCGTTTCCTCTGATATTATGAGAGCTGTTAAAAGGGCCTCTATCGTTCTTTGCGGATATATGTAAGTAATTACATATCCTTATAGCAAGGAGTGTCTAATACACTAGTACAGTGTACACTGTACACGTGCACAAAAATACATATTATATAGAATGACCTAACATTATAGTGGCAATAAAAAGTATTTATCCATAGAGAGATAAGTTTATATTGCGGAAAATTGCCATAGTTACTTTAATGATACAACAAGTTAATAGTGAAATGTGGAAAATATTTGTGTAATAAAATTGTTTGAGCGAGTGGAAACTGTGTTTAAAAAAAAGAAGAAAAATAATACCTTAGGTGTTAATTTGCCACCATCGAATTTCACGCCCGACAATAATTTATTGTCATTCTTGAAATTGTTGCTCTGACGTAGTCGTAGTATGTGGTACTGGTGTATGTTAATGGTGAAGACATTTTGATTGTTGTGTTTGCATCATCGGTTTTATTGACATAGCAATTATGTTGTGATCTTAGGGTTTGATAACTTCGATTACTTTTCGAAATCACTTCAAGTGAAATTATAGCAGCTGACATAATATCACATCAGTCAATAAACAATTTTGTTCAATGTCATAATTTGTATAATTGCGTATGTTTGTATTTGATCTGTGCTTTGTAATAAAATAAATATAAAATATTAGTGTTTCTTATTTGCACTGCGTTGATGCACATTTGTTGCATATTTTCGGTGCTTTGTGATAAGCAGTTTCCAAATATCGGTTGGGAAAGGCTGGTATTAAAATATAGTTTCTGAGTGTGGTTTAAAAGTTATTGAAAGAACTTTGTTTTTGGTATAGAGAAGGCATTTGGTGTGTTGAAAAATCGTTTTGAATGATTTGTTACTTCCTTCATTTACTTAAATTAAAACTATTACTGTTTCCTAAACAATTTCCTCTCATCAAATCCAAATCACAAGAACTTAATATGGTCGAATTCAAATCAATTGAAAATCACAAATATGGAAATTGTAGAACACGGAAACTAACTTTGTTTTGAGTTGGAAAAAAAATGAAATCAATATTGATTGAAGTGAATTTCAGAACTCCAATTGATTTATATTTTGAATCGTAAAAATTAGTAGCTATATGACACTTTAATTGTCGAATTCATACATTTGGAGAATAAAGGTAGCGAACATTTGTTAAAAAAATTGTAATACAATTTTGTTTTTGGGTGAACAATGTTTAACTTCCTATAGGAAGTTATTGTAATGGGTCCGGTTTGTCGAATTGACAATTTTGACATTTCTCGACGTTTCAAGGTCCCTAGAGTCGAAATAAAAGATTTTTAGAAAGATGTCTATGCGTGCGTGTGTACGTACGTTCGTACGTCCGTACGTCCGTACGTCTGTACGTCCGTACGTCTGTACGTTCGCGACGTTTTTTTCGTTGTCCATAACTCAAGAACCAGAAGAGATACCGACTTCAAATAAATTTTGTTATACAGATACTCGTAATAAGGCATCAGAAAGATCCAGAAAGGGCTCTCAAGAAAATTGCGTGGGTGGTTTTTTTACTATAGCAGTTTAAAAAAAGGTGAACATTTTGGTTAAACGTAAATATCTCATGAACCAATGACGCTAGAGACTTGAATTAAATTTTATATTATATATTGTAACGTGATACAAAATAAGTATATTTTTGGAAAAAAATCCAATTAACGGTTTTTTTTTTATAAATCAAAAAAACTGAAAAAAAATTTGTCACCTCGAAAATTTTACGACTAAAATATGATTTCTAAAAATAAAAACATAAAAAAAAATAATAAAAGTTGGTAAAAATTGATTTTCGACTCAAATATCTTTTTAAAACTTTGAGATATTGGCTTTAAACTATTTTTATCTTTCAAAGAATATTGTTGTCAACATTCAGTAAAATTTTGAAAAAAATCTTATTGACAGTTTTTTTTACAAAAAATTAAAAACCGAAAAAAAATTTAACAAAAGTTGGTAAAAATTGATTTTCGACTAAAATATCTTTTCGAAAATTTTAGATTATGGCTTCCAACTAATTTTATCTTATAAGAAATATTGTTTTCAACATTCCGTAAAATTTTGAGAAAAATCGAATTGACAGTGTTTTTTTTTTACAAAAAATAAAAACCTAAAAAAAAACAATACTAAAACTTCGTAAAAATTTACTTTCGACTCAAGTAGCTTTTCAAAAATTACAAATATTGGCTTCAAACTTATTTTATTTCACAGAAAATATTGTTTTCGATAATAATTTTTCCATAAAAATCCAACAATCCGTTTTTTTTTCATAAAAAAAGTAAAATCTACGAAAAATAGTACGCAAAGTTGGTAAAAATTGATACATATAGACAAACTTTTACGCAAGACAAATCGACAGACGGGATGGGAAGTTATCAGTTTGGGTGGCACCCCAACCTCTTTTTTAATTTTAGTTTTTTAGCAAACTAAGTTTCAGAGTAGTACAAGAAAGGTTATGTTTCATAACTCCCAATAAATAAACTTTTTCAAAAAATGATAAAGACAACTTCAATTTGTTCATACATTTTAGTTGTTCAAGTGTTTTTTTCCTCGAAATAATATGTGTTCAAGAATTATGTAATATCTCAAATACTAAATCTTTTTTGTAGTGAATATCGTACGAAGTATCCCTTAATTCTTAAAAATTACTTAGCCACAAAAAGTTTGACAGTAGAAAGATCTTGAACTTTACATTGTTACTTGAGATTTTTTTTCGCACTCATATCTCAAGACCGAGCAAAAATATCGTCTTCAAATAAATGTTGCTATAGAGATGATTTCACCAGATGGACAGACAGGACCCGTTTTTATAATTGGAAGTATAAGAAAATGTAGAAATTTGGTTTACAACATGAACTTCAAATAAATTTAGATATAGATATTAGTATTTCAGAATGGAATCAAATGCACAAATTGCTGCTGACAAAGCTAGTAGAAAAGCATTGGGACGATTTTACCAGCAATGCAATGCAGTCACAGTTCCACGACGATTATTGCAATCTTTTTTATGCGGAAGTCCCGAATTACTTTGAAGATAATAATGTCCGTGACATGATCAGCTTAATCTTCAAAGCAAGGTGCGGTCTTTTAAACTTAAATGCTAAAGCTTTTCGCAACGACTCTGTTGGCCTATGCACTCTATGTAATCAGGATGCGACAGAAAATACTTACCACTTCATTGGTGTGTGTCCCATCTTTAGAGGTTACCGACAAAAATATCTTGGAAATGTACCTTTAGATCGGCCAACATTCCTAAACATTTTAAATGGATCTTGCTACCCAAAACTCTACAATTTTTTTAAAGACTCGCTTAAATATCGTAGTTTAATAATAAACGAATTTTGTTTAAACTTGCTAAGCTTTGCTTTAATTTAATTAACTATTTTTTTTTTGAACCTGACATACAACTTAAAAACAAGTCATTGTCATATTTAATTTTGAATACCAGCCTAATAATGTTTTGTTAAATTTTTTAATGGAAATAAAATTATATTATCTATCTATCTATCTAGATATTAGTATACCTATAGTTTTTAAAAAATTAGCAAAAAGTTTTTATATGAAACCGAAATGAAACTTAAGAAAATAAAAAATGTGTTGGCCAAATATTAATAGTGAATTAATAAATTTCTTTCACTTTATAAATTCTATCGTAGCTAATACCATTGCAAATTTTTTTTTTAAATAAATTTACAATTATTTTTGAATTTCCTGTCAAAATTTTTCAGAGTCAATGAAAAATGTTCATAAGTATTTATCAAGGCACCGTTATATTTATTCACAAAACTCATTTTTCCGTGGAAAAAATAAGAAAGTTGCACTGTAAGTTAAAAATTATTGTTGGTTCCTCTTTTTTAATGTCCAATTAAATAAAATTATAATGGCAACGGCCTAGTCACTGATAAAGCTTCGGTTCCCATCGATCACCGAAATCAAGCATCAGTGAGCGTGGTTAGTAGAAAGATGGGGGGCCGTCTCGAAACCTACCGCGTGCTGTTGTCGTGTTCTTTCTGTCTGTTGTTCTTTCTCTTCTGTCCTTCTGTCTTGTATTAATGTCTTGTGTTGTTACCACCTTATATAGTCTAGTCGCTCAAAGTGCTGTGTTCTGTGAAATGTAATGTAATGTAATAAAATTATAATTTTAGCTTTGAAACTAAAAGAAACTATTCTGAAGAAGAACTCCGTTTTATTTTGCAACTAAGAGACGTACATAGGTAACAACAAAGGTATCGACAGATGTAAAACTCAAAACAAGAGGAGGAGGAGAGAGAGAGTAAAACCGAAACAAGAGGATTTCCAAAGAAAACTTCACTTACAGTCGACAGGAAAATAGAATAGGGAAGCTCTTAAGGATCCGTTTTTCAACAACCACATTGAAGAAATCAAATGTTGGATATTAGATCCTGAACGATTTGCTGACGTTTGCAAAACAAAAATGTACACGCAAGAATAGCAGGAAAGTTCCATTGCTCAGTAAGAGGAACATAAGGCAGCGCATTGAATTCGCCAACTTCATGTAAGCATCAGGGAATTCAAGAAACTGGACAAATATTGTTTGGATCTGATGACTGGATTTATGTTTGAAGGAAAAAGAATAAATGACGGTCATATACAACTTTGTGGGTGTTTTAATGGAGTAGGCCCTATCTTTTGAATCAAAAATATTATGACCAAACATACCTCCAAATATTGGATAACGTTATGCTTTCATTTGCAGAAAACAATCTGCCATTATTGTGTAAGTTCCAGCTGGATAATAACCCCAAATACAATCCTAATGCTGTAACAAGGTGGTGTTACAATGGCCTACAAAACCGCCAGATCTTAATCCCATAGAAAATCTTTGAAAAGATTTAAAAAAAAATAATATCGTGCAAGAAGACCACAAATATGGAGGCACTATATAAAGTAATCCAAGAACAATGGTACGCAACATCTGTGGAAATATGTCAAATACTAATTGACTCTATGCCAAATACTGTCATCTTGAGGTTACCCATTTATTATTTTTCCTTAAAAATTTAAATGTTTGCAATATCCTTAGGAAAAATCTAATTCACTCTAAATTGATAAAAGTTAAAGTTGCTATTCCGGGATTTTTACCTTAGCAAATTGTTAAGAGATAGTAAGATGTTTAAACTGTTTAAAATTAGCTTAATCACATTTCTGGCCTAGTAAATTGCTAAAAAACTAAATCGTTTGAAATTGTTTTTAATATCTCAATAGAAAACAGCTTTTATTTCAATTGTCAACTGCTTTTTTTTATTCTTTACCAAATACTCGAAATTTTGTAAATATTTTCTGTCTTATTTTGAGAAAGTTTTCGAAAATAATAATTCAACAATTCCGCCTACCCGTCCTCCATGAAGGTTAGATGGTGCAGGGAATTAACTTCACGGGAACTACCGTCACATGGGAACTAACTTCACCACTAGTGGGAATTAATTTCACTTTTTTTTGTGAAGTTATCTCCCACTGAAGGCGGCAGATAATTTTATCAGAAAATTGTGTGAAGTAACTTCCCACCTACGATTGAAATATCTGAAAAAATGGTGCAGGGAATTAACTTCACGGGAACTACCTTCACATGGGAACTAACTTCACCACTAGTGGGAATTAATTTCATTTTTTTTTGTAAAGTTATCTCCCACTGAAGGCGGGAGATAATTTCATCAGAAAATTGTGTGAAGTAACTTCCCACCTACGATTGAAATATCTGAAAAAATATCAAGCGTTGTATTGTAAATCAAAACAAAAATATGTAAGTTTTAAGCAATAAAAGCACCTGTGGGTGGCCCGCTTCGCGGGTTCTCAGGATTTTAACTCCCTTTTTCGGGGTCACACCCGCTCACGCAACTCCGTTGCTCCGCTTAGGGTATGTAAAGTCGCCAGGCAGGCGCCTATATCAGGTGGACCGCTTCGCGGGTTCTCAGGATTTTAACTCCCTTTTTCGGGGTCCACCCGCTCACGCAACTCCATTGCTCCGCTTAGGGTATGTAAAGTCGCCAGGCAGGCGCCTATATTAACAACTTCTTTCAATAAAAGCACCTTTGGGTGGCCCGCTTCGCGGGTTCTCAGGATTTTAACTCCCTTTTTCGGGGTCACACCCGCTCACGCAACTCCGTTGCTCCGCTTAGGGTATGCAAAGTCGCCAGGCAGGCGCCAATATCAACTGCTTTTTTTAATAAAAGCACCTGTGGGTGGCCCGCTTCGCGGGATCTCAGGATTTAAACTCCATAAAACAAAGTCTTGTGGTATTGAAGTGCTCCAAGTTTTGTCATTTGGTGATTCTTATTAAGTGGGACATTAGCCCCAACATTTTTATTTGGGGCTCGGTTTTACTTGGGTGGGACTTAATACCCAAATTCAATTTCGGTTTTATGTCCCACCGTAGTGAGACATAAGCCCCAAAAAAAAAAGTTGGGCGTTATGTCCCTGGCCCCTATGTCCCTGCGCCGCCCGCCTATGCATTAAAGATTTTCTTAGATTAGCGTATGCGAGAATAAAAATAACATAACATGTTAATTTACTTTAACTGTACTGAAGAGTGAAGTTAGTTCCCACCTTCCGTGGGAAACAGTTACACATGAAAGTGAAATTGATTCCCACAAAAAAGTGAAATTATCTCCCACCTTCAGTGGGAAATAACTTCACCAAAAAAAACTTTGAAGTCCATACCCAGTCCTTATCGATTTAAAAGCCGCGTATGACAGCATCTATAGAAAAGAACTCTACAGAGCAATGTCTAGTTTTGGCATCCCTGTCAAACTTATCCATTTGTGCAGAATGACAATGGAGAATGCACGCTGCTCTATCAATGTCGGAAAAGAGCTCACCAATGCATTTGATGTCAAAAAAGGCCTTAGGCCTCGGCCACGCAGTAAGCGGCTGAGCGGCTAAGCGGCTGAGCGGCTAGGGGCTGAGTGGTAGCTCTAGCGACGTATGGCCAGGCACTGAGCGACTGCTTTTGAGCGATTAGTAGTTACAGTCGAGACTGCACACACGAAATTAACAACTCAATGCAATGTTTACTTTGGCCATCTTTACTTCTTGCCGCTCAGAACATTACTAAAAATTAAAACAGGTTTGGTTGCTGAGCGGCGGCGCGGCGCCGCGCGGCTTAGCCGCTCAGAATTTTGTTTCGCCGCTCACTCATAGCGTGGCCGCTTCCATGTGATTTCATATGTTTTATATTTTTTTTCCGCTCAGCCGCTTACTGCGTGGCCGCGGCCTTAGACAAGGTGATGCACTGTCATGCGACTTCTTTAACATCGTTCTGAAAAGAATTGTGCAAAACTCAAACGTCAACACTAGATGCACAATCTTTCAAAGGTCCATTCAATTACTCAGATTCGCCGATGATATTGACATAATTGGAAGATCAAAGCGTGATGTCAGTGGAGCGTTTTTTGAGCATTGCGACGGAAGCGGAGAAGATGTGTTTAGTGGTCAATGATGGCAGGACCAAGTAAATGCTGTCATCAAAAAAGGATATTGAACGACGACGCGACACGTCTTTACAAATCGTCACCATGGACAGCTATAACTCTATAAATTCAGACCGACACCAGAGCTGAAACCAAACGAAGAATAACTCTTGCAAATCGCTGCTTCTTTGGATTAAGAAAGCAATTGCGTAGTAAAGTCCTCGCTCATTAACCCGGATCTTATTTATGGCGCTGAGGTCTTGACCTTTTTAAAAGAAAGATGAAAGCGTCTTAAGATGCTTCGAGAGAAAAATTCTTCGGGTGATTTTTGGTCCCGTCTGAATAGATGGAGAGTGGAGTAATAGATACAACGACGAACTGTACGGGCTGTGCAGCGATACTGACTTGGTTAAAAGACTTAAAGTCCAACAACTTAGATGGCTGGTTTATCTAGAGCGAATGGACATCAACGCTCCAGCCCAGAAGGTCTTCGAATCCAATCCCGTTGCAGTAGAGGAAAACCGCGACTCAGGTGGCGCACGCAGGTGGTTTCGTGTTTTGGATTCAATTTGCATGAAGTTTTTATAAAGTTGCATATCATAATAATTAAAATTCTTCATTCTGTGTCAAAAACAAAACGATCCCCTAGAAACTATTATGTCTCAGTTGCAGTAGTACTTTTGTATATTTTTTAAATAATACAAGAACAATATAAGTTGAAAACCAAACGTTTTTTTCGGTTAATAAAACTATTTTAAAAAAAATTCTTTAAATAGCAAACAAAACCAAAATAGGTACCCATATGTAACATAATTGAATTATCTTCTTTAAAGTAAAAAAATTGTATACTTTCAGCAAAAATTCAACCAAAAATCGTCACTAAATTTTCTACTATAGAAAGTTTCCGAAGGAAGACATTTTTGTTTATTTGATGAAACAAAATAAAAAGCCCATTACTCTTCATCACCAAACAAAATGTATTCATTTAACAAAAACCCACAAAACAAAAACGCAAAAAAAATTATTGATTTACTAACATCCGCTGACATGGCTTTGGCTTATTATGATTATTTTCAATTTTTATTTTACGATACACGACCAGCCGCAACCATATTTTTCGCTCTTGCCAACTTTTGTAATAACCAACGATATTCTATCACATTTTATCAATTAAATTATTCTAATATAATCCGAATTTATTTTTTGGTAAGCGGTGGTGATTGAAAGTGAAACAGGAGGCGGAAAAAGCAGCGGGAAAAGCTGATGGAAAGGCGGTCGTATAGAACGTAGGACGTGGGGGCTATGAGAGACCTTTACATACCATGATTTATTGGCATGTAAAAATGAGATTCTGTCGAAAAATAAAAAGACACAACAACAAAAATAACAAAAATGACAGCACTACATTTATTCAAGTAAACTGTCAACTAAGGCAAAAGGACATTTGTATATTTGGCCAAAGAACCAACGACCAACTGCCAACACTGAATACTCGATAACGTGGATGTTTTATCGTGGCAAGGTGCGTTACCTCCTACAAGAAAGAAGAATAAAAAGACTCGGCTGGGTTGCACGAACTTGATCCTGTGCCTAAAAAATCTATTTTAAGAACATTAACTACATTTTTGGATTAAAAAATGTACAATTAAAGATAATACATAAATTAGGTGGCGCAACAGTCCGTTGAGGATAAAAAGGTCCTAAAGTTTTAAGACGATTCCGAAGAGTTAATTTGAGGAAGCACTTTTCATGAGAAGAATTACTCTTGGAGGATTTGTCAATTCCTCGCAAGAGGCAGTACCTGTGAAAAAAAAAACTTAGATGGCACATGGAGGGATTGAACCCAAAACCTTGGGCACGACAGTATAACGCACTAACCGTCACGAAACGGGTACTACAAAACAATTAAAGATAAATAAATTAGGTGGCGCAACAGTCCGTAGAGAACCAGGGCCTAGTGACTTACAACTCTCAACCATTCCCGTGTGCGAGTAATGTTGTCAGGGATGGAGGGGACCTACAATTTATATGCCGAATCCGAACGGCTAATTTTGAGAAAGCACTTTTTCATGACAAGTATTACTCTTGGAGAATTTGTCAATTCCTCGCAAGAGGCAGTACCCGTGAAAACTCTTTTTTTTTTAATTAAGGTGGCACAGGTAGGGATTGAACCCAAGACCTCTCGCATGACAGTCCAACGCACTAACCATCATGCCACGGGTACTACAATTAAACAATTAAAGATATTGGTCTTAAAATTTTGTAGCACTTTTACAAAAACATAATTGACAGTTGTTTAACTTCCCATATAGAGTTACTGTAATCGGTCCGATTAGTCGAATTGAAAATTTTGACATTTCTCGACATTTCAAGGTCAATAGAATCTAAGTACAAGATTTTAGAGATAGCTGTGCGTCAAACTAAGTTGTTAAATCAATTTTGTTTGTCAGTTTAAAGTCTGAACGCTTAATTATCGCACAAGCCATAAAAATTGTTAAAACCTACTACAAAAATGATGATTCTGTCACAGCCACATATCGTGCTTTAAGAGGAGTTTATGGTCCAGCTACGCAAGCAATTGGCAAAATTGTGAAGAAATTTGAAGAGACTGGATTGGTTACAGATATTGAAAGGCTTGTGCATCATCGTTTTGCTCGTACCACTGAAAATATTGTTGCTGTAAGTGAAAGTGTTGCCGAAGACCAGAATGTGTCGATTCCTCGTCGCGCCTTTTTCAGAAATTAGGACTGTCTTACGGCACATTCTGCCGTTTTAACAAGACGGTGTCATATGCCACACAACTCGAGCGAATATGGCTTTATTGCAAGAGACATTTTCTGGCCGGCGTGCGTCGCAGCGATATCAACTGGCCACCAAGATCATGCGATTTGACCGGACTTTTTTTTCGTGGGGCTAAGCGAAAGACCGTGTTTATGCAGATAAAGCTTTAAATCTTGATCATTTAAAAACCAACATTCGTAAAATTATGGCTGAGATACCTCAAAAGAATCGATGCTTGCAACAATTCGCATGGTGTTCATTTAAATGATGTAGTATTTTACACATAATTTCAACATTCAAACTTTATAATAAAAAAGAAATATCATGAAAAGAAATGTTTTATATGTGTTTTATTTACGTTTACTTTTGAAGCCACAAAATGGATAACCCTTTATGTTCCATGCACTTATTTAGTGCTTTCAAATATACGTTTTAAATGTTGTTAAAAAAACAGATGGATTTGGCGGACTCATATTTGATTAAAATCTTCAGTTTGAATTTTTTTACGAATGCAATACTTGCCATAAGTTCCTAAATGTCGCAAGTAAAAAAGTAAGGCTAAGCTTACCATTATTCCTGTGAAATATTGCACGGGGGCTAGAAATATCACTGAGAAACCAACTCTGAACTTTTGCATGTTTTTGTGGGGTTTTTTGTTTATGATTAAATTCATATCTAGTGTTACTTTTATCAGATTTTGAAACGGGCGTAAACAAAAGTAATTTTCTGTTCACTTTAACTGCTTATATTGCTACTGTTACTGCTATTAAATACGCTTAAGCCCACACCAAACCCACATAAAATTCGTGGGTAAGGTTTATATTATGATGTCCTTATTAATTATGTTCCTTTTAATAAAATTATATTCCTTTAGTCAACCTTTTCGACTTCAACCTACATCTATCTACATAAATAGATGATTGATAGTATAGTAGGGCGTAGATTTAATGTCCACAATCGTATATATGGCTATATGGCTTTAAGGAAAAAAGATTATTCCAACTGTCAATAGGGTTCCGCATCCGCATCAGTTAACTGTCAAATGGTGAGAGTTGTCCTTCTTTTTTCTTATAAATAGACAGATATTCAGAATAAGCCAAATTAATTCTTGTCGTGACTTTTTGTCTAATTTCGTCCTTTCGTCGATTATTTCTTTTATTTCTGCTGCTTTTTTCTCTGTGATGTGAGTTGAAATAATATTTTGGGGTTGAACTCAAATTCCAACATATGTACTTATTTCAGGGTTGCAAATTTATGAGATATAAAGACGAAAAAAGTATCGAAAACTTTTCTACTTCTTTATTTTTTTTTTGTCAAAGTTGATTATAGAGTTACTTTTTATTTTTTTCAAAAAGTTGCTGCCATGTTTCACTTTTTTGGTAACTTCATTGTGATGACTTTCAATGATGACAGAAGAATTGACTGATTTATTATATGGCCCAGAGAGAAATAAAATATAAACAACACAGAAAAATAAATAATAAATTACATATATGTTTTATGCACGATTTGCGATTTGGATAAACTTTTTTCAAACTCTTGAAATTGATTTATTTTATGTACCTTCAATTTATATATGTAAGTAAGGACCTTGCATGTAATTGCTCCAATAGATTGTTTAAGTAAAATAATTTGGTACAGGTAAGGAATGGCATCATTAAATGTATAAATGTACAAACAAAATATAGATTTAGAGTTGTTTGTTAGGATTTTATTGGTCTAGTCAAATTGTAATAAAAAAATCATGAAAGGTTACAAAAAATTGGAAAAGTTTAATTTTTGTTGAATCAAGAGGAATGAAAACATAAAAATTGCTGAATCTACGTCTTAAATTTTTTTTTGATGATCATATAAAGTTTGTAATTATTGTCTTTGAACCATGTAGAATTGTAAAGATGTAATCTTTTATTGTAAATTGCGTATTTAGTTGGTAAGTTCCAATCTTAATTTGTAATAAGAACTTAAAAACAATTATTTAAATAAGATATGTATATCAAAAAAATTATTATTTCTTAGAAGAATAAAACGTTTTCTGTAGAAATTAATCGAGTTACTTCATACAACTGTGGAGTAAAATTACTGATAATTTTAATTCAATTAATTTCCCTCAAAATAGTCTTTTATGGATGCAATATATTTGTGCCATCGTTTTAGTATGTCCATTCCATTGGCACTTCCTTAAACTATGTTTTGCGATTCCTCAGCATCTTAAAGACCTTAAATATTACTTTTCATTCTTTGAATAGCGAAAATATAAAAAAATGATTTTCAGAAATTAACTTCAGAAATTTTCATTAAGAATCACTTTTTTGAAAAACATGTTTTTAACTTCCCATAGAAAGTTATTGTCAAATTGAAAATTTTGACAGTTCTCGACGTTTCAAGGTCCCCAGAGTCTAAATAAAAGATTTTTAGAGAGATGCCTGTGCGTGCGTGTGTACGTACGCGAAGTTTTTTTGTCGTCCATAGCTAAAGAACCAGTAGAGATATCGACTTCAAAAAAAATTTGTTATACAGATAATGCAGAAAGATGCAGAAAGATGCAGAAAGGACTCTCAAAAAAATTGAGTGTATGTTTTTTTCACCATAGCAGTTTAAAAAAGGTGAAAATTTGGGTTAACCCAAAATATCTTACTAAACAATAATGCTAGAGACTTGAATTAAATTTTAAATTATATATTGTAACGTGATACCAAACTAGTATATTTTTGAAAAAAAAAAAAATCCAATTTTTTTATAATTCAAAAAAACTAAAAAAAAATATTTGTCACCTTAAATATTTTACGAACCAAAAATGATTTTATCTCCAAAATAATTTTGTACAACGAAGAATAACGTTTTTGACAGCTGGTAAAATTTTGATAAAAATCGAAAGAATAGTTTTTTAACAAAAAATAAAAGCCTAAAAAAAAAGAAGCTGGGAAGTGTGGGTCGCAACACTGATAACTTCCCATCCCGTCTGTCGATTTGTCTTGCTTGAAAGTTTGTTTATATGTATCAGTTTTTACCAAATTTGCGTACTATTTTTTGTAGATTTTATTTTTTTATGAAAAAACAACTGTTGGATTTTTATAAAAAAAATTACTGAAAATCGAAAACAATATTTTCTGTGAAATAAAATAAGTTTGAAACCAATATTTGTAATTTTTGAAAAGATATTTGAGTCGAAAATCAATTTTTACCAACTTTTGTTAAACTTTTTTTTTTGGTTTTTAATTTTTTGAAAAAAACTGTCAATTCGATTTTTTTCAACATTTTTCAGAATGTTGAAAACAATATTTCTTATAAGATAAAATAAGTTTGAAACCTTAATCTCAAGTTTTTGAAAAGATATTTGAGGGGAAATTTAATTTTTACCAACTTTGAGTAATGTTTTTTTAGGTTTTTATTTTGTATAAAAAAAAACTGTCAATTAGATTTTTCTCAAAATTGTTTTGGAGATGAAATCATATTTAAGTCGTAAAATTTTCGAGGTGACAATTTTTTTTTTCAGTTTTTTTGATTTATAAAAAGCCGTTAATCAGATTTTTTTCCAAAAATATAATTGTTTTGTATCACAATATACAATATATAATATAAAATTTAATTCAAGGCTCTAGCGTCATTGGTTCATAAGATATTTAGGTTTAACCAAAATGTTCACCTTTTTTTTTAAACTGCTATGGTAAGAAAACCACCCACGCAATTTTCTTGAGAGCCCTTTCTGCATCTTTCTGCCTTATTATCTGTATACAAAAATTTATTTGAAGTCGATATCTCTTCTGGTTCTTGAGCTATGGACGACGAAAAAAACATCGCGAACGTATGTACACACGCACGCACAGACATCTTTCAAAAAATCTTTTATTTTAACTCTAGGGACCTTGAAACGTCGAGAAATGTCAAAATTTTCAATTCGATAAATCGGACCCATTACAATAACTTCCTATGGGAAGTTAAAAAGTAATAAAAGTTGGTAAAAAATTTACTTTCGACTCAAATATTTTTTTCAAATATTAAAAATATTGGCTTAAACTAATTTTATATCACAGAATATATTGTTTTCGATAGTAATTTTTCAATAAAAATGCAACAATCGGTTTTGTTTTTTCATAAAAAGGTAAAATCTACGAAAAATAGTACGCAAAATTGGTAAAAATTGGTTCTCGTGAACAATAGAAGAAATTGACTTCATACTAATTTCATTCATCCAAATTGCATTTGTTTATATACAAAATAAAAACTTAACTCAACTTAACGTAAGCAAAATTTTGGTAGTAGTGACGAAAAAGTCAAAAACTTTGATTTTATTTACATTTTTTCAACAAAATCTTGTAATTTAACATCTTTAGGTTCTTTTTATTTTAGGCCCAGTTAAAGATTAGATCTATGCCAGTATTTCACAATGTATTCAACACCTTAAAGATGAAATTCTTGAAGCTATCGAGGACATACAGTTTTGTTTAATATCAACCTCTAATTGAAAACCCTTGTATATCGAAACGCCAAAATCTAAATGTTCCTTTTAAAATTCAAAAAAAATAAAGGTGCTCGGATGTTTACCAGACTGATAAAATGAAAAATTTAAATTATGATTTTGCAATAATCCGTAGTGGTATTTAAAAATTTCAATACAAAATTCAAAAATTTTTTTGTCGTGGTATTAGAGACGTTAAACCAATGTATCAGTGCTTTTGGTAGAGCCTTGATTTCTGTCTATTAATCTTTTCTAAAGTCAATATCTTTCAATTTTATCCTACTATACTTGAGTCAAAAACCATTTTTTATCAGTTTTTTGTTGTTTTTGTAGGTTTTCGTGTTTTTTTTTAAGTTTTCAGTTGAATTTTTCTAAAAGATTCCTAAATATTACTAACGAGATTTTTAGTCGAAAACTAGTTTTTTTCCAATTTTGCGATGTTTTTGTAGATTTTAATTTATATGAAAAAACTGGCTGCCGGATTTTTATAAAATCAATAATTTCTATAAAATGAATTTAGTTTGAAGCCAATAATTTTAATTTTTGAAGTTTTGAGTCGAAAATCAATTTTTAAAAAACTTTTAGTGTGGGTGGGTTTTGAGATGTGGACGACGACACACGAATACACAGACATCTCTCTAAAAATCTTATGGTTAGTAAATTATTTATGCCTTATAATATTGTATATTAATAAATCTAATTAAAATTTTGTAAACTAAAATTTCAGTAACATAATATGTTAATTACATTATAATTAGCTGCAAATGTGTATGAAATTTATGGGTGAGCATGAGCACACCTCTTTGGCCAATGAGTATAAAAAATACAATAAATAAATGAAAGGAAGAAAAGACTCCATTTTATCCACAGGGGAAGTAGCATAGATTTCAAAGTATTAGATGATTCCGAAATTATTTTAGATAATTTGATTTGTGCAAAAGCAAGTCCAAAATCGTTGCCTGTCAAACATCGACCCTCTGCCACCCAAAGTCGCAATAGCTACAACAAATCTTATGGTGTTTTTTTAATGGGTAGATTAAGACTTCCTTCAAAAATTGATTATTTCGTGGAGCATGGAATACGGTTAGAATTGTTTTTTTTTTATCATTATATTATTGTAATTTCATGTACGTGTTAACAAGTGAGGTAGAGTTTTCAAATTTACAGCTAAACATATTTTAAAAATATGTATTAGTATTAGTTCAAAAAAGAGTGAATCTGCCGAAAAATCCACATCTGCAGATTTGATAGTCAATCAAAAATAAATCAATTTATTTTGCCCCATGGAATGCAAAAACAGGGAAAATTTGTGTTTTTACAGATCTAAAAAAAATAAATAAATTAGGTGGTGCAACAGTCCTTTGAGAATTAGGGCCTAGTGACTTACAACTCTCAACCATTCCTGTGTGCGAGTACTGTTGTCAGGGATGGAGAGGAACTACAGTTTTTTAAGCCGAATCCGATCGGCTAATATGAGAAAGTACTTTTTATGACAAGAATTACTCTTGGAGGATTTGTCAATGAATCACAAGAGGCAGTACAAGTGAAAGAAAACTTAGATGGCACAGGCAGGCTTTGAACCCAAGACCTCTGGCATGACAGTCCAGTATCATTATAAAGGCCTCTTTCGAAAACGTTAAACAAAACTAACTAAACTTTTTTAAATTATAGTTCAAAAAGTAAGAAAGATTATTTTTGTTCATATTTATGATTTTAATATAAAGACATTTGTTACATATGGGTTTGAAGAGATAGAGGCGGTCTGATTCATCTTTTAATTGAGATTTAATTTTCACTTTACGCCTAAACATTTTTACTTCAATTTGCTTCCTTTACATTTGAAAATTAATGACATACGATATATTTAGCTATTGGATTTAGGATTGGATCTTCACTGGATCTTCACTGCACGCAACCGAGCTTCAGGATTACTTTAAAAGTTTACTCAACACTGCGCAGTTTTCACCCCTGCCTCAATATGCTGCTCCGGTTTTCTTAGACGATATCCTTGATCTACCGTTTACAATGCTGGAACTTCGGACCACGGTTGCCAGTTTGGTCTTTTAAGACCAAATTTGGTCATTATTTTCTCACTTGGTCGCATGGTCATTTTTTATTCCATTTGGTCCCTTTTTTAAGAAATTGAAAAAAAATAACTCGACTCTATTCCTTTTATAATCTCAAAAATAAAATACATACCTAAAGAATTTTGGAAAAAATTCAATTACCATAAAAACGCTTAAAATGAATATTGTTTTCAAAATGTAAGTTAGTTCGTTTATAACTTGCTGTTACTTCCTCACAGCTCAGCTGCTGCTCAGAGGAATTTTTTTGAATTAACTTTAATAAAAACGAAAGGAAGACTTAATTTGGGTACCATTAATAATGTAATGCTGGCCAAAGAGCGTCAAGATGACAAAAATAACCATAGCGTTTGGTCTGCAAAAACATTTTTTTGAATTAATTTTATATGAATTTTATTTAGCGATAGTATTCGATCTCCTGACTTATTCGATCTCCTGATATAATGCTAACATATTGTGATCTGAAAAAAAAAAATGAGGCTGGGGTGCGTCCCACACTGATAACTTCACATCCCGTCTGCCGATTTGTCTTGCTTAAAAGGTTTGTAGGCTTTCGTGATTTGCTAGTTGTTAGTTGAATTATTATAAAAAAAATAAAAATTACCAACAATATTTTGAGTATGATGAAATAGTTTGATTTCAATATGTGTTCTTGTTAACGAGATTTTTAGTCGAAAACCAATTTTTACCAAATTTTCGTAGCGTTTGCGTAATATTTTTTGTAGGTTTTAATTTTTTATGAAACAAACTGACTGTTGGATTTTTATGCACAATTTACGGAATGTCGGAAACAGTATTTTCTGTGAGATAAAATTAGCTTAAAGCCAATATTTTTTTAATTTTAGAAGAAATACTTGAGTCGAAAGTAAATGTTTACCAAGTTTTACTATTGTTTTTTTTTAAGGTTTTTATTTTTTGTAAAAAAATGTCAATTCGATTTTCTCAAAATTTTACCAGATGACAAAAACGTTATTCTTCCCGAACGTACGTACACATGCACGCACAGTTATCTCTCTAAAAATCTTTTATTTAGACTCTAGGAACCTTGAAACGTCGAGAAATGTCAAAATTTTCAATTCTAGAAATCGGACCGATTACAATAACTTTCTATGGGAAGTTAAAAGCCATTGCGGACAAAAATTATTTTGGTCCTTTTTTGGTACGATTGGTCATTTTTATTTTCAGCTTTGGTCATGCAATTTTTTTTCAAGTGGCAACCGTGCTTCGGACTGCTTTAGAAAAAACCAGATCTGGTAAAGCCCCAGGAGATGACAGGATTCCTTCAGAATTCTATATAAACTGTACGTCCGAGCACCTGTTTTCACTCACCAAAGAATTCAATAGAATTTTCGAAACCGCAGAGGTGCCAGCCTGCTTTAAAAAAGCAATTATCTATCCGCTGCATAAGAAAGGTGCGTACGATAATCCCGAGAATTACAGGGGCATTTCTTTTTTGAATTCTTCAGTGAAGTTATTCAGTGCACTTATTTTTAAAAGGCTAACAGAGTGGGTTAACGACAGAAACATACTCAACATGTTCCAAGCTGGTTTTAGGAAAAACCACTCGACTGTAGATCAGATTTTCACCTTATTTCACATTGCCGATTACTTTAAAAGCAAGAAGAAGAAGCTATATGCTTTCTTCGTAGATTTCAGAGTTGCTTTTGACTCCATTGCCCGTGCAGCGTTATTCTATAAGCTCTATACCTTGGGTATCTCAAGCAAAGTTGTGAAACTGCTGAAAGCAATGTATGAAAACAATGTGTCTTATGTTGGGACTTAACCCCTTCGGGTAGGGGTTAAGAATTTACCCGAAGTAAGGTATGCTTGTCGTAAAAGGCGACTAAAATCCAATCTCCGTATACTGAGAACTACATAAGTATACAAAATATGCAATGGAAAAAACAAATAGATTAATTACCCCAGGTGGAAAGCCAGTTTCTCTGGCAAATCCATCCTCTTCGGAGGCAGGCTCTACGGATTCTGGGGAGAGCCATTTATTGCATTTGATAAATCCTTTCGCGAAAGCGCATAAGGTCCCTCGATCACCTCCATCTGTACCGAGAGTTACCGGCAGAAAGAGTCCACCGGTTGTGCCAAAAGGCACTAAAAGCGACTCACCGAAAACAAACAGTTTTGAGCAGGACAATTGTGAACTGCAAAAGAAGCTGAACGAAATGATAAGACTCTACGAAGAGCTTAAAAAAGAAGTCGAAAGTCTTCGTGAAGAGAACAAGATGTTAAAAACTTCTGAAAACATGAAAGTAAATACTCTAAGTCCACAACATCGAGATCGGCACGAATATGAAACTGATGAAGATGAACTTGCTCGGGAAACTGAAAAAAGTAGACCTAGTAAAAAACGGAAGGCTGAAAATTCGCCTAAGTTTCAAAATCAGCTAAAACCAAATAAAATTACACGGAAAGATCAGTTTTCTGCGAATAAGAAACTTCCTCCACCGATAAACATCGTTGGTCAAGCGGATTATAACAAAATTCTTCCTATTCTAAAAGAAACGGCGCAAAAGAATTTCAAAGCTACATCCACTCACAATAATACGTGGAAAATTAACGTAAATGATTCAGATTCTTATAGAAAACTGTCGAAAAAACTCAGCGATGAAAAAATTGAATGGTATAGTTATTCAATTAAAGAAGAAAGACCTCTACGTGTAGTTGCTAGAGGACTTCATCCCTCTTGTTCAAAAGAAGACATCCTTTCGGACTTAAAAACCAAAGGATTTAAGATTCTTGACGCAACAAATCTGTTGAAGCGAGAAAAAGGAATCGAAACCGCTTATATAAAACGCGCTCTTCCGCTTTTTATTCTAAGTTTCGATAAAAATGAAAATGTAGACAATGTTTATAATATTAAAACTATAATGAATATTGTTGTAAAAATCGAACCACTAAGAAAGAACAAACGCCTTATTCCTCAGTGCAAGCGATGTCAAGGTTTTAACCATACAGCAGCTTATTGTCAGAAGGACCCCGTTTGCGTTAAATGCGCGGGAAAGCACATGACTGATGTATGCCGTCTTAAAAAAGAAACTCCGGCTACATGCGCGAATTGCAAAGGTAATCATCCAGCAAATTACCGTGGCTGTGAGGTCGCAAAGGAAATGTTAAAGAGGCGCGAAGAATTTAGTAAGAAAACTAAAAAAAATACCTCAAAGCAAAACAAAGAATTAAAATTAAAAACCAAGACTAATACTCAAGCGTCGAGTAAAACGGACGGGAAAAATAATGAAAACGTTTTACCCTCAGAAAAAATAAAAACAAAAAAGACGAACACGTACGCTCAAGTCACGGCGCCCGAAAAACCTAAAACTATTAAACCTGACTCCGTTCAAAATGTATTTTCCCTTATACTTGAACGATTAGAAGAACAAGGGAGAATTAACACAATTATTCTTGAGAAATTGGACAAATTTGAGTCGGCGGCTCTTAAAACACCAAATTTACCGTAAACATGGATCAGTTGTCCCAACAACTCAAAATAATAACATGGAACGCGAACGGACTTACCGCAAAAATCGAAGAACTAGAAACGGTTCTACTTAACGAAAGAATAGATATTTGTTTGATCTCTGAAACTCATTTGAAAAAAGACTCAAATTTAAGTATTAAAGGTTATTCGGCTTACCACGCATGCCATCCATCCGAAAGAGCAAGGGGTGGTTCTTCCGTATTTATCAGAGAAAATATCAATCATTCGTTTGAGATAAATATCGAGCTCGATACAATGCAAGTTACTTCCGTTAGCATAAAAGTTAGACACGTATTTTTTAATATTGCGTCTATTTACTGTCCTCCTCGGTCCAAGATAGACAAAAACGATTTTAAAGTTCTTTTCAACGCTTTAGGTCCAAAATTTATTATTGGCGGCGACTTCAATTCGAAACATTCATTTTGGGGATCACGTTGCATTTCGACGAAGGGTAGACAACTCTACAAAGCGGGTATTGAATGTAACGTTGAATTTTTCTCATCAGGAAAACCAACGTATTGGCCAACCGACACAGCGAAAACACCCGATCTTGTTGACTTTTTCATCGCAAGAGGAATGAACAGAAAATATATGACAGTAGATGATAACTTCGATTTTTCTACGGATCACTCGGCCGTTATCTTAACAATAAACAGTAACGTAATCGAAAAAGAAAAGCCCCTAATTTTAACAAATAATAACACAAATTGGGATAAATTCAAAGAAGATTGCGAAAATAGAATTATGCTGAACGTCTCTTTGCAAACTCCGTTTGAGTTAGAAGATGAAACAGAAAAATTTATAAATATTGTTCAAGAAGCAGCTTGGAATAATACTCCGATCTGTAGTAAAAAGTCAAGGCAATACGAAGAAAAAATTCCAGAAGATATAAAAGAATTGATACGCGAAAAACGAAAAGCTCGAAAAGTATGGCAGCAATCACGTGCTCCTCAGCATAAAAGTGTCGTCAACTTTTTATCAAACAAGATTAAAAATTTGTTACGAGATTTTAAAAACAGCGAGAATTCTGCCTATCTTGAAAGCCTAACAGCAGACAAAAAAACGAATTATTCTCTTTGGAAGACGATAAAAGGTATTAAAAAGCCTCAAATAATGTCGGCACCTATTCGAAAAAATAATTCTGAATGGGCAAAAACTGATAAGGAAAAGGCGGATTTATTTGCTAAGCACCTTGAGGAAACGTTCAAACCTTTCGATGGTCAAGAGCTTCTGACTAATGACGGAGAGCTCCAACCAGCGCCGGACAATTTTTCTATCAGGAATATTACTTTGACTGAACTTGTCCAGGAAATAAAACGGCAGAAAAATAATAAAGCTCCTGGCTACGACCTGATTAACGGTCGTGTCCTCAAAGAGTTGCCTAAAAAAGCAATGGTTAAGCTCTTACAGCTCACTAACGCTGCTTTAAGACTTGCTTACGTACCCACGCAATGGAAAGTCGCCGAAGTAATAATGATCCCCAAACCGGGTAAGCCACCGAATGAGAAAAAATCGTATAGACCAATTTCACTCTTACCAATTATATCTAAAATATTTGAAAAATTGCTTCTTAAACGAATGCTACCAATTATTGAAGAAAAACGTTTAATTCCCGACCACCAATTCGGTTTCCGGAATAATCACTCGACAATTGATCAGGTTTACCGAATAACTAACGAAATTGAAAAAGCATTTGAAGAAAAAAAGATTTGCTCAACTGCATTTCTTGACGTTTCTCAAGCTTTTGACAAAGTTTGGCATGACGGGCTAAAATATAAATTAAAAGTCTTTCCAGAACAAATATATAACATTCTTGAATCGTACCTAGAAAATAGATTCTTTCGAGTTAAACAAGGAACGGAGTATTCGGAGTTTAAAGAAATAAACGCTGGGGTTCCCCAGGGTAGCGTCCTTGGACCGATTTTGTTTGTTCTTTATACCCGAGATATACCCCAAACAGAAGGCACAACTTTAGGCACTTTTGCCGATGATACAGCTGTACTCGCAATATCGGATTCAATAGAAACGGCAACCTCTAAGCTTCAAAAGGCATTAAATAGCATTTCAGATTGGACAAAGAAATGGCGAATTGCTCTTAATGAAACGAAATCGACGCACACAAATTTTACGTATAAAAAAGTATATAACTTACCTATTTATATAAATTCTGTGCAAATTCCATACGCTAATGAAGCGAAGTATCTAGGCATGACTCTAGATGCGAAACTTAAATGGAAAGTTCATGTAAAAAAGAAACGCGATGAACTCGAAAATAAACTCCGCGAATTGACATGGCTTATTGGAAGATATTCCAATCTAAGCGTTTATAACAAGCTTCTTATTTATAAGCAAGTACTGAAACCAGTTTGGACGTACGGTATACAACTTTGGGGTTGTACCAACGAAAGAAATATACAAATTTTGCAAACATACCAAAACAAAGTACTTAAAATAATAGTAAATGCTCCATGGTATGTAAGAAATAGCGACTTACATAGAGATTTAAATATAAAATATGTAGAAAACGAAATTAAAAAATTTGCTACAGAGCTAAGATCACGACTTAGAAATCATAGTAATAACTTAATCCAACAATCTGTTAGCGAGGCGTTCGTTTTTCGGCGTCTGCACCGAACAAGACCTTCTGATCTAGCGCAAACAAATTAATCTCTTCACTCGAATTTTGTGGAATCTTCAGGTCCTCTCGTTGGGGAGCTTCCTGACAAAACGCGAACAAAATGACGCTAAAACTACTTGTTAAGCTGGACTTAGTTGTAGTAATAATATAGAAGATAAGGGAGGTGAGTTTTAGTCAGTAAAAATCTGACACTACTATAAGCATCGGGCTTATAGTGTCTCTGAAGATTTCTCACCTTCCTGCGAAAAAAAAAAAAAAAAAAAAAAAAAAAAAAAAAATGTTTGGGACGGACAATTTACATCAGAGGACTTTAAAGCGGAAATGGGAGTAAGGCAAGGATGTGTGTTGAGTACTTTGCTGTTCATTTTGTTTATAAATGACATTGTCGAGGAAGTGGGAGGGGGTATTGAGTTCGGAAGTTTACGAATACCGTGCCTCATTTTCGCTGACGACATAGTTTTTCTGGCGGAATCAGTTGACGGAATGCAGCTCATAATCAACCGTCTGGAGCGCTACTGTGATCTTTGGAACCTGACTGTTAACCTTGGAAAGTCTAAAATGATGATCTTCAGGGATGGAGGTGGTAGATACTCGAAAAACGAAAGGTGGACCTACAAGGGTCAGAATTTGGAAATTGTTCGAGAGTATAAGTATCTCGGTGTATTGATCTGTGCTAACCTTAACTTTAAAAAACATTTCGAAACTAAATTAGCTGAGGCAAAGAGAGCATTTCTTCAATCTGGGGACGTTGTATAGAGAGTAGGTCTGTGGACCATAGCGCAAAGATCCAGATATTTGGTGCCACTGCTTCTTCCATCATGTTGTATGGTGCTCAAGTGTGGGGTTGCTGGCAGTTTGATGTTGTTGAAAAGTTTCAAAGATATTTTCTTAAACGCATTTTTCGGTTGCCGGCCTGTACTCCAAATTACATTGTGCACCTTGAAACTACAATGCCACCGTTATTCTTAAATACGCTAAAATTACACTTCGATTATATAATGAAGCTGCTGGAGATGGATGAAACAAGACTACCCAAATTGATCCTCAAGTCGATAATTACTTTAAGAGGCAACCTCGTCAAAAAATGGGAAGAAATAGGCGTTGAGTGTGGAGAAAGGTTACAGATTCAACCAGGTATCGGACCCACTATTCTGAGAAACATGTTTCAAAATTTACTGGGTGGTGTAGCGCGCTCAGCTTACAGTGGTTATACCTTGGAAGCTCAATCTTCTCAGTATAGGACGATATATAGCCAGCTCGACTACAACTTACAAGGAAGCTCCTACTTCTTAAACAGATTACCGCTTTCAATGATAAGTACGATATTTAAAGTAAGAGGGGAAATGATCAACCTTAACTACATTCCACATCGTCCGGACCTACCTATTTTGTGCGATATTTGCAACCTCAAGGAAAGAGAAGATATTTATCATTTTATTGCCAGATGCCCGATTCTAAGTGAATTTCGAGTCAGATTCTTCGGTAAATCCATAATGACTATGAGCGAAGTTTTATGTATTTTGAATGGAAGTCTTGGTTGGGAGAAATTGTATAAATACACAACGATGGCACTGAATTATAGAACCCGAATAGTCGAAGGCGACTTTTAAATTTTATTTTATTTTTCTATTTTAGTAAGAAATGTATAATATTGTTATAATGTCATTCTGGTAGACGGCTTTAAGCCAAACCATATTAAACTATGAAATTTATTGTAGATATAATTGAAATATTATAAATAAAGTTTCTATAACTAACTAACTAACTATTTAGCTATTGTGCAAACGCTATTGTTTTGACGATATAACTTTGACGATTATCGTCTTACTTGAAGTGAGAATATCAACGAAACTATAATCGTTTTATGGAACGAACCTCCTGTTTTTTTAACATAAACAATAAATCTTTAATTATAAACCCTGATGAAATATTTGTATTTATTTCTTATAAACTTCTCTAGAGACATCCTACTCGTATATTAAATGTCATTTTTTGAGTTTTATGAAAGTAAAGAAGAGGCTGGGATGTGAAATAGACTGATTACTTGAAAAATTAAAAAATAAATTTTAATAATTGTCATTTAAAAACTTCAGTTCAAAATTGAAGATGTAGTTATTTAATTTATGTTAAGAAAATTTCAATTTATTTTGTAGTAGTTTTTCGTAGCATAAAATCTTTCTTAATGTGAAATAATTTAGTTCCATATAATATTTAAGCTAGAAAATATTTGTTCCCGATTTGTTTTTATTAGGAAGTGTTTCCTCTTTTTACTATTTTCTAATTTTTTTTTATGGAAATATTAGATATTTGGGGTCTGTCAAATTTTTCTTTTTTAATAAAAAAAGATGCTGGGATGCAACCACTGATAACTTCCCAAAATATAACTAAAAATTTATATCAATATATTGTGTGAAATAAATAATTCAAAGTCAATACGTTTCTTTGTTCTCCTAATAATTGAATAGAAAACCATTTCTTGTAAGCTTTTTTGTTGTTTCTGTTGTAAATTTCACTTGAATTTTTCTAAAAAATTAACTAAAAATTACCAACAATATTTTGCATTGATTTTTAGTCGATTTTTACCATTTTTAGTCGCATTTCTTGAAATATATTTCAGTTTTTTTCTGAGGAAATTAAGCACAGCATAAATTAAATCAATTTGAAAACAATACATTAAATTATTCACGAGACATCGTTAATCCAATATCAATTTTTACAAATATTGCGTACTACTTTTTGTAGATTTAAACTTGTATGAAAAAACTGACTGTTGGATTTTTATAAAAATTTTACTGGATGTTGAAAACAAACCAATATTTTAAATTTTTAAAAAGATATTTGAGTGATATTGTGAGCACTAGGAAAGAAAGAGAGGGGTTGAAAGGAGGTGTCGGTGCACATTGGTTTTGAAATCCTGAATATTGCAATTACTGGGAAAGACAGAGTGTGATAAGCCATTCCACATTCACGCAGTACGGCTAAAGAACGAATCTCTGTACTTGACAGTACGACTGAAGTTGGGATCGAGGGTACACTGCTGAGCATTCCTAGAAGCGCGAGTATTATGGTTTAACTATTTAAGGGTGAAATGCAGTCTCCAAATTTAAGTTTGGAATTATGTTTTTCAAAAACTGAATTCAAAGGCTTCGCCAAATTAGAGGCTTACAATCAGTAACAATGAATTTTTGGTTGTTCAAGCTTAGTGCATAGTTTATGCCGTCGTGTAGGTTGTGTCGGAGACTGTGGACAAAATCAATTAATCAATAATTCAAAAATTTAGGATACGTTCAGTTTAGTGGGATCATTTTTGTTTTTTATCAAACACTCGAATATTTATATATGTATATAAAAAAATAAAAATAAACACTCAAATATTTATATTTTAACACCCGTATTTATAAAAAAAAAAAACACAGTTAAAATTAATTATTTCAGATCCCGTGTTTAGGAAAACTACACAACGGATTACAAATATTCCTGACTCAAATGGAACGGTAGGCAACTGCCTTTAGTTTGAGTTCGGAAAATTCTTATTCCATGGTGTAATTTTCCTAAATACGGGAGCTGAAATAACTAATTTTATGCGTATATTTTCTTTATAAATACGGGGGTAAAAGTTTTAATCTGTTTTTCCGAACGTATTAAAAAGAAAACACATTATAAGGCAATGATTTTAACGTTGAAAATACACTTTTAAGGGAAAAGTTATATTATTAGCTAAGAATTTTAAGACACCAAAATGGTATCTGGTATATGGTAGTTCACGTGGCGTGATGGTTACTGCGTTGGACTGCAGTCGTTCTTTGACTTCCAAAGTGTGAAGAAGTATATTTTTTATATTTATTTCCTAGTTAAATAGTGCAATTTAAGTTACAAATAAAGTTGTCAGTTTGCCACCACCAAAAATAGCAAATCGATAGCCCAGTGGAAGTGGCGTCCGGAAGCAGATTCCCAGCCGGAGTTAAAGAAGAATTTAATTGCTTTTTTTCACAACAGAGAAATTGCTGATTTTATCTGTTGGGAAGAAAAACAAATGAAGCAGAAGAAAGCAGGGGTATCGAAAAATACCTCTGCAAATACATCAGGTGATGTAAGTGTGGTACCGGCAGCGGTACCTCATATGACCGCAAGAACATCAGGCCACCAGTCCGATCAGACATACTTAGCAACAACAAGTAAGAGAAAAAGGGAAACACCAAACCCAAATTTGGTGCCACGAAAGAGTGCTGCTACGCGTAGAGCTATGAGGAAAAGAATGGAGACGGAAAAAACGAAAGTGATGACGTCGGACACTGAGTGCTCAGTGGTTGAGGACGATATTGATTACGTCTCTGAGGAAGGAGAAGGTCACTATAAGTCTCCGAACAATAACAACGAGATCTTAGCAGAGCCGTCGACAAAAAAGGCGCTGGAGGGGGATGTGGACCTTCAAAATGAAGAAGGGCTGATGAGGGCCCTTCAAGCCAAACAGGCCACCATCAGCCAGTTTGAGGAAAGCCTTAAGAAACTTAAGGAGGAGATGGAGCCGCTACTCAGCCAACTGAGGCTGAAACAAGAAGCTCGCCGCCAAAAAGAAGCAGCGGAGCGAGCTCAGCAACAACAGCAGAAACAAACAAAAAAAAAACAACCACAGCAGCAACAGCAAAAGCCCGCAACCATAAGCACAGAGACGGTGCAAAATAAAAAACCGCCATCAGCAGTGCCCAAATGCTGAGGGCCCATCAACCTCAACTAAATCAATGCAGCAGCAACAACAGCAGCCGAAACAGAAGCAGCAACACCAGCAACAACCACAGCCCAAGAAAGAGAAGGTGCCACCGATTAGGACCTACCGGGTTGACCTGCATTCGGTACAGTGCTTCTCACTGGCCGAATTCAATTTACTTAAAGAAGTGCTTAAGCAGGCCACCGCTGAGTTCTTCAGCTTCACGCCTAAAAGCGAAAAATTCAAGACGGTCCTACTGAAGGGCATAAGTTCCTGCACGGAACCGGAGGCGCTCTTAGCTGAGCTCCGCCAAAAAGCCATCGACGATCTCGATTTCATCGGGGTCAAGCCTTTCACTACGGTGAAGTCCAGGCGAGGGGGTTACAGGCTGCCAATGTTCCTCGTAACATTATCGCCCCAAAGTAGTCTTGAGAGTCTGAGGGAAATCAAATGCCTCGACTATCAAGCCATACACTGGGAGACATTAAAATGGCACGACGACATTTTACAATGTACGAAGTGCCAGAGGTTCGGCCATGCCGGAGTCAACTGCAATATGCAGTTGCGCTGCGTCAGGTGCTCCGAAACCCACATCAAGGAAGATTGCAAGCTGGGGAATGAGCGGGTTGAGGATTTGACCCAGCTCAAGTGTGTCCTTTGTGGAAACCAAGGGCACCCGGCTAGCTATAGGGGTTGCCCTAAGGTCCAACAAATTAAACAAAAACAGGCCAGCCAAAAAGCCGAAGGAAGTCGAACAGTTCGACAGGCTCCTACACAAAAATTCGTGGATCCCAAATTTTCCTACGCCCAAATAGTGTCAGGGAATGGGAACACGAGACAGGCTCCACCAACGGTTGCCCCAAAGGCCCCTGTGCCTAAGGCACCAGAGGTGCAGCCTGACATTGTAGCCTTGTTGTTGAGCATTCAAGGTCAACTAACAGGGCTGCAAAGTCAGATAAAGGAGCAAGGCAAAAGGGTAGATCATCTCTACTCTTTGTTGCCTGGCCTGGCGCAATTTAGACCATAATGGGCGCGCTGCCGGAGACGCGCCTAAAAGTCCTAGCTGTGAATGTAAATTCACTGATTAGGATTGAACGAAGAGCCAATATGTTCCAATTGTTGAAAGGCTACAGTCCCGATGTGTTTATGGCTAGCGAAACCAAGCTAAACCACAAACATAAATTGACTCATAAAAATTACAATATCGTAAGAAGAGACCAGCCCGACTCCACTCAAGGGGGCGGTGTCGCTCTCTTTATACGAAAAGGCATTAATTATAAAGTCATATACAACAATGAAATGCGAAAGCTCAAGACTCTAGAAGTTTGCGTTGTATGCATCTCTCTCACTCAAGGGAAGCGGATGTATATGATTGCGGCTTATGCGGCTGGATCTCCGCAGGTTACTTACTTTGCTTCAGAACTCGAGATACTTTTTAGGGAACTGAAACTGAGCTTGGAAGAAAACTATTTCATCTTGGCCGGTGATTTGAATGCAAAACAAGAAGATTGGGGAAATCAACATAGTAATCCCAGAGGTAATCATCTTTTTAATTTGATGAATCTTTACAGCGTTGAATATGGCGTCGACCTGTTGGCTACTGAAAAGCCATCGTATCCAAGAAGCGGCTCCTTTTTGGATCTTTTGCTGTACGACACTAGATTGACAATTACAGACAAAGTGGGTAATCACCCTCGAAACTGCTTACAGACAGTCGAGTACGACAGTGATCACTGCGGACTGGCTGCTGTAATGCAGATTCCGAACGAACGCGTGGAGTTGGAGGAATACGTTGCAACGCATTCTTACAATTACAGTAAGATGCGCTGTCCTCGTTTCACCAACGCCCTAGCGAGAGAACTTCGTTCGAGTGACATAGCCCCACCAAACAACAGAAACCTGACAAATACAGAAATTGACCAACATTTACAACAGATGGACGAAACAATAAAACGAACGATGGAACGTACAATACCAAAGTACAAAGAACGGGACCAAATGAACGCTTACAGAAACGCGACTATTGACGCACTACGTAGGTACAAGAGTGGCTTACTGACAAGACTCAAAAACTTGTACAGACGACTTACAGACCCACACGATTTGGAGGTTAGGACACTGATGTCGTCAATAAAAAATGTCAATCTGTTGATTAAGGTGAACTACAGGTTATCAATTAACAAGTACTGGGACCGCAAGATCCGGTCAGTTAATTCCAGTGACCCTAGTATGTTCCCTAAAATCAACAAGATATTTAGGAAAAAGAACGATAATGACCTTCCGTGTCTGAAACTCCAAAGAACTGAAGAGAACAGAGACGTACTCAGGACAGCGCAAATAGATCCAGAAAAAGCCATCTTTGACGATGACTTTTTTATAATTGAAGATCCGAAGGAAAAAGTGGAGGCGGTGGGAGCTGCTTTCCAGCAAGTGTACAAGGTGAATGTTAGCATTTGCCCCAACCACGACCTGGAAAACAGAGCCCTACTTAATCACTTTTACCTTCGAAATGATATAACACATTGGCGATCTGAGAACCGCGGTTTTATGCGGTTCGATGACGATTCCTTGGCAAATGCCATAATCGCTCATCTTCAACTTAATAAAAAATAAAAAGTCAGCAGGTGTCGATGGTATATCCAACGTTGTACAAAGCCATTTACCGATGGAGGCAATTGACATTTACACCACACTCTTCAATAATGCACTGAATAATGCATATTATCCAGTGCATTGGAAGGCCGCTGTGGTTCATCCTCTCCCGAAAAAGGGAAAGGACAACTCCAACCCGTCAAATCTTCGGTCGATAAGTCTTCTTCCGAGCATCAGCAAAGTTTTCGAAAAAATCATCAATAGGGCTCTGACTAAGTGGGCTGCGGACAACAAAATAATTCCGGATAAACAGTTCGGATTCAAGGCGGGTCATGACACAATTCATGCTGCGTCTAAACTCGTTTCTGATATCCAATGGAATAAATCAAAACAACAATGCACAGGTGCTGTTCTGGTTGATTTGGAAAAGGCCTTTGACACCGTATGGTTAGAGGGTCTTTACCTAAAACTGAGCAGGCTTGGCATAAGCAAACCATTGTTGTATATGCTTTATGATATGCTTAACGGTAGAAAGTTTGTTGTCAAAAGTGGCAACGTAACTTCTACCACAACATTCTTAATTAAAAATGGTTTTCAACAGGGAGCGGTGAATTCGCCGATTCTCTTCAGCATTTACACCAGCGATCTGATAGGTAGTCTTACAAAGGCAATTGCGTATGCCGATGATCTAATTGCGTACAGAACGGCCCGAAAGGTTGAGGTTATTAGAATTCTCTTGCAGCGTGATTTCGACAAGATTCAGCGATATTGCGAGGACTGGAAACTGAAAATAAATGTCCAGAAGTCGGAGACAATTCTGTTCCGGACTCCGTTGGCTAGGGCCACGAGGGATACGTGCAAGAATTGGCGCAAGATGGTCATCGTTGATCTTCACGGGCAGCCATTGGCGAGCAAAAGTGTAGTGAAGTACCTCGGTATCTGGTTAGATCAGTATTTATATTTCGACAGACGTATAAATGCTGCTCTGATCAGGGCCCGAGGAGCCTTCGCTCTGACAAAACGGCTGTTTTTTAGCAGTCGGCTTGACCCCAGAGTGAAGGTAATTTGCTACATGGCCCTCATACGGCCGATGATCGTTTATGGTTGTCCTGTGTGGTTCAACGTTGTCCCTTCCCAGATGGAGAAGTTTCGGGTGTTCGAGCGGCAGTGTTGTACCGGCTTATATCGAACAGCCGAATCTTCTTACGTGCATTACTATTCCAACGAGGTCCTATACAACGGGGCTCGAATCAACAGAATTGACAATTTCGTGATAAAACTCGTTCCAGGTCACATTGCAAGAGCTATGTCTTCGACCAACAATTTAATTTTCGGGGCGTTCTATCCGAACGACGAGTATTTTGAAAGTGCACGCTTAAGCGGCTTCATTCCACCAGAGGCATTCCTCTTTTTAGATAGATGCGGTCTGATACAGGATAGATTGGCAGTTCCGTTAATCTACCACGTCAGACGACGGACCGTGGATAGGCGACTCCTGTACAATCGGGACGTCATGGCACAAGGCGGAGCAGAGCTCCTTCGGTTCAGTAGGGCTGTGTCCGAACGGGACCGAACTGATAGGGTGAAGCAGGAGAACCAGTTTTGGTGGCTTCAATCGGCACTTGATAGTGGGTAGTCGGGATGGGGTTTTAAGCCTTGGCCGGCTTACATACTTGTTTTATAGTTTTAGGGTTTAGTTTTAAGTAATGGGTGATTTTTTTGAGGTTAGGATTTTCATGCATTAGTATTTGACAGATCACGCGGGATTTCAGACATGGTGTCAAAGAGAAAGATGCTCAGTATGCTTTGACATTTCATCATGAATAGACTTACTAACGAGCAACGCTTGCAAATCATTGAATTTTATTACCAAAATCAGTGTTCGGTTCGAAATGTGTTTCGCGCTTTTTTATCGTCAAATTTTGTTCAGCGATGAGGCTCATTTCTGGTTGAATGGCTACGTAAATAAGCAAAATTGCCGCATTTGGAGTGAAGAGCAACCAGAAGCCGTTCAAGAACTGCCCATGCATCCTGAAATATGCACTGTTTGGTGTGGTTTGTACGCTGGTGGAATCATTGGACCGTATTTTTTCAAAGATGCTGTTGGACGCAACGTTACGGTGAATGGCGATCGCTATCGTTCAATGCTAACAAACTTTTTGTTGCCAAAAATGGAAGAACTGAACTTGGTTGACATGTGGTTTCAACAAGATGGCGCTACATGCCACACAGCTCGCGATTCTATGGCCATTTTGAGGGAAAACTTCGGAGAACAATTCATCTCAAGGAATGGACCGGTAAGTTGGCCACCAAGATCATGTGATTTGACGCCTTTAGACTATTTTTTGTGGGGCTACGTCAAGTCTAAAGTCTACACAAATAAGCCAGCAACTATTCCAGCTTTGGAAGACAACATTTCCGAAGAAATTTGGGCTATTCCGGCCGAAATGCTCGAAAAAGTTACCCAAAATTGGACTTTCCGAATGGACCACCTAAGACGCAGCCGCGGTCAACATTTAAATGAAATTATCTTCAAAAAGTAAATGTCATGGACCAATCTAACGTTTCAAATAAAGAATCGATGAGATTTTGCAAATTTTATGCGTTTTTTAAAAAAAAAAGTTCTCAAGCTCTTAAAAAATCACCCGATAGAATAGGCATGGTGGCACAAAGAAAAATACAAAAAAAAATAAAAAAAAACACAAAAAAAAAAAAAATAATAAAAAAAAAAACATGGAATAAAAAAAAGACAACAAAATATGAAAAACAAAAAACGTTAGATAGTTAGATTTGCTGCTGTGGTTGTTCTAGTTTTAAGTAGTTTATAGGTAGAATAGGTAGTTTTAGTTATCTTTAAGTTTTATATTAAGGACCTTATTTTAAGTAGTTTTTAAGTAAAAATAGAAAAGGATATTGATATTAGTTTTTTTGAAATTTTCTAATGAATAAAAGAATAAATAAATGATATTGAAGTTAAATAGATCTTAGGGCCGAAAGGCATTAGTATTAACTGTTATAGTTTAACTTAGAGTGTCCGTATGGGACCAGTAAGTTAGTTGTAAGTTATGGTTAATTAGGCTAGTTTTATGAATTTTTGTCTAGCTTTAAGATAGTTTTTTAAGAATGAATTAATAAAAATGAATTTACAAAAAAAAAAAACTGTGTTGGACTGTCATGCAAGGGGTCTTGGGTTCAATCCCTGCCTGTGCCACCTAACTTTTTTCACGGGTATACTGCCTTTTGCGAGGAATTGACAAATCCTCCAAGAGTAATTCTTTTCATGAAAAGTGCTTTCTCAAACTAGCCGTTCGGATTCGGCTTATAAACTGTAGGTCCCTTCCATCTCTGAAAACATTACTCGCACACAGGAATGGTTGAGAGTTGTAAGTCACTAGGCCCTTGTTCTTCATGGACTGTTGTGCCACCTAATTTATTTTTTATTTTATTTAAATATGGTATCATTTTGGCGATGTTGAAATATTAATAATGGCTGGGCTGGGCATATCTTTATATGTTTTCATTAAAATCTTGCAAATTCTTTTTCTTTACACAAACACACGAATAAATATGTTTCAATATCATTTATTTTCTAATCTTGATGGTGTTAAATTCACTTGAATTAAATGATAAAATTCCAATCAACAAAGCATCTACTTTTTAAATGACAACCCTAACATTTGTGTTTTCATAAATAACTTCAAATTTTGCAGAAAGGAAGGCTATTTCCATTATAAATTCTAAGTGGGGACCTCTTTAGTGGTCACATTTAACAAATTTGATTGACTTAATTCTAGAAATTCATCTTAATTAAACGACATTGTGACCGCACACTATCGTCATCTTGCTCTTCGATGTCGTAATAGTTGAAAGCTTTTAATTTTACTGCGTATATACTATAAAAAGTTTGCATATCTTCTTAATGTCCATCAATTCCAAAAAAGACAAGAGTGCTTTAAATTATCCCCGAAAAATATAGAAAGTCCTAATGATCTATATGAGTTCAGGAAAGTGAATATAACTATGATAGACGGTGCGAGTCTGACGACTAACGGCGACACGGCTATAATATAAGATGATGATGGTGCTATGCCAACAACTGTAGGTACTCGTATACTTCAGATATAAATTAATTTTGAAATAGTTCTTAGAACCAGTGCCATCAGTGTCTTTTGGCTTTTGGCTTTTTTTACACTTCTGGCAATGTTCCAATTCCAGCTTACTCACTTACTGTGTTATATATAGACAACTCACGATGGCATAAAGGACCCTCAAACTTAATAGCTTTAGGTATACTCTAGACTATAGCTTAAAGTTAGGGCAAAAGTAGAAATGGTTTTATTTTTCCAACAAGAACGTGGCAAAAGAAATTCCAATAAACTATGTTTCAACAAAAACGAATGAAAAATGATGATATTTTATGAAAAATTCGATGAAAAATTTAGTAATTACTTTTTTCTGGAAAATTGATTCACTTTTGTTTGTTTGTTTTTTTAGCATTCTTCTTTTTACAATGAATTTTCTAGAAAATTGTTTAAGCTGATATTTTATGTCACTGCATTTTTTATAGTTAAAAAATAAATTCCTTAACAAAAGTCTTCATTTTTTGAGATAACGTCAATGGTGCCAGAATATGTGTGTTATTCGAACAAAGTAAATATTTTTTAACTTTCAGAATTAAGTTTGATGAAAAAATTAAAATTTTTGATGAAAAGCTTTTAAAATATTTAATTCAAAAAAAAAAAAATGGTTGCCTGTAAAGTCGGTTTTACGGGCGAAGATTTTACGTGACAACGTCTTTTTCTCGGTAGAATATTTATTGATATGAATATAATTAAATTGCACAATAGGAACAAGGAATTGAATGAAAATAAGAATTGCACAAATTTTTTAAACTAATAATTTACTTAACACTATCAACATTTATCAATAGTATGACATAACCTATAAACTCAGTTTCTCAACTTTTGTGTCAATCTAACAATTAATCAATCAATCATAGTTTACGATAATGAAATATCAGTGTACAATTATTTACCTTTATTGTTGTAATGGGTGAGTTTTTTGAGGTTAGGATTTTCATGCATTAGTATTTGACAGATCACGCGGGATTTCAGACATGGTGTCAAAGAGAAAGATGCTCAGTATGCTTTGACATTTCATCATGAATAGACTTACTAACGAGCAACGCTTGCAAATCATTGAATTTTATTACCAAAATCAGTGTTCGGTTCGAAATGTGTTTATCGACAAATTTTGTTCAGCGATGAGGCTCATTTCTGGTTGAATGGCTACGTAAATAAGCAAAATTGCCGCATTTGGAGTGAAGAGCAACCAGAAGCCGTTCAAGAACTGCCCATGCATCCTGAAATATGCACTGTTTGGTGTGGTTTGTACGCTGGTGGAATCATTGGACCGTATTTTTTCAAAGATGCTGTTGGACTCAACGTTACGGTGAATGGCGATCGCTATCGTTCAATGCTAACAAACTTTTTGTTGCCAAAAATGGAAGAACTGAACTTGGTTGACATGTGGTTTCAACAAGATGGCGCTACATGCCACACAGCTCGCGATTCTATGGCCATTTTGAGGGAAAACTTCGGAGAACAATTCATCTCAAGGAATGGACCGGTAAGTTGGCCACCAAGATCATGCGATTTGACGCCTTTAGACGTCAAGTCTAAAGTCTACACAAATAAGCCAGCAACTATTCCAGCTTTGGAAGACAACATTTCCGAAGAAATTCGGGCTATTCCGGCCGAAATGCTCGAAAAAGTTACTCAAAATTGGACTTTCCGAATGGACCACCTAAGACGCAGCCGCGGTCAACATTTAAATTAAATTATCTTCAAAAAGTAAATGTCATGGACCAATCTAACGTTTCAAATAAAGAATCGATGAGATTTTGCAAATTTTATGCGTTTTTTTTTTTAAAAAAGTTCTCAAGCTCTTAAAAAATCACCCGTTAGTTGTTGTAAATGACGAATCTAAGCACTCCACATTTTCACTACAGACACAGCTGACGATACTTTAACCACACGTGTGAACTTGTATTATGACGCTTTCTTGTTTTTCCAACGCCAAGAACGTTCGAGAAAGACAAAGACAGAGACACAAGCATGCACCGATTCAATGCGCCTAATTCTCTAGTGCTGCGCGCGCGGCAGACCGATCATAGTTGAGTGGCAGAG
Organism: Eupeodes latifasciatus; assembly: GCA_920104205.1. NCBI lineage: Eukaryota > Metazoa > Arthropoda > Insecta > Diptera > Syrphidae > Eupeodes > Eupeodes latifasciatus. The sequence continues at coordinate 18,646,506 of OV049925.1, forward strand.
AGACGCAAGGCATTCGGCGGGCCTCTCTCTCGTTCGGTGACTCATCGTAACGTTACCGGGCGTTACACTTTTTCATAAGTGACTCCCAGCCGCAACCTAATTTAAGACGTTGTCACGTCAAAAAATATAAAAAGAGAAGACTTGAAAATGCAAAAATATATAGTATAAAAAAGGGAAGACTTGAAAATGGAATGGAAGCTCATTTTACGAAAATTTTTAAGGAATTTTAAGAAGAATTAAAAATTAAAATATAGTTTGCTAATTTTGAGTATTTTATAGTATGAAAAGTTTTGCCAAATTCTACAAATCTACAACTTTGAACTTTCACTTAAAATGTCAAAAATTCAATAAAAATAAAACTTTTATTTATTGAATTTATTTTGCGCTGTCTTGTAGGCGTGGATTCGAAGACTTTCCAACCGAAACATTGGTTTCTATGCGCTCTGGCATGACGGCAGCCACTTCAGTCGTTGAACTTTTATCCTTCTGACTAAGTATACGTGCGTCGCTGTACAGAACGTACAGCTTGCCGCGAGCACGCGAAGAACTTTTCTCTTGAAACGACCCAAGTTGCTATCATCCGCTTTTGTCATAGTCCATGCTTCTGCACCGTATAGCCCGATGGGGATGATGGCGGTCTTATATAGCGACACTTTGGTCCCTCGAGAGGGGGCTTTGCTACTCAATTGCTTTCTTAGCCCAAAGAAACAGCGGTTAGCAAGACTTACTCTTCGTTTGATCTCAGCGCTAGTTTTGTTTTCTGCATTCATAGCGGAGCCTAGGTAGACGAAGTCCTTAACTACTCCAAAGTTACGTTTTGACTGAGACGTCGCGACGCGTCGTCGGTGTTGTTGGTTCTTTCTTGATGAAAGCATGAACTTTGTTTTGTCCTCATTAGCCGTTAAACCCATTTTTGCCGTCTCTGTTTCAATACTCACAAAAGCCCCCTTTAACTTCACGATATGTTCTTACGATTATGTCAATGTCATCAGCACACACCATTAATTTGACAGACTTTTGAAAGATAGTTTCCCTAGTGTTGACGTTGGAGCTCCGCACTATTCTTTCAAGGACATTGTTAAAGAAATCGCATGACAGCGCATCACCTTGTCTAAGGCCTTTTTTGACATCGAAAGGTCCTGTAAGATTGTTTCCAACCTTTATGTAGGAGCGTGAATTCTCCATGGCCATCCTGCATAAGCGGATGAGTTTAAAAGGGATGCCAAAAATAGACTTGTCTCTTTACAGCTCGTAACTATAGATGCTGTCATATAATAAAAATAAATTAGGTGACGCAAGAGTCCATTGAGAACTAGGGCCTAGTGACTTACAAATCTCAATCAATCCTGTGTGCGAGTAATGTTGTCAGGAATGGAGGGGACCTACAGCTATAAATTGAGAAAGCACTTTTAATGACAAGAATTACTCTTGAAGAATTTGTCAATTTTTTACGAGAGGTAGTACGAGTCAAAAAAACTTTACATGGCACAGGCAGGGATTGAAAACAAGACCTCTAGCATTTAGATTTAAGATTTTAAGATATAAGATTTATTTCCATTTCATGTTTACAATTATAGTCTTAGCAAAATAATGTTTAATTATAATGATTAATAGCGTAAAGTTAACAATAAGCATATAATTATATTTTGTACATAAACTATAAACAAATTCGTTATTTAAAGGTTAACAGTATTTAATTATACATAATGTATTATACAAATCATTACTCATTAAATTAAAATTATGAAAACTATATAAGACAAAAGAGTGTTAGACCATGAATTATAAAATGAAAGGGTATCATGCACTTTGTGGTACGGATACCAGTGTAAAGTGCGTTTTCATTAGATATACTTTTAATTTAGATGAAAAACCGCGTCGAATTTATTGCTGTAAGAGAGTACACTACAAAAAAAAGAGAGATTTATTTTTGCATCAGATGAAGATTTTAGGATTGGGCAAGGAATATGTGAGATAGAATATGAATTTATAATGAGATATGAATTTAAAATTATGGATGGCAATTAATTTAAATAAAGCAAGTAAAACTATCTTTTTTATGGTTTAGGTTGTCGTGGTATAACAGGTCAAGCTACTACACGCATTAAGTCTTCCACATCTGATTTAGAAAAGAGCCAAATTCTAAGATTTTTTAAAAACCTGTGGCATTGGCTATTGCTGTTGCATATATCTGCTGGAAGTTTATTATATATAAATGGAGCTATGACAGTACAGAAGCGTCTAAGATGCTCTGTTCTAGTTCTTTGGATAGTCACAGTAGACGCTGATGATCTCAACGAACGATTTATGGCATTTCTTCTTACTGTATTGTGACCACCCCGCAGATAGAACAGTCTCAATACCTTATAAACATAAAGATGCCGAAGTGGTAATATATTGAGTGATTTAAACAACGGAAATGATGGTTCCCATCTAGGTTTGTGAAGCATTACTCTAATTATCTTCTTCTGGGCTGTGATTAAAGGCTGTAGGTTGCTGACAAATGCACTTCCCCAGCAGGAAATACCATATTCTAAGCGAGAGTTAGCTAATGCATAATAAATAGATGTTAGTAGGTTTGCTGGTACTATTTTTCGCAAGAGAAAAATTTTGTTCAAAACAATATACATATTTTTTTTAACACTCATAATGTGTGACTTCCAGTTCAGTTTTGAGTCTAGTATTATGCCAAGGTATTTTAATTCTGTTACACATTCAAGTGGCATGCAAGAAACGGTACAACTAGAATGATCACAGCTTGCGTCATGAAGACCAACATTTTCAATAGAAATCTCATTTGACAAGGAAAAGTACATAATCTTGGATTTGCTACTCAGCACCATCTGATGATACTTAAACCAATTTGCCAAAATAGATAGATCACTATTCATTGAGACTTTTATTCTATCAACAGAAGGAGCAAAATACGAAAGGGCTAAGTCATCAGCAAAAGCAACCATATTTCCTTCCAAGGGCAACTGAAAAATTGAATTTATATAAACAATAAAAAGTAAAGGCCCGAGCACTGACCCTTGGGGGACCCCTACACATGCACTAGTGATCGAATCACTCATAGTTGTACCGATTCGCACATGCTGAGACCTGTTTTGAAGATAGGATGAGAACCAATTTAAAATGTTACTTCTGAATCCATATTTGTAAAGTTTATTTAAAAGAAGTTTATGGTCGACTAAGTCAAATGCTTTCGTCAGATCAAGAAACAGAGCACCAGATTTATTTGATTTATCAAGTTCATTATTGATGCTTTCCAAGAGAGTCACTACTGCATCTTCGGTAGACTTACCCTTCATGAATCCAAATTGCGAAGAGCTGAGAATTCTATATTTACCAAGAAACTTAAGCATTCTTTTAGTTATTAATTTTTCAAACATTTTTGAGAAAACCGATAGCAACGAAATTGGTCTGTAGTTATTAGGGTCTGTTGTGTCACCTTTTTTATGTATCGGGATAATAATTGCAGTTTTAAGGCATTCTGGGAATATCCCACTTTTAAAGCTTAAGTTGACAATATATGATAAGGGCCTTGTTATAAAAACATTTATTTTTTTATTACTATGCTGCTTAAGCCATCTATTCCAAAGGAAGTTTTTGATTTCAAGTTAGCAATCACATTAGATACTTCATTTTCGGTAACCGCACTAAAAAAGAAGGAAGACAAAACTAAATCATCATTTGGATGTTCTAGATAAACATTTTCGATGTTTGAGGAAATTGGTGTATGATTTTTAACTACATCTTTGAAAAACAGATTAAAATTATTTGCAATATCCGCATCGCTTTCTGAAACCGTATTTTCTGAAAACTCTATGCGTTTAAGTTCATTGCCACCATTTTGTTTTCCTAAAAGATTATTTATGATGTTCCATTGCTGTTTTGGATTAGACCTACTATCGTTGAATTTTTTCTTGAAGAATGCTTCCTTTTGTTTACTAATTCCATCGAGGATATCTTTCTGCATACTTTTGTAGGCGATCTTTATATTTGGTAGATGTAATTTGCCTTTGTTCTTAATATAGAATTCATTTTTAGCATTAATTTTTTGGCACAAGTGGTCAGTCATCCATGGTTTAATTTTTTTGTACTTTCGCTTTTGTTTTATGTATTTACTGGAAAAAACATGACCAGATAAAATGTCAATAAAATTCCGAAAAAAGTCTGAAGGACAGTTAAAGCTATAGACAGAATTCCAACTTTCAGCGGCGAGACAATCATTAAGCAACGTGTAGTTTATTTCCTAATGTAATTGAATACTCGAACTTTCATTTTTTTGTTTACTATTTTTTAATAAGTCCAGGAAAGACACCCCCGTTGCAAAATGATCGCTAACATCCCATTCGAGTAAAAACGGGCGCATATTTTCAGAGCTTTTGGCACGAACAAAAATATGGTCTATACAGGTCTTACTGTAATCTGTAACTCTCGTTGGCACATTTACAAATGATTCGAACCCCAGTGACGATAAAAGGAGCAAATAATCATCACAGCTAGACGGGAAACTCAAAATATCAATGTTAATATCACCGATCATGCAAATGTTGTTACTGTTCAGTCCACGAAGTAGATCGTCTATATCTCTAAGAAATATATCTTTGTGAACAAATTGCAGTCGATATATACCAACAATGTCAATGCATAGGTTGCATTCAAGTTTAATTTTCACAATAATGGCATCAGCACTTTTCAAATCAGGAGTGAAAATTTCAGACACAACAATATTGTTTTTTACAAAAATCGCTATTCCACCTGACACATATTTATCATTACATTCCGCATAAACGTTGAAACCCGGAATTGAGTAATTGCATAATTCATGGTCAAAAATCCAAATTTCAGATAGGACAATTACATCAGGTAAGATTTTAAAGGCATTACTTAAAGTTATCACAAAATTATCGAAATTTTTTCTCATACTTCTTATGTTTTGGTGTAAGACCACAAAATCGTTATAAGATTTACTATAATTTAAACCAATCAAGATGTTTTCACCTGCACTACAGTTATTGAGATCAAATATTTCATTATGGCGCATCATAGTTTAAATAAAATAAGAGCTATATATAATTGAATATTAAAATATAGAAAATAAAAATTATTATAAATGATTAAGATCATCAATGCACCTGATGAATTTAACCTCCATTCCAGCCGTCTTGCGCATCATAATTTTCCCATATCTCACCCAAAGAAATTCATACTTATGATTTGTTTTTGCAATTTTTGCCTCCCTCATGAGCGTCTTTGTATTGTTTGACAGCCAGTCGTTGATGAAGATTCGGCCTTTGCATGAAGAGAAGATTGTTTCTGCTTTGATCGCCACTTTCTTAGCGTATAAAGCTGCCAAGATTTCCTCCTTCACACTCCTACTTCGAAGCTGCACAATCACTGTACCAGATGGTGCCCCCTTGATCTTCTTTCTGTAGCACATCTCCACATCATCGACCGTCAGTTGCATATCAATTCCCTTGTTTAGGATTTCGATCACCGTTGCACACACATTTTCGTTCTCAAAAAAGGGAAGCTCAATGTGTTTAGAGTAATACATGTACTCTACATTATCAAGTCTCTCTCTTGTTGTTTTTAGTTCAGCTTTAATCATTTCGTTTTCTTTTTGTATTTCTGAAAGCAATCGTGTTGTTTCATCGAGAGTAGAAATTTGTGCTCGCATTAGACCCAAAGAGTGTAGAGTACTAGCAAGTGTATTTTTTATTTCTATAATCTGCATGACAGTTGACAGTCTACTAACCATCACCCCACGGGCACTAGCCGTCAGTTCTGCCGTAAAATCGATGAAGACATGGTGGGTGTCGATTTGATGTTCTTGGGTTTTTTCCAAGATCTGCCGTAATGTGAATATTTGATCGACTGTGGATTTTTCTGGTCTAAAGCCTAACTGTTATAAGGACCAGGTTATATCGATGGGCTTTGGACGTCTACATTTTACGGCAGAGAAGATTTTGTAAGAAATGTTAAGCAGACTGATTCCTCTATAGTTGGTGAAGTTTAGAGAGTCTCCTTTTTTCAGTATCGGGCAAACAATATTAAGGTTCCATTCATCGGGCATGCTTTCTTTCGACCATATTATTAACAGATGGGTTGGTGCATTCTCCTAACCAAATTATCATCAGCTGTTTTGAAGATTTTGATATTCAAGCCTTTACCTCCAGTGTCTTTGTTAGACTTTAACTCACATATGGCATTTTTTACTTCTTCTAAGTCGGGGAGATGGGATTGTTGGTTTTCGTCGTTATTCAGTCTATGATATTAAAGGACAATTATGGTAAAAAACAAGTAGAAAGCTACTGAAAAAGTCCACATACATAGTTTGGTCAATACTTAGTTCGTCAATTCCTTTGATATAACATACAAGATCTGAGAGTCTTCCCTTCTCATTTAATCATTTGGAGCTGTTTATGAAGCGTTTGCGACAATAAACGTAGGAAATTACTAGATCATTTTAATCGTTATCCTAAGTGAAGTCTTGGTTATTGTCTTAGTTCTTAGAAGACTTAATTTTAAATGAGGGCTTTTGAAGGTAAACTCAAGTCAAATTATCGTGCCTTATTTGAAAAGTCAATATACTTCACTACAGTAAAACTTAAATATTTAATTCAGAAGTGATTGCTTATGTTTTACTTAAATTTTGAGTAAACGTGTGTTTTGTTTAAATTGCTTCATAAATAATGTTTCAAATTTGCATTTGGATTAAATTTATTTGTTTTTTCAGTTAATTAATTCCTAATGGGATATTCAAAACTTGTTTCAAAATCTAATATTTGAATTGTAAACGTCCTAGAGTCACTAAATAAACCATAATTTCTGTTGTTTGTTCTTTCTTCCCTGTTCATTTATGTATATATTGTATTTATAATTCTGTCATTGCTTCTGACATTCTTAAAGGACTAAGCTGCAATATCTGTACTTGGAACATTAATGTGCGGTGTACTATAAAATGTAATAAAGTAGATATTTGGAATATAGTTCATTTCACTTATATGGTATTTAGGTAAACCACTAGGAATTAACAACCATTAGACATCAGGATCACAAATATGAAGTATTGATTTAGACTTTTGAAATTATCTTAATTAAATTTCTCTGCTCAAACATTCATTATATAGCTTATGTTAGCTATGAGATTTATCTATGTATAATGATGAACTTCTATACATTATAGCAAATGTAATATAAAACAAATGCCTACTTAATAATGATAAAAGCACTTTACAAATTGATTAGAGAATATTCTTGGTTATATCCTTCATTTCGTATTATTTTTCAAACATACGAAGGATATTCTTCTTCCTTTTATTATACCAACCCTTGAATACGTTTATAGAATTGTAGGCATTACCAGAAAAAAATATATTCTTTTCTGTAATTTGAAACCTTGTGTTACCTTTGCAACGCATCCCTCCAGAGCTAGTATATATATATGGATATAATGTAGAAAACCCATAGGCAACCAATTTGGGGATTAAGAGCTAAACCATTCCAAAAACACACATAATACAGGCTACAAAATCAAATCATTTTTAGATTTCGACACTCGTGCAAAGGCTCAAGTTTGGTACTAAGAACATATCAACATAAGCATATTCACTAGAAAAATAAAAGAAGGTGTATTATTTCGTTGGAAATATTATTATTATTATTTAACAAAAATGAAGAAAGAAATACATTTTAATGGGAATTAAAATGATGGAAAAATTCATAAGTTTATTTGTATGATTTCTCATTTTCCAAGTACATAAGTTCACATTTTGAAATTAGTTGAAGCTTGAAACTTTAAATATTAATTTAAAAATTAGATGTGTCTTGTATATGGAAAAGAGATACGGAATAACGAAATAGAAAATATCAACAACGTGCTCTGTCAAACTGTCAAATCAAAGTATCTACATCAGAAATTCAGAACATAAGCTCATAAGTACCTTTTTTTTACTGTGAAGCAAATAATTGCATTTATAATCAACTCCGTTTAGATGAGATTTTCATTTTTAAGCAATAAGAAATATATCACGTTGTTTTCAGGATTTTTGCAAACAAACACACACTTTAAAAAAGGTCTTTAAAGTCTCAGATTGGGGGGTCATTTTTAAAATGCAATCATTGAACTCAATCATTGAAATTTTTTGCAGGCGATCACTGAATTTTCTATTATTGAACAAATTTTTCTGATCAAAATCAAGTAAGTTAAAATTGATCATACAAAATTAGAACTGAAAGGTTGGCATTATTTTCTTTAAACCGATTTGATGCCGACCTTAAGACAAAAATTTCATCACTAAAAAAATATATAAGTGATTTTTTGAATTAACGTCAATGATATATCATAATCTGTAAAATATTCCAACAAAATAAAAATTTTTTAACTTTCAAAATTGAGTTTGATAAAAAATTTTAAATTGTTGATGAAGGGCTTTTGAAATATTAATTTTGCAAAAATATAAAAAGAGGAGGCTTGAAAATGAAATAGAACCACATAGTTTGCTGATTTTGAGTATGAAGAGTTTTGCCAAGTTGGACTTGAAAACTTTAAATTTTTACATTCAATTCCAGAGCATTCAGTAAAAATATAACTTGGTTTTTCAATGAAGGAATTTATTTTAATATATAACAAACGAGTTTTTTTTAATCAATGGATGATTAGGGTATGCCATTAAGATTAACAATGGAAAACGATATCAGCTAAATGAAATTGTTCACAGCTTCCATATCCTTTTCATCAAATTTTGTATAACCAGTTCACACATTTCCGGCAGTCTGTCTTTGATTACTTTAATAATTTCATTTTATAGGTATTGAATTTATTGTTAAGTGGCATCAAGGAAAAGAGTACTAATGTGTTTAATAACAGTTATTATATACATAACTAAAACTAGGTAGCTAATTACAATCACTTCTTCAAATGACACTGACAGAAAACTTTCTTTGCTTTATTGTGATTGTTTTGATGTCTGTGTGGCACGTAGCGATAATTTTTTGGTGAATATATCATTAAATTTTTAGTAGTGGCGTAGTTTTTACTTTTTAAAATTTTAAAAGATGACAGCTTCCATAGTGACATTTGCCTAAGTAGCGGGTTATTTAAAATGAAGCCTCTTGTTGAAAAACTTGTAATTTTCATCACTAAGGGAAAGCGTTGACAAATAATTAAAATTTTCTGTAAAAATTAAAATCTTTGGTCAATTATACAAATTTTAAATTGATGACAAGGGATTTCAACAAAATATTGTCCCAAACTGTTGAAAAGAAAAGAAGACTCAAATCATTTTGTGTATCAAAATTTTTCGACACATTTTTGAGATAGGTAACCTTTTCAACAACATAACCTAAAGAAATACATATATAAAATTTCTAGTACTCTTCCAGAAAATCATCTTAAGGCCTAAAGTTCAAGGTGCAAAATAAATCTAGGCAAAACTTAATTTAGAGTTTCTCAGGCCAAATCCGCTCTAGAATCACTTCTAGTTAGAAAAATTAGATGATGTAGAATCAAAAAGTTACTGAAAAGGTTCACACAGTTTGACCACTAGTTAGTTCGTTAGTTCCGTTTAAATACAGAATGGATCTAAGGGCCTTCCCTACTCGTTTAATCATTTGGAGCTGTTTATTAAGCGTTTGCAACAGTAAATGTCGGAAATTCTTAGATCACTGGATTCGTTATAGAAGAAGTCTCCTAATTGAAGTCTTGTTTTTTTTTTCTAGTTCTTAGAAGACTTAATTTTAAATGAAGACAGTTGAATTAAAGTGCTTTATTTGAAATATTAATAAATCAGTAAAGTAAAATGTACATTTCTAATTGAGAAGTTATTGCGTGACAGGTTGGCATTTAAAAAAAAAGAGACAGAATTATTTCTTGCTAAAAATGTATTTTTCTATATTCCTAAAGAAAATAAGTTTTCCTTAGAACAGCTTACGTCAAAATGAATCGACTAGTTTCAAGAATTTGTGTTCCAATTCTTTATAATTCCAATGACAGATTTCTTGTAAAATTCTATTCAATGATTGAAAATTTCAATGATCGCTATAACCGAGCTCTCAAAAAATTCCAAGGTTAGTTTAATAAAACAATACTTGGCAATCCTTCTAGCTATTTTTTCAGTGTGTAGTTTTAGAGATAAAAGGTACAGATTGAATGTCCAGTTTCAATAAGAAGCATGTAGTTTGGAGTTGTATTTGGCAGCCGAACTTCTGTTTTAAAAAGTACCTCAGGAGTTTTTCGGCTGTTTTAAAATGACGCCAGCCCCAGGATTCTGCACCGTATAGCCTTATTGCTTCGAAAGTTACGAGAAATACTCGATACTTTTAGCTAAATGAGAGAACTTTGTTTCCATAAACTTTGTGCCAAACAGTCTTCGAAGCAGATAGTTTCTTTAAAAGGTGTCTTGGTATTTTTGTACTGTTTCAATGGTGTCCTCCCCAAAAACCCATTTCTCATTTACAACCAAGTGAATTGTTTCTTTTCGAAAAACTATTGGTTTTGATTTGTTTAGATTCACCGTAAGGTTCCATTTCAAAAAAGAGGCTGGGATGCGACCCACACTGATAACTTCCCATCCCGTCTGTCGATTTGTCGTGCTTAAAAGTTTGTTTATATATGTATCAATTTTTACCAAAATTGCGTACTATTTTTTGTAGATTTAATTTTTTCATGAAAAAATGGATTGTTTGATTTTTATAAAAAACCACTGAATATCGAAAACAATATTTTCTATGAAATAAAATAAGTTTGAAGCCAATATTTGTAATTTTTGAAAAGCTATTTGAGTCGAAAGTAAATTTTTACAAGTTTTAGTATTGTTTTTTTTAGGTTTTTATTTTTTGTAAAAAAAAACTGTCAATTCGATTTTTTTTCAAAATTTTACTGAATGTTGACAACAATATTTTTTGAAAGATTGAAGTAGTTTAAAGCTAATATCTCAAAGTTTTGAAAAGATATTTAAGTCGAAATTCAATTTTTACCAACTTTTAAAATTTTTGTTTTGAGTTTTTATTTTTAGTAAAAAAACTGTCAATTCGAATTTTCTCAACATTTTTCAGAATGTTGAAAACAATATTTCTTATAATGAAAATACGTTTGAAGCCATAATCTCAAGTTATTGAAAAGATATTTGAGTCGAAATTTTACCAACTTTGAGTAATGTTTTTTTTTAGGTTTTTATTTTTTATAAAAAAAAAAAACTGTCAATTAGATTTTTCTCAAAATTTTATCAGATGTCAAAAACATTATTCTTCGTTGCACAAAATTGTTTTGGAGATGAAATCATATTTTAGTCGTAAAATTTTCGAGGTGACACATTTTTTTTTTCAGTTTTTTTGATTTATAAAAAAAACGTTAATTGGATTTTTTTTTCAAAAATATAATTGTTTTGTATCACGTTACAATATATAATATAAAATTTAATTCAAGTCTCTAGCGCCATTGGTTCATGAGATATTTATGTTTAACCAAAATGTTCACCTTTTTTTTAAACTGCTATAGTAAAAAAAACCACCCACGCAATTTTCTTGAGAGCCCTTTCTGTATCTTTCTCCATTATTATCTGTATAACAAACTTTATGTGAAGTCGATATGTCTTCTGGTTCTTGAGCTATGGACAACGAAAAAAACGTCGCGAACGTACAGTACAGACGTACGAACGTACGAAAACAAGAAAACACACAATTTTTTCAGCTGTAGTTTGCTTAGAGCATTTTTTTGGCGACTTTAGAAGTTCAGGTGGAAACAATAGGCGGGTGTCTCCGTATTTTTTTTTGTACAGACAATGCTTCGAGAAACATACTTGTGAAGTTCCATTGCCAACTTTAGCTAGTTCAGATTCCTCATCGTATTCATCATTTAAGCAGTTCGATAATTGCAAGACCAAATTTTAGTTTTGTTTGTTGCAGAAATATTCCTGAAAATTTCTTTTTAAGGGACTTTGTTAGAGTTAGAATTTTGTTTGTAGTTAGATTTTGGAATAAAAATTTGAGGGAGTCATGTTTTAAAAATAAGTTGCTTTTTGTAAAGCATCTTTAAGGAATAGAAATAGGCAATATGTTTACACACAATACCAACTAAATGAGTGCAATAAATAGATTTAAGTAACTTTTTTTTATTCCAGTATGGGGAAACCGAACACCCAATAGAAAAAAACGGTATACGCGCCAAAATCCATACTTCTTGACTAAATAATGTTATCTTCTATGTTTACGCATAAAATTACGAATTTTGTAGCGTATGAAAATTTCTAGACATTTTACAATCTGAAAAATTAATTATGCTATGAAATAATTGGCTGCTATTAATGCTAATTTTTTTTCTAAAAAGTTGATGAAGGTTAGCCGAAGCGGAAATTTCTTTAATGAACATACCTAAAATATTATTGGCTTTCTCAAAAATATTTTTCTACACTAACCTCTGCTTTATACCTGAAACTATTGTTTATGTATATTTTCTTCCATGTTCTGCATTTATGAAATGTAATCTATGGAAGTATTTACTATATTAAGAAAAACATGTACGTAAAACTCATTCATTTGTTTCATTTTTAGCAGCACTTTTACTAAACATACCCTTCACACAATAATAAGTAAACTTGAACTTTGGTAACTAAACATTTTTAAGAAATGAATGAAAATTATATTTTGCGTTAAACTGTGGAAACTCACTAAAAAAAACTTCTGTACGTTAACAATAAACTTTCATGACGATTACATGTTCTATTGAATGAGTTGTGCATGAATTCAGAACGATTTTAAGACGTTTTCATTTTGTGATATATGTCAAAATTTGCATTTTATTTGCTCTGCATTTATTCAACAGGTTCGCTATAATCGTTCTGATTACTTTTTTAAAACATTGGTGTTCCTTTGATGCATAGTTTTTTTTGATAGCAAATACATGTATGCTTCCATCAATCAAGAATGTTATGGATAAGATATTTTTCGATTATAACTCTTTTTTTTAATTTAATATTTATTAATCATAATGGAATTGAAAAATAGTTGCAAGCTTAAATCATTAAAAACAAACTATAAATATACTAGGATTAATTAAATTGATACAGATTTTAATTAGTTGCAAACAAAATATTTGGGCCGTTCTTTAACGAAAATTTATTAGAATTCAATACAAAAATTGCGCTCGCACCCTTAACTTGATGGTTCTTCGAACGCATCTTTGATACAAAATTCCGAGGTTTATTATGAAATTTAAAGAATTTCGTAGTGATTACTGTAAATTAGTGAATTAATTATAATAAACTGATGTTGAACATGTTTTTTTCAAGACAAAAAGGTACATTGGTTCACTATCCACAAAATGCCTACAAAATTAAAGCTTAAAACTGACTTTTTCATCGAAAAAAGTAAAAAGAAAAACCTGAAAAAAACTTATTAACCCCTCCATTTTGTTTTTGCTTTGCAAAGTGCCGCTAGCCCACGGTATCGTTTTTTTTTATTTGTGCTCACATCTATTCATGGACTAATTGTCAAAATTACAAATACAAGAATGTAAACAAACGGGTTTTGGAGAGTGAAACTTACGAAAGATTCCGGTCTTGGTAATGGAGTGTTTTTGATCGGGACTTATATCACGCCGGTCTCTATAACGTTTCACACCACGCCGCAGGTTCATAAATGCAGCCATCTTTCGTATACAAGTACGACGGCAAGTCTGGGGTCGTGTTGACTTGCGAATAGACGAATATTTACTTGCTACAGAAGTGTTTACTCGCCTTTATTCACACCAAAATGGGCATTTTTCCGGGTTTTACTAGCCTCTCAAGTATTTACTCGCGAGTAAGAGTAAATACTTGTTTTATTCACTTCAATTTTGGCGTTTACTTGTTATTTTGATATGTTCAAGTATTTATTTGTCCTACTCGTTTTTATTCACACCGCCCAATAATGTAGAGACAAAGCACCCTTGTTGCAAGGAATCAATCAGAAAGGTTTTGTCCATTCCAAAATGTGTAAAGTGTCATGAATCATCTTTCCGAATTTAATAGACATTCCATCCCGAAAAAGTTTAAAGCGCCTTACGATCTACGGCATCAAAAGCAGCTCGAAAGTCTATGAAAAAAGCGTAGAGTTTTTTCCGTCTACGTAAATATGTCTCTGCAATATTGGTCACACTGAATGTATAGTCTAATGTGGAGTAACCTTTTCCGAATAGGAATTAAATTCGCTAAATATATGGTTATTATCGATCCATATGGTGATACCATATCTCAGGATTTCCATTAAAAATTTCGAGGGCTGTATTGAGAAATTCAATTTCGCTGTAGTTTACTGGATCCTTTCGATCTTCCTTTTCAAATATTGGATATACTATTGATTTTCTAAAGGGCTCGAGAGCTTTACCTGTGCTGAATATATTCGTATCATTGTAGACTAATGTGAGATTTTCTAGGAATTCAGTTGTGGCGTTCTTGAAAAATTCATTTGAGATCCGATCGACACCAGCTGCTTTACAATGATTGATTCTTGCCTCAAATCAATCCACTCAAGAAATGTTTGTCTAATGACAGAAATTTTCAATGATAATTATACTGTTTTTATTGATGTTCGCGATGATTTTTGTATACAAAGTTTATCAAATTATAAACTTTTTGAAATCACATCGTTTAAAGAAAAGAAATAATGTTTCACTAATATGAAGTTCAGTAAGGTGGAACGAAGTTGCAATTCCGATTAGTGTGAAGAAATTGTCTTCCTTATATTATTTTTTGTTGCAAATAAGTGGAATCAGTTGTATTGTAGATAAAAATTCAGTGAATAATTAAAATTTCTTCCGAACGAAATCTAACAGTACCTTTTTAATGATTTTGGTTCCTAGTTTCAAATTCACAGTAGTAGTAATGCAATTGGGATTCTAAGGAAAAATTATTTTTCACTATGATTTTGTTTTATTCGTTTTATTTTAAATATTGCAGGCTAATTGATGGTGCATATGACATTTGGCTGAATTATAAAAGTTAAGCTTGATTTTAAATGAAAAAACAATGTCAATTATACAGGAGGACTTCATGTGGAAAAAATTAATGTTTCACTTCTGATGAAACTTAATTTTGGTTTGAAACGTACGTTTGTTCGTTGGACAGGCTTAAACTTTTAAGTGGAATTATTATTACAATTTTCACTAAATATCAACAACACTTTTGTGACACTATCAAAACGGATCTATCCATTTGAGATTCATGCATTTAATTATTTATGGAAGAAGGAAAAAATATAGGAAAGGTTTTTACAGGAATTTCATAGAATTTTTTGACAGTGTCACGAAAATGGATCGGTAATAAAGTGTGACAGCGCAAAAATAATGTGTGGAAATATTGCAGAATTTGTAACAGTCTTGATTTTTTTCAATTTGATGTAAAGTTTCCTATGAAAACATTTAAAACTCAAAAGCCTTAGCAGAAATAGGTTCTTCACAATTCTTCTTAGTCGTATATTATTGGTTTATTTTTGTATCTCTAAAACTTTAGCTGATAAATATATTTGAAAATTCTTTCCCGTAAAAAGTTCTTACTGTGGTACGGCTTTAAAATCCATACGTTTACACTCATTCTCTTTCATATTGTGCACAGGTGCCTCCAATGTCATTGTTTAATTTACCAAACCATTTTACTGTGACAATGGGCCTAACAAATCGAAACAAAGAAAAATATTGTAATATTGTCGATGTGTCTTAAGTTATCTGAATTCTTTGGAAAACTTCTTTGTTTTCTCATAATAAAGTTTTCTTTGAATAAAGAGGTTAAATTGTTACATGAATTTATTGAAAACAAAAGTTTAAAATTTCGAAGAAATATGCACCTATTTAAGAAATAAAGTTAAGGTATGTGCTCTAGGTACATAGGTATGCAAATATAAAGATATAAAAAGCACAACTAGTTTAATTTTCAACGAAGTTAACATTTAAGTAAAATAAGACACAAAAAGTATAGATATTTTATTTACATAATATTTATGTGTCTAACGTGATGCAAGGACTTCTTCTTGCAAGTTGGAAAAATAATTCCTATCGAAGAATATACATAATAACAATACAATTTTCTACGAAAAAGGTTTTAAAATACTAATTTCTTTTGAGTTTTGTGGGCATACAAAAGAATCAAAGGCTTTGATTTGTTATTTGTAGATCTTAAAAGAATATTAACAAATTTAAAGGCAAAATTTTAAGAATTCAAAATTTTTGATTTATTGTTTCAAGTTGGAAGAAATTAAATGAAGAATTCAGAGAGACTGGATAGAGAATAGTGTTCAAAAATAAAATAAATTAAATAATGTTGATATCGAAGCAGAGCACAGTGTTAGACTTCTGGAGAAATTACAAGAACATTATAAATAAATAAATTAGGTGGCGCAACAGTCCGTAGAGAACCAGGGCCTAGTGACTTACAACTCTCAACCATTTCTGTGTGCGAGTAATGTTGTCAGGGATGAAGGGGACCTACTGTTTTAAGCCGAATCTGAACGACTAATTTGAGAAAGCACTTTTCATGACAAGAATTACTCTTGGAGAATTTGTCAATTCCTCGCAAGAGGCCGTACCCGTGAAAAAACTTTAGGTGGCACAGTCAGGATCGAACCCAAAACCTCTCGCACGCCAGTCCAAAGCACTAACCATCATGCCACGGGTACTACGACTATACTTCACAGGATCATTTCTGTAGTCAGTCTTCTCTTACAGGAACATTATACTCTCTCTCTTATATTGTCATTTTGTGGCACTGGATTTTCTATTAAAAGACATTTTTTGAATAGGACAGGATTCTGTTTTTCACTCTTAGCAACTTTAAAATGTCCGTTTTTTATTTCAATTCACAATGGCTTCCTTTGAGACAGCTTACTTTCATAATAAGGAACGATTCGTTTATCCATTAAACTTAAAAAATTTTGGGCTCGATAACTTCACAAATTCAATCTTGAAGCTTTTAAATAGATGTTGAAGAATTGACTCGAAAGAAACAAGTCAAAAGGTTTTTCGCAGGGTTTTGGTGAAAAATTAATATTTCTCTTCAAGAAATTACAAGCTCAGAAATCTTTTGTTTTTGCAAAACTGCTAAATTTAAAACGTTATCAGAAGGAGTCAAAAACGCTTATGTAGATTTCTTTTCTTAATAAAAAACCTTTTGGTAATAAATGGGGCTTACAACTAAGCACACATCAGTAATCAGACCGATTTTAATGTACAATGTGGAAGTATGGTGGGTTGCTTTATAAAAAGCTATGAACCATGACAAAATAAATAAAGTCCAACGTTCAGCTATAATATCTGGCCTTCACTAGATTTAAAGCGCTCGAGATGATTTCTATCTCTAAGCAGATCTAAAAGGAAAGCACCACACGCGGCTAGGCGTATTATCAAATGACTTTTGCAGAAGCTTTATGGATGAGGAAGAGTCGGGAAACAGTTCTACACCTCCTCTGCATAAGGTCAGATTTAGCTCAAAAACGCTAGAATTACCTAGGGTCTAAACGATTTCAATCATATTATCATCCTCTTTTACGTTTCGTAAGGGACTCAAACTGGTTTCATTGAGCTTAGAAGAAACCTTCAATATTCATTTGGTATCACAATAGGCCATTTGGAGTGTGTCCTACTCCCATCTCAGACAGCCACTTTAACTTTGCCTAACCTAACCTTTACAATTTTTAGCGCTTTTTTTTAACTGTTAATGGTTATATTCTTGTCGCTATCCTTTAAATGTTTAGAGTGTAAACACCCTGCGAGCGTTAGGAATATTGCGAAGGATTTGGAATGAGATACTGTTTTACATTGGGCTTAACAATTTTAAATATCAAAATGAAAAGGAAAAACAGACGTTGATAATTCCTTTCACATTCATGATGTGTGGCTGAAAAAAGAATCTCTATACTTTAAATTACGTCCTCTTGGAAGCACGAGTGTTACAGGTAAATATTTGTGTGAGTAGGGGGTACTGAATCTGTCTATTACGACGGTGTGCAAGCGATGTATTGGAAATCATTTTGAAGTTACCAAAATATATTCGCATATTCCCAACTTTTCACTTTATGTCATTGTAGATTACAGACAGGTCAAAAGGGGTGACAAATTTATTAAATCTTTGTAGAAATCCTGAAATGTTTAGCAGTTTTTAATAAGTTATCATTCTACAAAAGGAAAACTGTGACACAGGCTTTCAGAGTCTGTTTTTTGAAAATGTATTCACACTTTCTCGAAAACATGAAACTGGTGTTTGTTATTTTTCTATTTTACTTTTTTTTACAAATCATGAAAAATTCTAAAAACATCTTTTTGTTAACAAGCAAATTTGAATCGATGGTTTAAGTCCTGTTTACAATCGCACAATAAAGAAAAGCAAATAAATAACTTAAAAAAGGATTTTTCCATTACTTAAATTTAACTCCTATAAAAATACATATATGTACATATTGCATAAAGCTTACATATACGTAGATAGATGACAATAGATTGCTTTAAAAGCCTTATTACACATAGAGACACACACTTAAAGTAGATATATCTACTTCCGTTAAGCACTTTCATAAATAAAAATTGAAATTTAATGCTTCCAGGGCTTATTTGAGCTTCCGGCACGTTTGGTTCAACACAATATAAAATAGGTTTATGTACCTTATAAAAATTATATTGTGAAAATGTGATAAATAAAAATATAATATCCTCCTCATCATGGACTACATTAGTTATACTTAAGCAAAATATATAATTCTTCTGAATTTTTATAAATTCGAATATATTTATTGGTTATTTGTTTCAAGTAAAAAGGATTACATGTGAAATAGTAGGAAGTTATATAGAAACATTTCAAGGCACTCAAAAGATAAAACAATAAAATATCCAATAAAATATTTGTCACAAGACTTAAGACAAATGTTTTTGCTTTTTGTGTCAAGAGGAACAAAAATGTACAATCGAATTAACTTAACATCTCCTTGATACCTAAATGAAAAATGAAAAAGGAAGGTTTCCATGAGAGTGGCAAACAGTGGATACCATTTAATGGGGAGGTTACACTACATTACATTATAAGAGTCTTCAAAGAAAGATAAAAGATAGAAAGCACACAAAAACAATTTGACTTAAAGTTAAAATAATGAGAACAAAACGGAGAAACTTGACCTTTGGTATATTTTCGATCTTGGTTTCATTGAGGTTAAATGGAGTCTCGTGCCTTGATATAAGTCAGGTGTTTGTTTACCTTTGGAAAAGTTCAATTTTAAGTTTCATCTCGTATCGATTTTTAGATGAAAAATTTTTAATTTTAAAGATTTTTCTTAACCTAAGACAATGAAAGCACATAATTATGGACTTTTATTATTTTACCTTACTCCTACTCGTTTATAAAGAAAATCTATTTAACTTACCTATCTCTTTCTTAACCATTTATTAGGAGAAAGATAAATTGAGGGGACGTCAAAATATGTGGCCTCAAATGAGTCCAATAAGAACACCGAATGTCCGTTGACAGTGTAACCATTTTAAAATGGAATTTGACAATTTTTGACTTGACATATAATTTTTTGACATTCATAACAATATTTCAAATCCAAATGTTTGTGTGAAAGTTAAACATTATTTTGATGATTAAGGTCTTTGGTTAAAATTAATTTTATAATTTGACACATATGTACGTGACAAAGGCCTTTAAGAGTCGATATATGGTTCGAATTTTGGAACTACTTTAGTAGATATTTGACATACAAAAAAAATACTTCAGAAATTTTTACTAGATAAATTGACTCTGGGTTTAGTGATGTTATAAACATTTTTAATTTATGACAATATTTACCCATCATTCAATCATTTTGGGGTTTCATCATTTTACCTTTTACTCATCTCATCCCATTTCGTTTTTTCTGTTTATCCATTTATTGGGGGAGAAATAAAGTGATGAGACGTCAAATACCATCGATATTTTAACCTTCTTCAAAAGGATTTGACAATTTATGGCCAATTTCAGACCATGTTTTGACATTTTTTAAAATTATTTTACATCTAAATGTCACTCTAGAACCAATTTTTGATCAAGGTCTGTGGTGACAGATAAAATAAAGAAACTTGATGGCGCTGCTGGTATCTCGTGAAGAACCATAGGACTATACTGACTTACAGCGCTTAAACATTCATAGATGAATGAGAAATTTCAGAAATGAAGGGACCTACAGTTTTATGTCGTATCCGATGGTCTTATTTGTGACGGAATTAGTCCTATTAAATTATTATTATTAACTCAGCCAAGGGGCTACCTTTAAGATTCGTTTACATATTATAAATTCTATTATCTGGTCTGAAAAATGTTATAAAAAGCTTCTTTATAACAAAAGAATCAGAAGACTCCATGGTTCGATTCAAGTTTGCCATCAAATCGATAATAGCAAAGAGTGACCTATCGTTTACAGGAGAAAATAATAAACCTATAAACAAAATAATTAAAGACAACTTCCCCGTTACCAACGTTAAGAAGCAGAGAGATTACTTTAAGTGCTTTAAAACAGTCGGTAAACCGTTTATAAATAAAATGAAAAGAAGAGGACCTAAATTGCTTCCTTGTGGAAATCCGGAAATAATTGTATTACATATTAAATACATATATTGTTTGACTTGCATCAATTGAAAAAAATTGATTTTAGGATCTGTCAATCCCTTGCAAGATGCAGAACCCTTGAAAAACAAAGCTTGAAAATGGCACAGATATAGGGATTGCGCCCAGACCTCTGGCATGACAGTCCATATAACAGATGTGTGACAAGAATATATACCTAAGGTTTGATAAACGATTAGCTCCCTTTGGAATACATATTAAGTCTTCTGATGAGGAAAGGTTAGGTTAGGTTAAAGTGGCTGTCCATGATGGAAACGGACACACTTAGGCCAGTTTAATGGCCCACTGTAATACCACATGAATCTTGAGGCTTCCTCATAAGCTCAATGGAACCAGTTTGAGTCCCTTACGAAACGTGAGAGGCTGATTATGCTGATATGAGCAGGGCATGTACAGAGAAGGTGAAGAACTGTTTCCTCGTCGCGTGGCGTGCTTTCCTATTAGACAGTGTCCGGTTATGACACCTATTATCGAGCTTATATGCGATCTGCTTAGAGAGAGCAAGCACCTTGAACGTTTTAAATCCAGTGTTGGCCAGATGTTTTTCGTGACCTGACACGTGGTGATGTTGTTCGACCTGGTGTATGCCTTCTTAATAGCGTCTTGCATTAGCAACATTTTACAAGTAGCGATTGGTATGCCAGTACGTGCCAAACGTGGTAGAATGGGCTGTACTGTACCGTTCCTGGCGAGTTCATCTGCCTTACAGTTACCTGGAATGTCTCTATGGCCCGGCACCCAGCAAAGGTGAATATTAAACTGTTGTGCCATCTCCATTAGAGATGATCGACAGTTCTGGACTGGTATAGAGTTTGTAGAGACAGAATCCAGAGATTTAATAGCGGCCTGACTATCTGAGAAAATACGGATATCAGATGTCGATATCACGTTTTCTTTAAGCCAGGACAAGACTTTCTTTATCGCCAAAAGTTCCGCCTGGAACACGCTACAATGATTGGGAAGGCGGAATGAGAGACTTAATTTCAGTCGTTCAGAGTACACACCTCCACCAACCCCTTCTTTTGTTTTTGACCCATCTGTATAGAAGTGGATTGACTCGTCTTCCAGGAATGTCCTATCCTCCCAAAAAGATCTGGGAGGTATAGAAATCTGGAAATTTCTGTCGAATTGTAGTTGGGGGATGGTGTAGTCTGTGTGCTTTGGGATTGATTCTAAATAACTAAGAATAACGGGTTGGCCAATGTTGTTGTTAGTCCACTGCGACGAAGCTTTGAGGTGAATAGCAGAACTTGCAGCTATTTGTTTGCTAAATATATCAAGAGGTGTTAGGTAGAGTAAGGTGTCCAGTGCCGCAGATGGGTCGTACGAAGCGATCCGCTTATACATAGGCAAGCTGAACGTTGGACTTTATTTAATTTGTCGCGATTTATAGCTTTCTCTAAAGCAGTCCACCATACTGCCACAGTGCCACACCACCGTATATTAAAATCGGTCTGATTACCGATGTGTGTAGCCAATGCGGGATTCTGGGTTGGGATATATATGATTGTTGAAAGCGAGTATCCAGTAGTAAGTTCAGCGATTCATTACTTGAATTTATCCAGGAGCCGTCTGCATTTTTCAAGCAGCTCGGCATCGCTGGATTAGTTGAAAGAATTTTCCGTAACCTGGAGGCTTCAGAAGTTTCTTGCGGCTTTGGCTCGGTTGAAGAGTTTCCTACATTCTTTACTGAGCGAGTCAAGCTCTGAGGCCCACCATTGTGGTTTCCTCTTTCCTCTTATGTGTATAAGTGGACAAGCAATTTCTAGAGATCTGTTCATAGTTGAGGTGAGGTCATTGACTTTGTTGTCAAGTTCGTTAGCGTTAGAGGAAGGACTAGATAGTCCACGTTCTAGTAAACTTTGTAATAAGTTCCTGTATGAAGCCCAGTCAGTTTTCTGATAATTTCGAAAATTCAATGGACTAGGGTTTTCATCCACATTGATATTGAACTGGATATATCTATGATCAAAGAACGAGTGTTCTTTGGATACTTTCCAGTCCAAGATCATATGGTGTATAATATCTGAGACAAGAGTTATGTCTAAGACTTCTTGTCGAGCTGATGAGAAAATTACTTCTATAGAATTTTAACAATTAGTACTGAAAGTGAATTCTTCACAACCCTACTGTTAAATTAATTAAGTTTTATTGGTTGAATTCAGAATTAAATTTCAACTGCTATTAAGAAGTTATTGTGGAGATTATGTCTCTTTTAGTCATTAAAAATGGATACATTTATGATGCGTGAATATCACCTATTGTTCAAATTCAAAGTGCTATATAATAAATTCTTAACACACAAGAATTTCGAAATAAATATTATTCCTTACATGAACAATTTTGAATTTTTTTGAAAAGTGTTTTTTTCTTCATGTAGGTTTTAAAATATTTCACAACATATTCTTATTCTGAGTAATTATTTATGTAATTGAAATAATAATTTTTGTTCTTTCTACAGACAGATTTATGGCCATCAAAAACAAAACACCACGGTTTAGTTGATTAGGTCTTTATTTTTTTATAAAAACAAATGATTACGTCATTGACCGATTCAAAGTCTTGATACTAGATTTTTTATTTCTTTTCTTTGATGTCCACGAGACCATAAATTCTTCAATGGGAGCGGCTCGAAATGCTGTATTTTAAAATACTGTATGGTTAAAATTCTGTATCATACTGTATGATACTGTATATTCATAATACTGTATGGTTAATATACTGTATCTCAAAATGGTGTGTTGTCAAAATACTGTATCTGATAATACTGTATCTCAAAATTCTTCTTCTCAAAATGCTGTATGAGGAAAACATTATCTAAAAATACTGTATTTTTGAAAAATTCCGCTCTTAAGTTTCCATTATAGAGAACAGCAAAAGCAGAACTCGATTTATGTATGTATGTAAATACATTATATCATTTATTGAAACTCCAATTTCACTTAATTCTTAAATTTGCATTAGCTTTTAAATATCAACGAAATGAACGAACACGTGGAAGTTTTGACAGATCAATTAGTTCGGTGTAATTGTTTATGGAATTGTTGATTGTGGTAACCACAATTCATATAAAACTGTGAGAGAAATAACAATTAATGAGAAGAAAATGGGAAGAGAAATTAAGACGAAGATACCATTTATTTTTTTTTTAATTAATTCAAAGACTTATGAATTATCATAATGTTATTATTCAAGGGAAGTATATTAGAACATTATGCCAATGAAAAAATATTATGATGTATTCTTTATAAAAGTAATCTGTTTTTAAAATTCTGTATTTCAACATGCTGTAAATAGGCTGACAAATAAAAATCGTTTTGATAATGTAAAAAAGTGCGCACTTTTTTACATTGTCAAAACGATTTTTATTTGTCAGCCTATTTACAGCATTTTGAAATACAGAATTTTGGTATACAGAATTTTAAGATACAGAATTTTGAGATACAGTATTTTGATCATACAGTATTTTGTACATACAGTATTTTGAAATACAGTATTTTGAGATACAGTATTTTAAATACAGTATTATGATCCATACAGGATTTCGAACCCAACCCTTCTTCAATGTGTAGATTTATATAAACTTGTATCCTTGCTTATTTAAGAGGTAGGTTAAGTAAACCTGGTTCTCCAACAAGACGTTGCGTTGGTCCATAAATAGGTATATATCATAGGTACACCTACAATATTAAAAATTCACGAGGCATGCACGAAACATAATGAATAATAAATTGAGCGAAAACTGAAAATGTTGTCAGGAAAAAAGATATGTATAAATATATACTATATAGAAGGTATATTCCATAGACCTTATCTAAGTAAATTTAACAGACAGACGAAGGTTATATTGAATTATATTTAAAGATATGAGGCTAGATTAAAGTTAGGTTTAATTTCGAGCATATAGCTGTCGTGTCGACTGTAGTATATGTACCAAAGCAAAATTCTTCTCATTCTCATTCGAAATTTCAGAAAAGATTAAATTTATATCAACTAAATTGAGTAGATTTTAATAGAAACTTGGGTATGTCAGAAATTATACATTTTTCTAAGGTATTTGCAATAAATAAAAAATAAAATTACATTTGTTGCACCACTCAGACAATTTTTTTTAAATATTTTATTTGAAGACAGTTAAATACTTATAAGCTTCAATAAAAGGCTTTAATTTGAATAGCCTCTTATTTTTGTAGTTATTACTTGGAAGCTGTCATCTTTTGACATTTGTCAAATACTAAGAAGCAGAAAAATGTCACATTTGGTACCTAGTGCGAAAACACAAACATGATTGTTGAAAAGCATTTCCATCCCTGATTTTTCATTGCTCGAATATGGTTTTTGGTGAGAAAGTTTTTCAACACCACCGAAAAGAGTGTGCGAACTGTGACTTCAAGTGGGTGTTCGTAATGTATAAGGTCAAATTTATTTATTTATTTCCTTTTTCTTGATATGCTTTAAAGTAATAAACATGATTTTGACATCCAAAGGAAATCTTAACTTCCTTTACTCTGAATACATACAAATAAGCAATTTGAGCTTTGAACTATTTAAACAAAAATAATTATTTGTAACTTACTTAGAATTATAAAATTAACACAAATCAATTTATTTCAAATTCTGTTGAATAGGCAGAGAAAAATAAAATATGTTTTTAAATTACATAGGAATCAAGGCTTCTAGAAGTTACGTAGGAAAAATATTACTCAGAATATTAAAAGGAACAAATGTCAAGGATTTAGCTTCCGGCTTTTTTCCATTTTTGCTATCAGAAAATATTTTATATTTATTAATATTTTTCCTATGTATACAAAAACAGAATAGATTTAGTTTGAAGAATTTCTTGTTTTCCAAAAATAAATTTTTCAGAATTTCTTCTGGCATCAAAATTTCCTTGAATTTTTAAAACTCAAATCTCTGAATTTTGTTCAACTGTCCAGGCATCAGTTTTCTTTCTTATTGCAGGCATTCCCTTATTTCTAAAAACTTTATTTCAGGAGAATTGCAGAATCTCCTTTTTTTATTATTATTTTACAAACTAATCGTTCATTATTTTTATCTGGTCATGAATCTAATGTTCACTTTAAAAACTGCATCAAATTTTATTTTATATTATTGTATACGATAATCAACATAATTTATAAAGTTCCCCTAAAAAAGCAGAAACTTCTGTTTTCGCAATTCTTAAGGGAGGCAAATAAATGTTTATATTAACGAGAAATTGTTTCATTTTTAAATCCATTGTCATAGTCAAATTTTTCGAAAAAATAAAATGCACGACTGGGTTCCACGAACTTGCTCTTGTTTCAAAAGTTCCATGTTTAAAAATACTACACAATTTTAAGATTTAAGAACATAACTGCAAGATAAATTTACCTTAAAAAATTAAAGTGAAACTTTATTTCTCAAAAAATACCTTAATTTAATAATAATAATTTCGAATATCGTTGTTATAGATTTTTTTTTACAGATGGTATATTTTTCGACGCGTGGTTTTTAATCTAGCAATACTTGTTTTTGAGTTGGTCTTTTTGACAGCTGTGACTAACTTTTCGTTAGCGCAATATCTCGCGTTCTGGGCCTGTGGCGTGGATTTCAAGATCGTGTGATTTAACACCGATGGACTATTTTTGTGAAGTTATTTGTGTCGCTTGTCATTTTTAAATTTAAAGTCGATTTTTAAAGATAAGATAATGAAATTGAGCTTTTAAATCAACAATCACGAAAGCTGTCTTTGTTTGAATGCACCATGCACCATTTTTCGTATTACACATTGTTGATCGTCAAATATTATTTAGACAATAAGAAAAAGTTATTCAAGTCTGTTCATTAGTTTAAATCGTTTCATTTTAGGAATTTCATAAAAATCCATCTGGCCGTTTTTGAAAAAAATTCGAATATTTTTTAGTGGGGCCACTGATATTTTTGGTCTTGTGAAAAATTATGGAAAAAAAAACGGATAAAGCGAATTTGGTTCAAACCTTAATTTCCAAGTTTTTAAATTCAATGGACCCAATGGCTTAGTTTGTGGGGTCGAGATCGGACAGAGAGATGGACTTTTTCCGAATTCTCTACCATCATACGAGTATGTTTGATTGAAGTTTTGGGTTCTAAATTTTGGTTTGAATGCAATACTTGCCATACATAATTCCTGCATGTCACAAATAAAAAAAGAGGCTCGGATGCGACCCACACTGATAACTTCTCATCCCGTCTGTCGATTTGTCTTGCTTCAAAGTTTGTAGGTTTTCGTGTTGGGTTAAAAAAGTTGTCAGTTGAATTATTCTTAAAAAAATTAAAATTACCAACAATATTTTTCATATAAAGAAATAGTTTAGTTTGAAAATCTAGTTTTGTTAAATAAATTTTTAGTGAAAAACAAATTTTTACCAATTTTAGTAGCATTTCTTAAATTTTTACTAATTAGATGAATTAAATTAATTTGAGAGACATCAAGAACCGAACACCAATTTTTACCAAATTTGCGTACTATTTCTTGTAGATTTTATTTTTTTTATGAAAAAATGGATTGTTGGATTTTTATAAAAAAACACTGAATATCGAAAACAATATTTTCTGTGAAATAAAAAAAGTTTGAAGACAATATTTTTAATTTTTGAAAAGCTATTTGAGTCGAAAGTAAATTTTTACCAAGTTTTAGTATTGTTTTTTTGTTAGGTTTTTATTTTTTGTAAAAAAACTGTCAATTAGATTTTTATCAAAATTTTACTGAATGTTGAAAACAATTTTTTTAAAAGATAAAAGCCAATATCTCAAAGTTTTGAAAAGATATTTGCGTCGAAAATCAATTTTTACCAACATTTGTTAAATTTTCTTTTAAGTTTTTATTTTTTTGTAAAAAAAACTGACAATTCGATTTTTCTCAAAATTTTACTGCATTTTGACAACATTATTTTTCAAAAGATAAAAGTAGTAAAAACCCAATATCTCAAATTTTTAAAAAGATATTTGAGTCGAAAATCAATTTTTACCAACTTTTATTAATTTTTTTGTTTAGGTTTTTATTTTTTGTAATAAAACTGTCAATTTTATTTTTCTCAAAATTTTTCCGAATGTTGAAAACAATAATTCTTATAAGTTAAAATTCGTTGGAAGCCATAATCTCAGAATTTTTGAAAAGATATTTGAGTCGAAAATTAATTTTTACCAACTTTTGTTAAATTTTCTTTTAAGATTTTATTTTTTGTAAGAAAACTATCAATTCGATTTTTTTCAAAATTTTACTGAATGTTGAAAACAATATTTTTTGAAAGATAAAAGTAGATTTAAGCCAATATCTCAAAGTTTTGAAAAGATATTTGAGTCAAAATTCAATTTTTACCAACTTTGAGTAATGTTTTTTTTTTAGGTTTTTATTTTTTATAAAAAAACTATCAATTCGATTTTTCTCAAAATTTTACCAGATGTCAAAAACATTATTCTTCGTTGCACAAAATTGTTTTGGAGATAAAATCATTTTGTATTCGTAAAATTTTCGAGGTGACAAATTTTTTTTTCAGTTTTTTTGATTTATAAAAAAAACTGTTAACTGGATTTTGTTTGGTATCACGTTACAATATATTATATAAAATTTAATTCAAGTCTCTAGCATTTTTGGTTCGCAAGATATTTAGGGTTAATCAAAATTTTCACTTTTTTTAAACTGCTATGGTAAAAAACCACCCACGCAATTTTCTTGAGAGCCCTTTCTGCATCTTTTTGCCTTATTATCTGTATAACAAAATTTATTTGAAGTCGATATCTCTTCTGGTTCTTGAGCTATAGACGACGAAAAAAACGTCGCAAACGTACGTACCGCACACACGCACGCACAGACATCTTTCTAAAAATTTTTTATTTCGACTCTATGGACCTTGAAACATCGATAAATGTCAAAATTTTCAATTTCACAAATCGGACCAATTACAATAACTTCCTATGGGAAATTAACAATAGCTCTTTTTTGCGAGACAAATTGTTATCTCATGTGGTGGTGATGTCAATTGACCGCCAAGATCATTTGACATGATTTTACACCGTTGGATTTCTTTCTTTGGAGTTATTTGAACAAAAAGGTGTACCTCTATAAGCCAGCAACAATTCAAGAGCTAGTGATGAAATAATTAGGCACATTAACGTCATTAAACCTCAATTATGCCTCAGCGTAATCGAAAATTTGGACCATCGGATGGAGGTCGCGGTGGTCATTTGTTCCATATTTTGTACCATACATAATTGAACTATATCAATGTTATCATAATAAAAACAAATGACGATAATTTCCTAAATAATTTGTGTTTTATTCAAAATCAGCATCGGCCCCTAATAATTAACCACCCTTTACATAACTTGATATTATAATCCACAAATTCCATATGGCTCAAAATCACCAAGGTGCAGAATTGGCTTCGCTAGCAATTTAGTGTCTTAAATCTTGACTTAATTAAGAAAAAAAAAATTAATAAAATACTAAAACTAACCTGTTTTGTGTGTCTATCAAACAATATAATTTATTAATAAACTAAATTTTAAATGAAATCAATATACACGCATAGAAAATCATTTCGGGAACGCGTCCTAATGTAAAATCTTCAACAACAAGTACAAAATATGATTGGAAAATGTAAGGTATTTAACCCCGGTCATTACTTAATACACCGTATTTTATATACAAAATCTAGTTTAAGAAAGAATACTAAGAAATTATTTATTTTTTAACTATAAAAATGCAAAAATAGTTTGTCCGATACCGCACAAGTCATTTCAGGGAACATATCGATAATCGATCAAAAATAATTTTAAGTGAACGCAATAATTCTGTGTCAAACGTCAGTCGAGGAAGAGAACAATAACAAAGCCGGCTGTCAGAGTATTTATCGTAAAATAAGTTATATCTAAATGGTAAGTAAATTTCTATTCATCATTCGTAGAGCGTACATCAATAGTCCGTCATTCCGTGAACGCATTTATTACATTTAATTATTGATGAAATACTTTTCTACGTCACGAAATTACAAAGTTACCTCAAATATTTTCCTATTGAAAAAGTCAGATCGCATTTAAGATGACCACCGTATAATTAAAGCGCGCGCTTAATTGAAATCGTCATTTCGGGAACGGTCATTTCGGGAACGTTCCCGGACATGATTTTTACGTATTTTGCTTGTAGAAGATTTTGTATGTATTGTTTTCATTATTGCTTATTTAATATAGATACATAATATACCCATGTTATTAAACAAAGCTTAAATTATGTACTTTGTTTTGTTTTTGTTGATTTTATCAAACTTAGAAAAACGTTCCCGAATTGATGGTTTTTGTATGAAATTTAGTACTAAACAATAATACTAAGAAAGTATAGAACTCTGTGCGCTGCCCTGTCAAAGTTTATTAATATAAAATTTTTGCAACAGTATAAACTAAAATTCATCATTATAGCTTGCAATTTTTTTTTGTCATAAAAAAAATTTGAAATTTGCAACCTTGGTGATTTTGAGCCATATGCGTTGTGCAAATTCCACAAATGTAAACCCACAACCTAAAATAACACAGAGTGAATTCTAATTATAACTAGTTATTATAAATTAATTCTTATTTGACCAAATAGTGGCACAATGTGGAATCTGGTAATAAATTTGTATATCAAAATCGAAAGTTATGATATTTAGAACAGGGCGAGGACGACACAGTAGAAATTAATGGTGGTTTCTAAATGGTGAAAATATTGAAGTTGTGAATGAATTTACTTACTTGGAAATGATTCTCACACCCCAACTCAACCCTAAGAAACACTTTCAAAGTAAACTGAAGAAATCGTTATCTGCTATAAACTCAACCTGGCAAAACTTGTTTAGGAACACAAATGTTGCACATAGTGTCAAATTTAGAGTTTTTGATGCGGCTCTGAGAACTATGACATATGGATGTCAGGTATGGGGATATCAGCAGTATGATGAGGTGGAAAAACTGCAACGGCTCTTCTTAAAAAAACTACTTAGATTACCAAAATAAACACCTAATTACATGCTGCTGCTTGAAACAGGTCTTCCTCCTAGTTTTATTTTCACCTTGAAAATTCACTTTGATTATGTAGCCAAAATACTTTCTTATGATGATAATCGATTACCAAAATTATTAGCAAAACACAGTATACAAAAAAATATAAGTTGGTTCAGGAAATGGGAGGATATAACCATATTGAGCGGTATTTCGGTGCATCCTTGGGAGATGGAAGATGGGAGTATGAAAGATCAATTATTGTATTCTCGAAAAGCAAGATGACAAAATAAGACTAGATTGAGGAAGCAAAAGGCTCCTCCCGCAGATCTCCATATCCAAAGCTCAATTATAATCTGAATGAGCTCAATTATTTTAGAGACAAAATGAGGTTATTTGAAATTTCTATCATTTGTCGCATTAGGGGAGAGCTTCTTGACTTAAATTACAAACCTTATTTTAATGACTAATCAACTTTTTGCTCTCTCTGTAATTTGCAAGAACAAGAAAACTCTTATCACTTTTTATCAGTGTGCCACATTCTAAGAGAAATAAGATTTGTATACTTTAAAAAGTCAATAATAAGCGAATCAGACTCTATAAGTATCTTAAATGAAAGCAACTGGAAACTTCTTGCCCAATATTGCATTGAAGCCCTAAATTACAGAAAAGATTTTATATAAATTTATTAAAAGATTTTAACCCAAAAATGTATCCATTAAGTATTTTAGCGTACTACATATTGTACAAAATAAACCCCATTTTTGTATTACAATTTATTTAATTTTATGTTTATATCTTTTTTCTTTTATTAATAAAAAAAAGACACTACTAATTGTTAAATGAACAATGTAAAAATAATAGCAAAACACATCAAAAGCTTACTTGAATTATTAATATTAAAAATATATTTTGTAATTTTTAACAGTAAAACTAGAGATGGCATCTGGCAGACGGTTTCAAAACCAAGGCCATAATTTTATTTATCATTATGTTGAATTGTAAAAATTTGTTTAATATTATTATTATTATTATTATTATTATTATTATTATTATTATTATTATTATTATTATTATTATTATTATTATTATTATTATTATTATTATTATTATTATTATTATTATTATTATTATTATTTTTATCGACTTTAGGGAAAACTTCTCAACTCCTATGGAGTTGGAAATCACCTATTCCGGGCTATGCCAAGGAATTAGGCTCTGTTGGAGCTTAGACCATGTTCTAGCCCTTTGATTTTGGTTGGCTGGATCACGGTTGATGCAAGAATTTGCGAAAAGTTCTGCAAGTGTTTAGGATGATGGACTTTGATATTTCATGCAAGAGATGGTCGCATTGCATTTTCCTTAGTTCTTCCATTACATTTTTCCCAATTATTCCGGTACTAGATATGACAATAGGTATAATACGTATGCTTCTTAATCTTTCTCGTTGCTTAATTTCATGGGCCAGATCCGTATACTTAGCTATCTTTTCACCAAAAGTTCGATTCATATTAACTGTTAATGGCACCGCAATATCTATTATGAAACCACACTCATTCGATTTGTCTATCCACACAATATCTGGGCGGTTCGCCATAATTGTGTGGTCAGTACTCATTTGGTGATCCCAATAAAGTTTTGAGACACTGTTTAATAGTACTTTATCAGCTTCATACTGGTAATATGGTTTCTTGCAATTAACAAATTTTGTTCTTAGGGCGAGTTCTTGATGAATTATCTTTGCAACATCATTGTGCCGTTTAAGATATTCATGATTTGCCATAATTGAGCACCCATTCAAAATATGTTCAACCGATTCTACAGTTTGGTGGCACATTCTACACATGCTATCGATGTCCTCGTGAAGAATCGCCCGGCGGTACTGTCTTGTTGCAATGACTCCATCTTGAATGGCTATTATAAAACCTTCAGTTTCAGGGAACAGTTCACCTCTTTGGAGCCATATAGTTGAACTACATTTATCGACTTCTGATGAATTAAGCTGGTACGGGTACTTTCCATGAATTGCTTTTGTTTTCCATTGCTCTATCCGATGTGTGGTTGGTAAAATCTGCGGCTGATAATCTGTATCACTGAGCTTTAAGGGAGTAAAGTTTTTGTCCATTCCCATGATAGCTTGATACCTGGTGTTGCTTTGGGTCTCCATGAAGTATCGCCTTAATTTTTCTAACTGAGTGTTGTGTTGGCTTACTAAATCTGTGATGCCTTGACCACCCTCATTTCTTGGCATCGTCGTTCTTTCGATCGCCGACTTTGGATGGTGAATTCGATGAGATGTCATGACCACCCTTATTTGCCTTTCAAGGTCTTCCAGATCAGTTTCACTCCATTTAATCAATCCAAATGAATACAAAAGTAGAGGAATCGCGTACGTATTAATTGCCTTTGTCAAGTTTCCACTATTTAATTTTGTTTTACACAACTTCTTTATTCTTTCAATGAAGCATGTTTTTAGCTGGTGCTTCATTGCGGTGTGCTGTATACTTCGCATTTCATGGACTCCGAGATATTTATAGCACTCATTGTCTTGTAGAGGTTCAATGGTACCTTCCTCAAAATAAAAACCATCAGATCTTTGAATTTTTCCACGCACCATT
This sequence comes from Eupeodes latifasciatus, assembly GCA_920104205.1. NCBI lineage: Eukaryota > Metazoa > Arthropoda > Insecta > Diptera > Syrphidae > Eupeodes > Eupeodes latifasciatus. The sequence continues at coordinate 18,679,738 of OV049925.1, forward strand.
TCTAAGACCTTGCATTTATCAAACCCAAAGCTCATCTTTATATCTTCACTAAATTTTTTGACGATATTAATAAGGCTCTGAAGGTGTTTTCTGGACCTTGCAAACAATTTAAGGTCATCAATATAAAGAAGATGGGTGATACTGATTTCTCGCTCAATTCTGTATCCATTCGGTGATTCATTGAGTAATTTACTAAGAGGTGCTAAACTTAAGCAAAACCATAGTGGACTAAACGAATCTCCTTGGAATAAACCTCTCCGCACACATAATTCTCTGGTTTTACTGCCTCCCACATATATCGTCGTTTTCCATTGACCCATAGCACTCACAAGAAAATCCACTACTTTTCCGTCCACTCCATTAATATGTAAGGCCTCTATTAAATAAGAATGTGGTACGCTATCATATGCCTTCTGGTAGTCTATATAGGCAACACTTAAGTTGCGATTGTGATGAACAGAATTTTGGGCTATTATATTATATATAATAATATAATATAATAATATATATAATAATATATATTATATAATATATATTATTATTATTATTATTATTATTATTATTATTATTATTATTATTATTATTATTATTATTATTATTATTATTATTATTATTATTATTATTATTATTATTATTATTATTATTATTATTATTATTATTATTATTATTATTATTATTATTATTATTATTATTATTATTATTATTATTATTATAATTATTATTATTATTATTATTATTATTATTATTATTATTATTATTATTATTATTATTATTATTATTATTATTACTATTATTATTATTATTATTATTATTATTATTATTATTATTATTATTATTATTATTATTATTATTATTATTATTATTATTATTATTATTATTATTATTATTATTATTATTATTATTATTATTATTATTATTATTATTATTATTATTATTATTATTATTATTATTATTATTATTATTATTATTATAATTATTATTATTATTATTATTATTATTATTATTATTATTATTATTATTAATATTATTATTATTATTATTATTATTATTATTATTATTATTATTATTATTATTATTA